>CM026395.1:8421444-8538944 GCA_014843695.1 Archivesica marissinica
TACCTTGCCACACCCTGCTAGACTTACCTTGCCACACCCTGTTAGACTTACCTTGCCCCACCCTGCTAGACTTACCTTGCCCCACCCTGCTAGACTTACCTTGCCCCACCCTGCTAGACTTACCTTGCCACACCCTGTTAGACTTACCTTGCCCCACCCCGCTAGACTTACCTTCATCATGGGCATGGTTGCCCCACCCAGGAAGAGAATGGTGAAGAGTACAATGATGAGCGTGGTAGTGACTAGAACGTAACGTTTCTCAGGAGTGTCGAACTCAAGATGAAGGCTTAAAGCAAAGGCAATTGCACCACGCAGTCCTAAAAACAAGGAAATATTCAACTATTACTGCCATGTAAATTGTAAACACTTTCCTCTACAAATGGATTATTTAAATTGTAGTTTTCAAATTTTAATAAATTTGTTTCTATAGTCCACGGCGTAATCTTAGTCATAAGGTGCTGACTATTCTGATTTCTGGACAAACTTTCTTGCTATTTTTCTAAATTGTATTGATAAACAACCATGTAACTTAATGACTACTAAATCACTCAACTACATAAAACATTTACAACTACATAACATATCTATCACTAAATGAAATAACACTCTTACCACTAAACCATATAACAAATGTACCACTAAACTATATAACAAATGTACCACTAAACCATATAACAAATGTACCACTAAACCATATAACAAATGTACCACTAAACCATATAACAAATGTACCACTAAACCATATAACAAATGTACCACTAAACCATATAACAAATGTACCACTAAACCATATAACAAATGTACCACTAAACCATATAACAAATGTACCACTAAACCATATAACAAATGTACCACTAAACCATATAACAAATGTACCACTAAACCATATAACAAATGTACCACTAAACCATATAACAAATGTACCACTAAACCATATAACAAATGTACCACTAAACCATATAACAAATGTACCACTAAACCATATAACACACTTACCACTAAACCATATAACAAATGTACCACTAAACCATAAAACAAATGTACCACTAAACCATATAACACACTTACCACTAAACCATATAACAAATGTACCACTAAACCATATAACAAATGTACCACTAAACCATATAACAAATGTACCACTAAACCATATAACAAATGTACCACTAAACCATATAACAAATGTACCACTAAACCATATAACAAATGTACCACTAAACCATATAACAAATGTACCACTAAACCATATAACAAATGTACCACTAAACCATATAACAAATGTACCACTAAACCATATAACAAATGTACCACTAAACCATATAACAAATGTACCACTAAACCATATAACAAATGTACCACTAAACCATATAACAAATGTACCACTAAACCATTTTTTGTTTTTTTTATGTACCACTAAACCATATAACAAATGTACCACTAAACCATATAACAAATGTACCACTAAACCATATAACAAATGTACCACTAAACCATATAACAAATGTACCACTAAACCATATAACAAATGTACCACTAAACCATAAAACAAATGTACCACTAAACCATATAACAAATGTACCACTAAACCATAAAACAAATGTACCACTAAACCATATAACAAATGTACCACTAAACCATATAACAAATATACCACTAAACCATATAACAAATGTACCACTAAACCATAAAACAAATGTACCACTAAACCATATAACAAATGTACCACTAAACCATAAAACAAATGTACCACTAAACCATATAACAAATGTACCACTAAACCATATAACAAATATACCACTAAACCATATAACAAATGTACCACTAAACCATAAAACAAATGTACCACTAAACCATATAACAAATGTACCACTAAACCATATAACAAATGTACCACTAAACCATATAACAAATGTATCACTAAACCATATAACAAATGTACCACTAAACCATATAACACACTTACCACTAAACCATATAACAAATGTACCACTAAACCATAAAACAAATGTACCACTAAACCATATAACACACTTACCACTAAACCATATAACAAATGTACCACTAAACCATATAACAAATGTACCACTAAACCATATAACAAATGTACCACTAAACCATATAACAAATGTACCACTAAACCATATAACAAATGTACCACTAAACCATAAAAAAAATGTACCACAAAAACAAACTATTTAAGAATTACCACCAAACCATATACATGTAATACACTTACCACTAAATTAAACCATATAACACACTTACCACCAGACCAGATAACACAATTACAATTAAACCATATAACACACTTACCACCAGACCAGATAACACAATTACAATTAAACCATATAACACACTTACCACCAGACCATCTAACACACACATACCACTAAGACACATAAACAAATTTACCATTAAACCATATAACACACTTAACCACTAAGGTAAACTATATAACACACTTACAACAAAACCACATAAAACACCATTAAACCATATAACACACCTAAAGTAAACCATATAACACACTTACCACCAGACCAGATAACACAGTTACAATTAAACCATATAACACACTTATTTACAAAACCATATAAAACACCATTAAACCATATAACACACTTACAGCTAAACAATATAGCAAACTTAACATTAAACCATATAACTATCTCACCACTAAACCATATAACACACTACCAAATCATATAGCACACTACCAAACCATATAACACACAACTAAACCATATAACACACAACTAAACCATATAACACACAACTAAACCATATAACACACTACTAAACCATATAGCACACTACTAAACCATATAACACACTACTAAACCATAACACACACAACTAAACCATATAACACACTACTAAACCATATAACACACTACCAAACCATATAGCACACTACTAAACCATATAGCAAACTACTAAACCATATATCACACTACTAAACCATATAACACACAACTAAACCATATAACACACTACCAAATCATATATCACACTACTAAACCATATAACACACAACTAAACCATATAACACACTACCAAACCATATAGCACACTACCAAATCATATAGCACACTACTAAACCATATAACACACTACCAAACCATATAACACACTACCAAACCATATAGCACACTACTAAACCATATAACACACAACTAAACCATATAGCACACTACTAAACCATTTAACACACTACTAAACCATATAACACACAACTAAACCATATAGCACACTACTAAACCATATAACACACACCTAAATCATATAGCAAACTACCAAACCATATAGCACACTACTAAACCATATAACACACAACTAAACCATATAGCACACTACCAAACCATATAACACACTACCAAACCATATAACACACTACCAAACCATATAGCACACTACTAAACCATATAACACACAACTAAACCATATAGCACACTACTAAACCATATAACACACAACTAAACCATATAACACACAACTAAACCATATAACACACAACTAAACCATATAGCACACTACCAAACCATTTAACACACTACTAAACCATATAACACACAACTAAACCATATAGCACACAACTAAACCATATAGCACCCTACTAAACCATATAACACACAACTAAACCATATAGCACACTACTAAATCATTTAACACACTACTAAACCATATAGCACACTACTAAACCATATAGCACACTACTAAACCATATAACACACAACTAAACCATATAGCAAACTACTAAACCATATAGCACACTACCAAACCATATAACACACTACCAAACCATATAGCACACTACTAAACCATATAACACACAACTAAACCATATAGCACACTACTAAACCATATAGCACACTACTAAACCATATAACACACAACTAAACCATATATCACACTACTAAACCATAGAACACACTGATCTCTAAACCATAAAACACACTTACCACTAAACCACATAATGAACTGCTGTTTCTTGGTAATTTTATGTTCCCGGAAATAATTTGATATGAAAGATAAGGGGACTATGTTCACAGCTCTCCCGATCAATATAAGCACCTGCAATGCAAACATCACATATTTATATTTAACTTTAATTATATTCAAGAAGTTTACACATATTTTGAGCTGGATCGTTAATTACTTAACCCATTCAACACCAAGTAACTGACATGGACTGGTCCATGATATTTTTAGACCAATAAATTAATAACAAAATTACATTTGGATCAGTTCATTTATGAAAATGGGTAAACAAAATTCTAAAAATAGTTATATTACTTGAAAAAAGTGCAGATCCTGATGAGACGGCTCGTCACGAGCCGGCTCATCTGGATCTACACTTTTTTTTTGTAAGCCTATTTAGAGATCTGTGGTGTTGAAAGGGTTAAGTTATGTTATTATGTTATATTTCATGCTTAACGCCTGCATCAGCACCATTTCGGGTTATATCGCCGGCGGGCAGTTTACCTAACAACACCTTTCCTGGGCAGGCTCCAGCGGTTAACCAGTACTTGGGTGCACCAACCTCCGTAAGAAACTGCCAACTATTTCATATAACTGAGACACGGCATGAGCGGGGCTCGAACCCGTGACCATCAGTGATGATAAGTTACAGTGGTATACAAGTCAGCGACGGTAACCACTCGACCACGGAGGCGGACTTTAATTACTTAAGACAAGAATTGATATTGTATTGGTATAAACATATATACAAGTTAGTATGTAATTGTAGATAAGGAGTCGATGAGACTTTACATTTATATTATATGTTGTAAACTATTGAGATGTTCTATTTAATGCAAATAAATTTTAACAAAATATAGAAGTATGATTCTTGACTATAACTCTTTGCATGCTGAGAAAATAAAATCACATTTGCAAACAACATAGATCCAGATCAGCCATGATGTAATGCTGCGTCTGATCAGGATCTATGTTGTTTGCTATTCAGCAAAGTGTTTTAGCTCCACTATCCGAATAGCAACCAGCATAGAGCCTGATCAGAAGGCACGTTCTGTGCCGTCTGATCTGGCCCTATTCCGAATAGCAACCAGTATAGAGCCTGATCAGACGGAACGTTCTGTGCCGTCTGATCTGGCCCTATTCCGAATAGCAACCAGTATAGAGCCTGATCAGACGGAACGTTCTGTGCCGTCTGATCTGGCCCTATTCTGTTTGCAAAAGCGATACTATCTGCCGCTAGCGTGCAAAGGTTTAATATGTAAAACTACGAAGTCCAAACAAAACACTTCTCTTTCAGGTCGATGGTTAAACCATTAGGCTGCTTGGTAACAGTCTTAAGACAAACAAGTTATTTGTTGAAGTGATCTTCCCTGCAGTAGGATGGCGAGTGCTTGTCTTGTATAGGAGGCATGTTTGGTGAAGTGATATTCCCTGCAGTAGGATGGTGGTTGCTTGTATAGGAGGCATGTTTGGTGAAGTGATATTCCCTGCAGTAGGATGGTGAGTGCTTGTATAGGAGGCATGTTTGGTGAAGTGATATTCCCTGCAGTAGGATGGCGAGTGCTTGTCTTGTATAGGAGGCATGTTTGGTGAAGTGATATTCCCTGCAGTAGGATGGTGAGTGCTTGTCTTGTATAGGAGGCATGTTTGGTGAAGTGATATTCCCTGCAGTAGGATGGTGGTTGCTTGTATAGGAGGTATGTTTGGTGAAGTGATATTCCCTGCAGTAGGATGGTGAGTGCTTGTATAGGAGGCATGTTTGGTGAAGTGATCGTCCCTGCAGTAGGATGGCGAGTGCTTGTCTTGTATAGGAGGCATGTTTGGTGAAGTGATATTCCCTGCAGTAGGATGGTGAGTGCTTGTCTTGTATAGGAGGCATGTTTAGTGAAGTGATCCTCCCTGCAGTAGGATGGTGGTTGCTTGTATAGGAGGCATGTTTGGTGAAGTGATATTCCCTGCAGTAGGATGGCGAGTGCTTGTATAGGAGGCATGTTTGGTGAAGTGATATTCCCTGCAGTAGGATGGCGGTTGCTTGTATAGGAGGCATGTTTGGTGAAGTGATATTCCCTGCAGTAGGATGGTGAGTGCTTGTATAGGAGGCATGTTTGGTGAAGTGATCCTCCCTGCAGTAGGATGGCGAGTGCTTGGTGAGTGCTTGTATAGGAGGCATGTTTGGTGAAGTGATATTCCCTGCAGTAGGATGGTGGTTGCTTGTATAGGAGGCATGTTTGGTGAAGTGATCCTCCTGCAGTAGGATGGTGGTTAGGGTTAGAATATATCTAGATGTTTGTTTGTTTTATGAAGAATAATCATAATCCAATCAGAACGCTCGTTTCAACGCGAACTGCGCCGCTTGAGAAATTTTCAAAACAAATTGAAAAATTCTACGAAATCTCTTTTTGACGTACATTTTTGCCAAATAAACCTACACGTTAGTGGAAACACATTTTATTGATAATGTTATTCACTGTTAAAACTCTCCTGTCGAAGATTTTTGTTTGTTTCTGACAGAACCGGTGTCCTAGTATGGAAATGTGACCTGCTACGGCCAATGTTTGTGGCAATTGTTTGCAAAGTATACATGCATGCAGCTTAAAGTTGTGTTTTATTTGAAGAACAATATAAAGACTCGGGATAGGCGTTATATTTGGACAGATTTGTACAAAATTGTTTCAGATAGGGCCATTTTACTGATCGATGCGAAATCTGACATCCCACAGAGTAGAATCCCTGTACTTAAATATATATATTAGTACCCCCAAACGTGCCGAATCCCTGTGGTTTGGAGCACAATGATGCAAGTCAAAGTTTATGCACTGAATATAATTGATTTCCAAGCCATCACTTACTGCTATAACTAATGGCAGGGCCTCAGGTGCTTGCGGGCAAACATATATAACTCAGAACTTGTATGTACTGCCTTGTTGATCAATCACCGTAATTTAGCACAATTTTCTAGGGGCTAACCCTTAAATACCCCTCCTGCACCTCAAATTGCACTCTGCCCCTTTTCTGACTCACCCTGCCCCTTTTCTGACCTACCATGCCCCTTTTCTGACCTACCCAGCCCCTTTTCCTTTTCTGACCCACCATGCCCCTTTTCTGACCCACCCTACCCTATTTTCCACTCTAGAATAAACCCTATATAGTGATTGAAACAGTAGAAAGTTGGATGCAATCCATACTGTATTCTACACAAAATAGAATTGAAACTAGTTTTCCAGCAATCCAAGGACAGTAACTCCTGAGTCAACATTAGGATTAGGACAGGATTTGCATGGACGTTGGGTAAAGGTTAAATATATAAAAGAAAATCAAAGCATTTGTTTATGATAGTGTCATCCCTATTGAAAGGGCCCGCCATTTCTGACTTGTAGGATACTGTTTATGAACAGCAGTACTTCCCTTATAGGTCAGGCCACAGGGATTCGGCACATGTAAAATGTTAACCAGCAGGGACATTAATTAAGATCAATACGGTATATATAAACGCCCATAATGTTATGTTATAAAATGAATCTGTCGGGGCCTAAAAATATATGCTGCAAATATTATAGCCAGTTAGAACAGTTACAAGTGAGTTTATCAGATAGCATGAGGAAAGCAAGCATAAGTAGTATATATACTGTTCCTTTCATCCGTGTACATCACTTAGACTCAATTATTGAACACAATATAAACTCTCATAATTTGTTTAAATTTTGTTAGATATATGAAACAAAAAATGTTAACCCATTTCATTCTGGATACATTTAAAGGCTTTTGCAAACAACATAGATCCAGATCTATGTTGTTTGCTACATAGCCAAGTGTCTTAGCAAGATCATCTGAATAGCAAACAGCATAGAGCCTGATCAGACGGAACGTTCCATGGCGGCTGATCTGGCTCTATGTTCTTTGCAAATACTGTTTGAATGGTATCCAGCATCAAACGGAGTAATGCAGGAGTAGTTATATACGAAAGCTGACCTGAAAGTGAAGTGTTTGCGATATTGATTCTATGTCTACAGATATCTAAAAACATTATCAATAAATAAGTAAACAGCTTTAATCACTTACAATACTCCATATAACTAGAGCAGGCTTGAACACAAATTTGAAACTAAAAAAGGCCATGCCTATGTATGCAAACACGCATGTCTCTGCAAGCATAAATACACACACCATTAGAAATACATATATACATAGCATTACAGGTCATCATCCTACCTGCCCATCCAATCACATGCTTTGATGTTCATATTAATGTAAATTCATTTAAAATTAGAAATTGTTTTTGAAAATAAATAAATAAATACATGTCTTCCCAATACTGTTGCCTTAGTTGGAGAAAAGGGCCATAACTCTGTGCAAATTGAATAAATTGAGAGAATCAGGAAGATGTTACACATAACTAGGTTTGGTACAGATCATAATGTGCACATATTATTGAAATCTTGCTACGGACTTAGCAGACGTTGCATGGACAATCTTATTCTTCACAAATGTTGAAACTGTATGAAAAATAAACCGAGCGGAACAAGATGATATGCACAGCTAGGCTTGGTAGAGATCATTACAGACGGATCTGTAGTCCAGTGGTAACATGCTGGCCTGGTAATCCAGGGATCGCAGGTTCGATCCCCCGTCTGATCCTAATAAAATTAACAGTCTTTCAGATGGGACTTTAAACTGAGGTATCGTGTCGGTGCTTTACACTGTGCATGTAAAACAACCAGAGGAGACTCTGGAATGGGTCTCTGTCTGTATCATTGCACTAGCCTTTAAAAATCTACAATGACTAATCTCTTCAGGAGGCGTCGCTCATATGGGTAACCGGTAGCGACGATAAATAAACGTAAAATACACGTAGAGATCATTTGTGCAATGCAGCGTGAACATCTAACATCTGACCAAGGATTTAGAAGATCTTGTCTGGACAAACTTTGTGACAGACAGATGGACAGATGGACAGATTTCACCCTCTATGGGGAAACACAATTATTTCATCAGAACGGAAGAAAAATGGGGAAGGGTGACCAATTTTTCTTTGTTTTTTCTCTCTCTCCAAATGTTGTCAAAATTTAAACATATGATGTTGCATCACTTTCAATTATGACCGAAAGTAACAAAGTAATCATTTTGAACTCGCATCATTGTATATTATGGCCATGGTTGCAAATTTTGACGAGAGCCCCGCTGGAGCCGTTACGATTGTGCCCTTAGATGTGGCATTTAAATTCCACGTTGCCTCTTCTCTCTCCCTCGTGGCGATGAATTACATCAGGAATGAGGTCTCGAGAGTGATTAATATAAGTTTAATGAACATGTTTCGCAATCGAGCTAAAATAAATGTGTATAAACTAAATTTTGACTTCAACATAAGTTAAATTTATAAATACAGGATAGTCCTCCAAGCCCCCCCATCCGAATATTTTTGCCAGTTATGCTGATAAGGTTTTAAATATATGTACCTACATATGAACATATAACATGATTAATGGGAAAGTGGGATATAACCCTAGTCTGTACAAAAACTACATGCTTATAGAGTAAATACAACATACAAGGATTGGTAAAAATGACATCCATTATACCACGCGATTGGTCCACATTCTAAATGACATATTAGGACAGACCTGCATTGGCACCTGTACACATTATGAAACAGGAAGTTGTAAGTAACTCTTGCCAATAGATAGTCGGAGATGGTATTGTAAGTGACTGGTGTATGACAAATCAGGGTTCATTCTAGGTCAGAATTTTTGGGAGAAGTGAGAAAGCGTGTGATCGCTTCCTTAAATGGTGTTCTTTAATATACTTCTCCAAAATAGGGTTTAAATGCACAGTACAACCATTAAATACAACATTTGAATAGAATGAGTGGTTTATAATGGGCCAGTGTATCTTATATCTTACTAGACAAAATTTTGTTTGAAAATCGTAAAAACCAAAATAAATATTTTTTTTAGGGAGAAGTGGGGCCCCCAGAGGGCGAAGTCAGGGTCCATAGCTATTTCGCCCACATCGCCCTCTAGAATGATCCCTGTATGTTATAGCTCCATCATTTCCTGGTGCTGAGGAGATGGTATTGTATGTGACTGGTGTATGTTATAACTCCACCATTTCCTGGTGCTGAGGCGATGGTATTGTATGTGACTGGTGTATGTTATAACTCCACCATTTCCTGGTGTTGAGGAGATGGTATTGTATGTGACTGGTGTATGTTATAACTCCACCATTTCCCGGTGCTGAGGAGATGGTATTGTATGTGACTGGTGTATGTTATAACTCCACCATTTCCTGGTGCTGAGAAGATGGTATTGTATGTGACTGGTGTATGTTATAACTCCACCATTTCCCGGTGCTGAGGAGATGGTATTGTATGTGACTGGTGTATGTTATAACTCCACCATTTCCTGGTGCTGAGGAGATGGTATTGTATGTGACTGGTGTATGCTATAGTTCCATCATTTCCTGGTGCTGAGGAGATGGTATTGTATGTGACTGGTGTATGTTATAACTCCACCATTTCCTGGTGCTGAGGAGATGGTATTGTATGTGACTGGTGTATGCTATAGTTCCATCATTTCCTGGTGCTGAGTAGATGGTATTGTATGTGACTGGTGTATGCTATAGTTCCATCATTTCCTGGTGCTGAGGAGATGGTATTGTATGTGACTGGTGTATGCTATAGTTCCATCATTTCCTGGTGCTGTACATTATATATTGTGTATGAAGGTTATTACAACATCTGTTCATGTACATTATATATTGTGTATGAAGGTTATTACAACATCTGTTCATGTACATTATATACACTAAAGTCTGAATATAACATGCAAATTCTGAATACAGATTTGTGTCTGTGTGCCAGTACTGCCCGACTGCAACATGATCTGGTTTGGAATCTCCAGCTGAGAGTGATATAATTGGCTGAATTTGTGACTTGGACAGAGCTCAGCCAATCAGAAAGCTTTAGATTGTGCTGGGGAGTTAAGGAAGGTTAACCTTCGAGTCTGGCAATGTATGGGGATAATGCAAGCGGAAGATAGGGATAACCTTCAAGTCTGGCAATGTATGGGGATAATGCAAGCGAGAATTAAGGAAGGTTAACCTTTGAGTCTGGCAATGTATGGGGATAATGCAAGCGAGAGTTAAGGAAGGATAACGTTTGAGTCTGGCAATGTATGGGGATAATGCAAGCGAGAGTTAAGGAAGGATAACCACAGAGTCTGGCAATGCATGGGGTAATGCAAGCAGAAAATAAGGAAGGATAACCACAGAGTCTGGCAATGCATGGGGATAATGCAAGCAGAAGATAAGGATAACCTTCAAGTCTGGCAATGTATGGGGATAATGCAAGCGAGAATTAAGGAAGGTTAACCTTTGAGTCTGGCAATGTATGGGGATAATACAAGTGGTAGTTAAGGAAGGATAACCTTCGAGTCTGGCAATGTATGGGGATAATACAAGTGGTAGTTAAGGAAGGATAACCTTTGAGTCTGGCAATGTATGGGGATAATACAAGTGGTAGTTAAGGAAGGATAACCTTCGAGTCTGGCAATGTATGGGGATAATACAAGTGGTAGTTAAGGAAGGATAACCTTCGAGTCTGGCAATGTATGGGGATAATACAAGTGGTAGTTAAGGAAGGTTAACCTTCGAGTCTGGCAATGTATGGGGATAATGCAAGCGAGAGTTAAGGAAAGATAACGTTTGAGTATGGCAATGTATGGGGATAATACAAGTGGTAGTTAAGGAAGGATAACCTTCGAGTCTGGCAATGTGTGGGGATAATGTGCTATTGGCTGACTGATAACTAGAGGAGAACTATAGTATAGATGCTCTATGCACTAGGAAGGATGGGTATGGATACACAGTATGGGAACCTTCCATGCTGACAAACAGAGCCAACTGTAAATCCAAGGGTCACTGTTGTCATCATTACTAGGAACAATAATAGGGACGGATCAGTGGGAAACACGCTGGACTACAAATACAGGGGTTGTGAGCTAGATACCCAGTCGCACCATAAAAATATTAGCAGTCTTCCTGAAGGGAAGATAAACAAAGGTCTCAGGTATCGGGTGCTATACACATGCCATGTACAAGAACCAAGAATGCTTCTGGAATTGGGACATTTTCCGTATGTTACACTATGTACCAACAATTAGTTGTTGTTGCTTGTTTCAGGTTTTACGCCTTCATCAGCACCATTTTGGGCTATAACGACGGCAGGCAGTTTACCTAACAACACATTCCCTGTGCAGGCTCCAGCAGTTAACCAGTACTTGGTGCACCAACCTCCGTAAGAAACGGCCAACTTTTTCATATAAACATGGCCTGAGCGGGGGGTCCCAACCATTAGAATGACTAATATACTTCTGGCGGCATCCCCCCTCCCCCTCCCCCTCGAAGCTGTGGGGGCAACATAATATAAACACTTTAAAAAATGGACAATAATTAGTAATGTAATGACACAATCAGATCATTTGTGGAATTGTTAACATGAAACTAAACTATGCACTATGTGTCTCAGACTAGACTTGGCTAACACCTGCAGGAAAACATGCTTTTTTTAATGAAATAACACCCTAAAATATCCAAAATAAACAGGTGTACAATAGAAGAGAAGATTTCAATACACTAATTTTACATTAGTTTCCATCGCTTGGGGTTGTGCATATACAACATACATCTACATATTGCGCAAAATCAACACAATCTGGATATAGGTCAACTTTTACTCTTTGCATGCTAATAATAACAGTCAAATATGTCACGCAATTTCCTTAGAATCGTGTGATAACGACACAATTCTAATGCAATCCCATGACATGTTTCCAGAAGCTTCAGATACAAGTAAGGAAAATAAGATTAATGAACTGCGGTCTGCTACAATTGTTTGAACTATTTATAGCATTTATTTTACCCAGCATGCAAAGAGTTAAGAGTGAACTGTTTCCTTTGTGCAGGGTAATATTGCTGCAAAAACAGACAGCGTATTTTAGGTCAGCGTTGTTACTTCGCATTACATACGATTGTTATTCCCCGAAAATGTTTGAAAATAAACCCGATATAAATTTCTTACACACAAATAATCATAAAGAATTTAGAATGCAGCGCAAATAGGCTGGTCCCATAAAATCCACAATCTTCTTATCGAAAACAGAAAATTTATTATTGAGATTATAGGGTATTTCATTATTTGCATGTTGTATATTAGTTGGGTATTGAACGCAACCTGAGCATTTGATATGATGATCCTCTCTAAGCACAAGCTTTATTTCAATAACAGTTCATGCAGTAACACTGATTTTTAATTCATGCAACAAATCAGGAAACAGTTTGCATTTTCCTCAAACAGAGCAATATTTTCAGATCTAACCAATCGGGGAAGAGTTTTCAGATTTTGTGAGGTTGGAATAGTCAAGGGGTAATTCATCAATGTTTGCCAGTAATTGTAAGGGGCTTATTTATCATAGTTAATGCTCAAATTTTGTCTATTATGCTCAATTTTAAAGGACAACACTGAACAGTTAAACAACAAAACAAAACTGTTCACACACGCGATACATGATCATCACTTACAATGGCCCAGATAACCAGAGCTGGTTTAACAACCAACTTAAAACTAAAAATAGCCATCCCTAGGTAGGCAAACATGCAGGTCTCTGAAATAAAACATGGTCACAAACAAATCACAATTACATCAAACATGAATGAAATTATTTTTATTATATGAATGCATTTATTTGTTTTTTTGGGGGTTTTAAAGTCGAACAAACAACTTAGGTCATATGGCTCCAGCGGAGGAAGACGCCAGGTGTCCCTCCGAGCAGTATTTCAGGCATCTGGGTAGAACCACTGTAACCACTTGGCAACAGAGGCCCGTAATCACTTGGCCACGGAGGCCCATAACCACGGAGGCCCATAACCACTTGGCCACAGAGGCCCATAACCACGGAGGCCCATAATCACTTGACCACGGAGGCCCATAACCACTTGGCCACAGAGGCCCATAACCACGGAGGCCCATAATCACTTGACCACGGAGGCCCATAACCACTTGGCCACAGAGGCCCATAACCACGGAGGCCCATAATCACTTGACCACGGAGGCCCATAACCACTTGGCCACAGAGGCCCATAACCACGGAGGCCCATAATCACTTGACCACGGAGGCCCATAACCACTTGGCCACAGAGGCCCATAACCACGGAGGCCCATAATCACTTGACCACGGAGGCCCATAACCACTTGGCCACAGAGGCCCATAACCACGGAGGCCCATAATCACTTGACCACGGAGGCCCATAACCACTTGGCCACAGAGGCCCATAACCACGGAGGCCCATAATCACTTGACCACGGAGGCCCATAACCACTTGGCCACAGAGGCCCATAACCACTTGGCCACAGAGGCCTGTAACCACTTGGCCACGGAGGCCTATAACCACTTGGCCACAGAGGCCTATAACCACTTGGCCACAGAGGCCTGTAACCACTTGGCCACGGAGGCCTGTAACCACTTGGCCACAGAGGCCTCTAACCACGGAGGCCTCTAACCACGGAGGCCTATAACCAATTGGCCAAGGAGGCCTCTAACCACTTAGCCACAGAGGCCTCTAACCACGGAGGCCCGTAACCACTTGGCCATGGAGGCCTATAACCACTTGGCCACAGAGGCCTATAACCACTTGGCCACAGAGGCCTATAACCACTTGGCCACAGAGGCCTGTTATCACTTGGCCATGGAGGCCTGTAACCACTTGGCCACAGAGGCCCGTAACCACTTGGCCACAGAGGCCCATAACCACGGAGGCCCGTAACCACTTGGCCACAGAGGCCTATAACCACTTGGCCACAGAGGCCTATAACCACTTGGCCACAGAGGCCTATAACCACTTGGCCACAGAGGCCTATAACCACTTGGCCACAGAGGCCTGTAACCACTTGGCCACAGAGGCCTGTAACCACTTGGCCACGGAGGCCTATAACCACTTGGCCACAGAGGCCCGTAACCACTTGGCCACAGAGGCCCATAACCACGGAGGCCCATAACCACTTGGCCACAGAGGCCCATAACCACGGAGGCCCGAAACCACTTGGCCACAGAGGCCCGTAACCATGGAGGCCCATAACCACGGAGGCCCATAACCACGGAGGCCCGTAACCACTTGGCCACAGAGGCACCCTTGAATGCATCTGTATGGTCATGCATTAGTAACATGGTATACTAATACATACAAGGATAACACTAGATGTGTCTACTGTAACCACGGTTACTTAATGCGTGTCAAGTCCGTTACAACACACACATTTGGGAAGGTAAGTTGGTAATAAATAGATTCATGTTCAATACAGTCTGCCTGTCAAACGGAGGCTTTTTTAAATTTTTATTTAAGTTTATTTAACGTCGCTACCAGTTACCAATTTGAACGACGGGCTGTTGACCTAACAACACCTATCCTGGGCACGCTCCAGCGAGTAACCAGTACTAGGTGCACCAACTTGCGTAAAAAACTTTTTCATATAAATGAGACACGGTCTGAGGTGGCTTCAAACCCGTGACCATCAGTGATGATATGTTACATTGGTTATACAGAGGCTGTATCAATCCGAGGCAATCATTTCATGTATGTGTGTGTTTTACGTTTATTTATCGTCGCTACCGGTTGCCCATATGAGCGACGCCTCCTGAAGAGATTAGTAATTTTAGATTTTGGAGGATAGTGCAATGATACAGACAGAGACCCATTCCAGAGTCTCCTCTGGTTCTTTTACGTGCACGATGTAAAGCACCGACACGAGACCTCGGTTTAACGTCCCACCTGAAAGACTGTTTTATTAGGGTCAGACGGGGGATCGAACCCGTGATCCCTGGATTACCAGTCCAGCGTTTTACCACTGAGCTACAGATCCGTCTGCTCATTTCATGTAGTAATTCTGTATTCCCTATATATTACCAGTCAGTTTTGTCCTTTTAGTAACGTTATACAGTCAAACCTGTCTTAAGCAGCCAGCCAAAGGAATCTCAGAAAGTGGCTGCTTAGCACAGGTGGCTGCTTAATAGAGGTCAAATGTATAATACACAGCATATTGAGAATCTGGATACTGGCTGCTTAATACAGGTTGGCTGCTTAATAGAGGTGACCACTAACACAGGTTTGACTGTAAATAATTTGTCTATTATTCAATTATTGAACTTGAACAAGTTTTAACAACTTATATTAATCACTCTCGTTGGCGCGGATATGTGGTAATTCGTATGGGAGGAAACCGCAGTATCCTGAGAAAACACACCTGTCCAATCTGGTGACCACCGTACCATCTCACATCCTTCCCGGTCCGAGGATCGAACCACGGTTGCATTGGTGATAAGCGAGCACGCTAACCACTGCGTTAATCAAACAGCCCATGTTAATCGTGATTAATCAAACAAAGTAAAAACAAAAGATCACTACAAGAAAACAAAAACTAGGACAGGGCCTGTCATGCAATTTCAGGTAATAAAATTATATGACTTTAAGAAAATGTCGCTATATTATGTACTTCAAAACATCACAAATATGGTGGGGATGTGGGATATATAGATTGAGACATTGGCAGGAGAGGATGCAAGAATGTGACACCAGGAGAGGATGCAAGAATGTGACACCAGGAGAGGATGCCAGAATATGACACCAGGAGAGTATGCAAGGATATGACACCAGGAGAGTATGCCAGAATGTGACACCAGGAGAGTATGCAAGAATGTGACACCAGGAGGAGAGTATGCCAGAATATGACACCAGGAGAGGATGCAAGAATGTGACACCAGGAGAGGATGCAAGAATGTGACACCAGGAGAGGATGCCAGAATGTGACACCAGGAGAGGATGTAAGAATGTGACACCAAGAGAGTATGCCAGAATGTGACACCAGGAGAGGATGCAAGAATGTGACACCAGGAGAGGATGCAAGAATGTGACACCAGGAGAGTATGCCAGAATGTGACACCAGGAGGAGAGTATGCCAGAATGTGACACCAGGAGAGGATGCAAGAATGTGACACCAAGAGAGTATGCCAGAATGTGACACCAGGAGAATATGCCAGAATGTGACACCAGGAGAGTATGACAGAATGTGATATCAGGAGAATATGCCAGAATGTGACACCAGGAGAGTATGACAGAATGTGATATCAGGAGAATATGCCAGAATGTGACACCAGGAGAGTATGACAGAATGTGATATCAGGAGAATATGCCAGAATGTGACACCATGAGAGTATGACAGAATGTGACATCAGGAGAATATGCCAGAATGTGACACCAGGAGAGTATGCCAGAATGTGACACCAGGAGAATATGCCAGAATGTGACACCATGAGAGTATGCCAGAATTTGACACCAGGAGAGGATGCCAGAATTTGACACCAGGAGAGGATGCCAGAATGTGACACAACATATACAGGTATGCCAACCGGATATTCATCTGGTCAAAATGTTTATTGTTATTGAACTTAGCACATGCAGCATACAGTTTGATGAGTAACCATTATTGCCCACAGTTTGATGAGTAACCATTATTCCCACAGTTTGATGAGTAACCATTATTTCCCACAGTTTGATGAGTAACCATTATTTCCCACAGTTTGATGAGTAACCATTATTTCCCACAGTTTGATGAGTAACCATTATTTCCCACAGTTTGATGAGTAACCATTATTTCCCACAGTTTGATGAGTAACCATTATTTCCCACAGTTTGATGAGTAACCATTATTTCCCACAGTTTGACGAGTAACCATTATTTCCCACAGTTTGACGAACCATTATTTCCCAGTTTGATGAGTAACCATTATTTCCCACAGTTTGATGAGTAACCATTATTTCCCACAGTTTGATGAGTAACCATTATTTCCCACAGTTTGACGAGTACCCATTAGTTCCCACAGTTTGATGAGTAACCATTATTTCCCACAGCTTGACGAGTAACCATTATTTCCCACAGTTTGATGAGTAACCTTTATTTCCCACAGCTTGACGAGTAACCATTATTTCCCACAGTTTGATGAGTAACCATTATTTCCCACAGTTTGATGAGTAACCATTATTTCCCACAGCTTGACGAGTAACCATTATTTCCCACAGTTTGATGAGTAACCATTATTTCCCACAGTTTGACAAGTAACCTTTATTTCCCACAGTTTGATGAGTAATCTTTATTTCCAGTTTTGAGACCATGCAAACACGACTGATACATTAGTTGGGAAAGGGAACAACTGTGTGAGGTTTCAATCCTAGAGAGTGGCATTGGCAATACAACTTGGCAACGGCAGCACAAGGGCGAGTAGTCCTGCTTAACTTTATATCAAACACCAGGGTGTCTAAGACTATACCGTAATCGTTTATGTATAAGACGTAGGTTTTTTCATCCAAAATTGTATCTAAAAGTCTGTTGCGAATTATACTCCAGCTTAGAACTAAATTTCATTTTGTCCAGGACTCAAAACGACAAAGGGCGCATTACAACCAATAAATGTTTCATACTATTTTTTTTGTTCCGGATTCTGTTGAGTCTAGATATCTACATCAGTATAGAAAATCATTCAATTAGCTGCGGTCACCTACACAGGAGCACATGAGTACAGAGCAGCAGACAGGGAATATGGCATATTGACGTTTTAGTGGTCATACACCAAGAGTCATTATCGCGATTTCGTAACTCTTACGAATCACAAAGTGTTTATATATTTGTTTTATTCACAAGATTTGTTCATTTTTTCATTCCCAAGATCATGTGCGCATTTTACAGCAAATAATGGAATTTCTGTGTTTTTAACTGCGTCTTATACTCTCGTGCGACCTATATACATATGATTACGGTATTACTATTAAACAAAGCTGGTATGTATGTGGCAACTTAACATCAAACACAAGGGGTTTGCAAGAGAACTACTGACACAGTCCAAACGTGATCATATATCCCCAGCCTGGTATAATACCGTAGATTCACTTACCTGCCATGAATGCTATCGTGCGGAAGGTGTGCTGTACAGTGATCTGTGTAACCGGGGATAGATTGAGATGTGTGTAGTGAGACATGACAATGCCGCTCATCAATATGGCCATAATACCTGCAAAATAATACATTCACTCGTAACCTGCCAATCACAACTAAAGTC
Organism: Archivesica marissinica; assembly: GCA_014843695.1. NCBI lineage: Eukaryota > Metazoa > Mollusca > Bivalvia > Venerida > Vesicomyidae > Archivesica > Archivesica marissinica. Next base: position 8,440,580 of record CM026395.1, read on the forward strand.
GCTTTTGCAAACAGCCAGATCAGAGCAGACACAGAATGCTGACTCTATGCTGTTTGCTATTCGGATAGTGGAGCTAAAACACTTATCTGAATAGCAAACATAGATTTTGATCAGACACAGCATTACGCTTCGGCTGATCTGGATCTATGTTGTTTGCACATTCCGTTTAATTTATGCGGCAGGTTATGGGTTAAAGATATAGATACCAGTCCTGACACCGGTTTAACACAACTGTCATAACCAAGGTATGTCAAAACCACAAGTAACGGTATTAGTTTCTAGCACATACAGATTGTATTGGGATTCAATGACTTTACATATTGTTCGGATTTTGAGTTGCATCATTTTGATTTTACAGTGATGTTTGTTATTTGTAAGTTTTATACTTTATTATTGATGAATTAAAAACAAATTTCTAATATGTACTTATGATATGTTGATTTATTCATGTCCAAATGTGAACAAAATCCTTTCACAAATAATTCAATTATACCGAATTATATAAGTGTAGTTGCTAAGATTATGTTATATTTCGGGTTTTATGCCTGCATAAGCCCATTTTGGGCTATATCGCCGATGGGCAGTTTACCTAACAACACCTTTCCTGGGCAGGCTCCAGCGGTTAACCAGTACTTGGGTGCACCAACCTCCGTAAGAAACTGCTAAGAAGAAATCATAATGATTGATACAGGTTAATATATTTTGTAGAAGTCCTCTCTACTTGTTTCTGGAGTGATTGAGTAGGGTTGTGCTCTCTGTCCCTTATTAATCCTCTACCGGTCGGGACATGAAGGGACTATAGGTTTAAACCCCATCCGTCTGTCCGTCATAATTTGTCCGAGCCATAACTGTGTCTAACATCATGGACTTTTTTAAATAACTTGGCAGATACAGGTGCATTGCTCAAAGGTCAAGGTCACACTTAGTGGTCAAAGTGTTCAAAAAACATCTTTGATGGATTTTCAAATCACAAATCATACACAAATATTCACCATAATGAGGCGAATTGTAGCACGGAACACCCAATTCCATTGTTCAAAGGTCAAACTTAGTGGTCAAAGGGTTCAAAATGTCAAATGCACACGTCAATTCAAATATCCCGTAGTGGACAATGGCTGTCGTTAGTATTGAAATTAAGCCTGCAGACAGAATAATGTAGATTCTACTTACCCGACAGGTGTAGACCTTCCGCAAGGCCGTAGGGCAAGTATGAAAATACCAACATCATTCCAATCTCTAAAGATGGAGTTTTTCTCAGATCGACAAACTTCAACAACTACTTAACTGTTAAGGAGTATTGCTGTATGTTCACAATATATATATTCCAACATTCATATAAGTTGATATACCTATCTGAACATTATATGAGCTTACAGTATATAAGTGAGTGATTGGATTAACGATAAAAGTGGCAATATGAACTATAGACCCAAACACCGCAGTAAGAATGACAACCGTGATGTGGCCAGTACAGTGAATGGGCCTGTACAGTGATCCGCCATCACCACACGACAGAGCTCGAACCCAAGAGAATGCCCATACAACACTTCACTCGTCAATCCAGACACATCATATTGCACTTGCACTATGCCGACTATGGTCAACGGAGAGTTTGACGTGGCATCAATGCACTTAGATTAACGGGGAGTAGGATGTAGCATCAATGCACTTAGGTTAATGGGGAGTTTGACGTAGCATCAATGCACTTAGGTTAATGGGGAGTTTGACGTAGCATCAATGCACTTAGGTTAATGGGGAGTTTGACGTAGCATCAATGCACTTAGGTTAATGGGGAGTTTGACGTAGCATCAATGCACTTAGATTAACGGGGAGTAGGATGTAGCATCAATGCACTTAGATTAACGGGGAGTAGGACGTAGCATCAATGCACTTAGGTTAACAGGGAGTAGGACGTAGCATCAATGCACTTAGGTTAATGGGGAGTTTGACGTAGCATCAATGCACTTAGATTAACGGGGAGTAGGATGTAGCATCAATGCACTTAGGTTAATGGGGAGTTTGACGTAGCATCAATGCACTTAGGTTAACGGGGAGTAGGACGTAGCATCAATGCACTTAGGTTAATGGGGAGTTTGACGTAGCATCAATGCACTTAGGTTAACGGGAAGTAGGACGTAGCATCAATGCACTTAGGTTAATGGGGAGTTTGACGTAGCATCAATGCACTTAGATTAACGGGGAGTAGGATGTAGCATCAATTTGCCCTATGGCCAACGGGGAAAATAACAAAATTGCAAATGTCACCTTCAAAATCAGATAAATTGAAAAATAAAAAACCCCATAATATTTCTTCTTGCTATGATCATATAATTTTAATTTAAAGCGCTTAAAATGATATGAACAAAGGAATGAAACATGTAGTATATATATAACTGTTATATCAATAAACTTTACAATAAAAGCCTTCTTTTAAACATGATAAAAAGACATGAATTTATGGTCGCAAACATTATATAATGACATGGGGAGGGGGGGGGGGTGATTTCGGCCTGGACGATTTGGTTTTGAAATTTTTAGAAGCCCTGATAACTGTAGACATACAAGAGGATACAAGGGCACTAACAAGTCCCGAGAGAGCTCCTATAATACTGGAACCAAAGAACATCGCTAGAAATCTAAACACAGCTTTGAAGAATGCCGCCGACCCGGTCACATGGGCCATCTCTGGCGTCTCAAACTCCAACACTGTACTGCAAATAAACACATATTTATATTTATACTGTGGTGCATACATGTATGTGTGACACAGCAGTGAAGTGGCTGCCTGCTCCAAATTATTGTGCTTCATAGTTTCATCTGTCCACCAAAGTGAAAATGGGTACCAGCCAATTTCTGGGAGGTATCATCAGAGCAATGTAGTCCTGTTCAAATCGACCATATAAATTCCTGAATAGCATTATATTATGTAATTGTATTCATTACAGAGTATCTTTTTTTCATTTGGTTTGTTGCATAGCTCCGTCTCTCTGACAAAAATCATAGAACTAAAGAAATTATTGGGCATAAATCAGTTTTAGAATAATTTCCGCGTTCCTGGTTCACGCTGTCGGTTACAAATGGCGCCAATTGCGACAAAACACAAATACTAGTGCTAAATCAGGAATTATACTAGAGGGCGATGTGGGCGAAATAGTCGCCCTAGGGACCCAGACTTCGCCCTCTGGGGGCCCCACGTCTCCCTAAAAAAAATATGTTTTGGTTTTTACGATTTTCAAACAAAATGTTGTCTAGTAAGATACACTGGCCCATTATAAACCACTCATTCTATTCAAATGTTGTATTTAATGGTTGTACTGTGCATTTTAACCCTATTTTGCATTAGTAATTTAAAGAACACCATTTAAGGAAGCGATCACGCGCTTTCTCACTTTTCCCAAAAAATCCGACCTAGAATGAACCCTGCAAATTATGTGAATTGGCAGACAATTTGTTGCTAATGCTACTGATGATAATAATACCAGGGTTCCGGCTGTCAGTCGCCAATGGCGTCAATTGCGACAAAAAACAAATATTGGTGCTAAATTTTGTGAATTGGCGAAAATATTTGGCGCAACATTTTTTAAAATTTTTTTGTCAAATACATGGCTTCAAATATTTATTTGTGAACTATATGGCTCTTAGTTGGCTTCAAGTTTTTTTTAATTGGCTCCAATGTTTTTCAATTTGCGACAGAAGTGGCGCAGACAGACATTCAGACAGAGGGAACCCTGAATACTTTCAATGTTCATTCGGTGACCAATAATTCGATCATTCACTGAAACAAACAAATATCATCTTCAATAATCTCCGATTAAAACAAGCTTTATGCTTACATAGTCAGCGTGATGGCCACGGCATCATTGAGAATACTTTCACCAAATACCAGCATGTATAAAACCTCGTCTAGATTGAGTGAGTGGAAGATAGCTAACGTTGCTACAGGATCCACTGCCGATATGAGAGATCCAAATGCAAAACTTTCCACCACGGTGAACTTATACGCCACGTCTGCCTGCGAACAGATAATGCATGCAATGATATACTCCCACAATCACTGGTTAATCGGGTCAAACAAACGGTTAAATGATTATTTTCCATTGTATGGTGTGCTTTCAACTATCAGAGCTAACCTCATGTAAAAATAGCACAATATAAAGAATCAAACAATTCATTTGTTTTGGTTTGGGGTCGAAAATCATACCGACATCCTAGGTCATATGGTGCTGTGGGTGCCGTAATTCAGACATAGACGGACACCTGGGTCATATGGTGCTGTGGGTGCCGTAATTCAGACATAGATGGACATCCTAGGTCATATGGTGCTGTGGGTGCCGTAATTCAGACATAGACGGACACCTGGGTCATATGGTGCTGTGGGTGCCGTAATTCAGACATAGACGGACATCCTAGGTCATATGGTGCTGTGGGTGCCGTAATTCAGACATAGACGGACATCCTAGGTCATATGGTGCTGTGTAAAGACTAAGGTTTACCTGTCCTAGCAGATAGATTCCCCCTCCAACAACCATAGCAGATATGGCTGTTCCTATAATTGCAAACACTAGGATTGTACCAATATTCTGGAAGAAATTCCCCTGAAAATAATCAAAACAAAAAAGTCATTTAGTTAGTGATAAATTAGTTAGCCTAGGCTATAAAACGTGCTTAGATTGCCACGTGTTTTGTAAATCATAAGACACCATCGCATACAACAATTAGTATAGTAATATGCATGTCTAACATGAAATAGGTCCGCCTCCGTGGTCGAGTGGTTACGGTCGCTGACTTGTATACCACTGTAACCTATCATCACTGATGGTCACTGGTTCGAGCCCCGCTCAGGCTGTGTCTCATTTATATGAAAAAGTCGGCAGTTTCTATTGGAGGTTGGTGCACCCAAGTACTGGTTAACCGTTGGAGCCTGCCCAGGAAAGGTGTTGTTAGGTAAACTGCCCGCCGGCGATATAGCCCAAAATGGTGCTGATGCAGGCGTAAAACCCGAAATATAATAATAATAACTAATATGAAATAGGCACTACCTATGAACGGGGAAAGCCAAACATAGGGTTGAAGTCAAAATCATTTACTGAAATATACATCATTAAAAGAAGACAACTACATCCCTGTGATACCAGCGACAGGTTTGGCATCTACGGAAGATTACGAGGATATTTTGTTTGTTTCGGTGTATGATCGAATTATATTTCACCGAATGAACATTGAAAGCATTATATTATGAGTGGCATTGGCCACTACAGCTTTCTATGTTCATAAATGAAATAGTATTCGATCATTGACTAGGCAAACAACGACTGAAAATAACCACATATCAGTTTTCATCCGCATCAATGAGAGTTACATAAGACGTTAATCGTTAAAATAAAGCGTAACATTTTAACAACGGAGCAAAAATGTTAAATCAATTGCGACGTACCTTGTGTAGATTGTAGCCAGATTCAAATATAATAGGGGGTAGAAGAACAATGAAGAATATCGTAGGTGGAAACGCCTCCTCTTTCTGAAATAAAACAAAGAATGCTTATACATGTACACGTGTTTCGCATCTCGATCTAGTTTGTACTCTGGCCATTTGGCTGTCCGATTAGCGCAGTGGTTAGTGCGCTCGCTTCTCACCAATGCAACCTGGGTTCGATCCTCCGACCGAGAAGTATGTGAGATGGTACGGTGGTCGCCAGGTGGGTTTTCTCTGGGTACTCCGGTTTCCCCCACACACGAATGACCACATTTACGCTTTGATCTGCGCCAACAAGAGTGAATAATATAAGTTGTTAGAACTTGCTTCGCAATCGTTGTAAAATAAATAAAGGTTAAACTTTTTTAAAACTTTGTGGCCATTCAACAATATTATGGTGACAAAGAGCTAGCCGCGACAGAACTGCGACACACATAAAGTGACTAGGGGAGTCATAGCCTGCTATTGGTGCTGCATATCATTACGGTAGTTGGGAACCATCATACCAAAATGTTTACAATCAAGGCACATACGTTCATCGAAGGAAATGCAATAGCGATGTAAATATACTGGATTGGTATACATGTCTTCATACCATGCTCCATCAGTGCTTACTAGATGAATATATATACAGTCAAACCTGTGTTAGTGGTCACCTCCATTAAGCAACCAACCTGCATTAAGTAGCCAGTTTCCAGATTCCCACTATGTTGTTTTATTATACATTTGACCTCCATTAAGCAACCACCTGTGCTATGCAGCCACTTTCTGCGACTCCCTTGGCTGGCTGCTTAAGACAGGTTTGACTGTATATACATGCAGGAATACTTACACTCCAGTTTCCAAACTTGAATATCTTCAGAACTAACCCAATCAGAGCACCTGGAATCAACAACAATATAAAGCAATAAGCACACATGATAAGCCCTCCTATGCAACCAATCAGAGACTTGAGACTGAATTTGAGGAAGTATTTACCGGTTTAACCGCAGGACCAGAACCATTACAAGCTGCAAAGGTTGCTTAGCAAAGGTTTAACACTGGTTTGTGATTATGATTCAGATTTACAGGAATGCATTCTTATGCACAACTTTACAGCTTTAACATTTAGAAGAAGACTAACCCACGATACAAGAAGACCCCTGGAGCCACACAATGTATTATTTCATGCACGGACGGATAATTGGTAGTTAGTACAAATTTATTTTAGCTAGATTACGAAACAAGTTGTTACAACATTTATATTAATCACTCTTCGAGACCTCATTCCTGATGGAATCCATCGCCACGAGGGAGAGAAGAGGCAATCGGAAATTTAAATGCCTTGCCTAAGGACACAATCGTAATGGATTGAGCTTGGCTCTTGTGCTTTTGGTTAGCGTTTTAGATATGGTCTACACTTACTCGGCGCTTGATGTACTGACAACTGTGGTGTTGTACAGCATCTTGTCATATTGATATATCATGTCGCACAAAGCAACATTTTAAAGTGTTTGAACACAATGCCAGCTATTGTTGAAACTATTGTCTGTAGACAGTTGTAGTGAGTAAACAGTAAAACCAACAGCATCCCTCAGTTTTCCCTTTTTCTATCATTTACAACGCAATTTTCTCCTCACGAGGGGACAATGCCCAACTACGTTAAGAGTGAACAAAAATCACCGTGGTCTGTAAATCTAGTCCAGTTCAGATGTTTGGAGGCTGGTCCCCAAACTGGAGAAAAATGAATATACGTATCGTAAACACTTACCTACTAATACAACTGCTATGCTTTCAGGCAGGTAATGGAACTTTGTCTGCAGCAGCATGTGAGTCATCAATATACAGATAGCTGCAAAGAACGAAGCACCTGAACTTATATGCGAGTCAGTGCATGTGAAAACCACAGATTTCAGGACCATCGTCTTATAGGCAAGGTCACCTAATAGGCTAGTATGGATGGTAGTTTACTGCAAGATTTATGCCTCTTCTAAGATCTAATAGTAGGACATCGTCTTATAGGCAAGGTCACCTAATAGGCGAGTATGGATGGTAGTTTACTGCAAGATTTATGCCTCTTCTAAGATCTAATAGTAGGACATCGTCTTATAGGCAAGGTCACCTAATAGGCGAGTATGGACGATAGTTTACTGCAAGATTTATGCCTCTTCTAAGATCTAATAGTAGGACATCGTCTTATAGGCAAGGTCACCTAATAGGGTGAGTATGGATGGTAGTTTACTGCAAGATTTATGCCTCTTCTAAGATCTAATAGTAGGACATCGTCTTATAGGCAAGGTCACCTAATAGGGTGAGTATGGATGGTAGTTTACTGCAAGATTTATGCCTCTTCTAAGATCTAATAGTAGGACATCGTCTTATAGGCAAGGTCACCTAATAGGGTGAGTATGGATGGTAGTTTACTGCAAGATTTATGCCTCTTCTAAGATCTAATAGTAGGACATCGTCTTATAGGCAAGGTCACCTAATAGGGTGAGTATGGATGGTAGTTTACTGCAAGATTTATGCCTCTTCTAAGATCTAATAGTAGGACATCGTCTTATAGGCAAGGTCACCTAATAGGGTGAGTATGGATGGTAGTTTACTGCAAGATTTATGCCTCTTCTAAGATCTAATAGTAGGACATCGTCTTATAGGCAAGGTCACCTAATAGGGTGAGTATGGATGGTAGTTTACTGCAAGATTTATGCCTCTTCTAAGATCTAATAGTAGGACATCGTCTTATAGGCAAGGTCACCTAATAGGGTGAGTATGGATGGTAGTTTACTGCAAGATTTATGCCTCTTCTAAGATCTAATAGTAGGACATCGTCTTATAGGCAAGGTCACCTAATAGGGTGAGTATGGATGGTAGTTTACTGCAAGATTTATGCCTCTTCTAAGATCTAATAGTAGGACATCGTCTTATAGGCAAGGTCACCTAATAGGGTGAGTATGGATGGTAGTTTACTGCAAGATTTATGCCTCTTCTAAGATCTAATAGTAGGACATCGTCTTATAGGCAAGGTCACCTAATAGGGTGAGTATGGATGGTAGTTTACTGCAAGATTTATGCCTCTTCTAAGATCTAATAGTAGGACATCGTCTTATAGGCAAGGTCACCTAATAGGGTGAGTATGGATGGTAGTTTACTGCAAGATTTATGCCTCTTCTAAGATCTAATAGCATCGTCTTATAGGCAAGGTCACCTAATAGGGTGAGTATGGATGGTAGTTTACTGCAAGATTTATGCCTCTTCTAAGATCTAATAGTAGGGCATCGTCTTATAGGCAAGGTCACCTAATAGGCAAGTATGGACGATAGTTTACTGCAAGATTTATGCCTCTTCTAAGATCTAATAGTTCAAACAGTTTTCTGTCCTTTCAATGAAGAGTTCATTATCTCCCTTGTTGTGCATTTCAGTTGCGCATACAAAATTAGTGAAATCATTTTTAAAGTGTATATTATAACTTGTGCATACTGTACAAGAACTTGGAAATCAAATTATTATTTAAACTAAACAAACCATGGGAATTGAAATGTATACAGGGTTCCCGCTGTCGACCGCCAATGGCGACAAAACACACACACTGCCGCTAACAATTGTGTGAATTGGCGGGAAAAAAGTTTTTGGCACATGTTTTGTCAAATGCATAGCTTCAAATATTTATCTGTGAACTATTATATATATTCAACTATATTGCTCTTAATTGGCTCCAGTCTTTTCAATTGGTGACAGAAGTGGCGGAGACAAAAATTCAGACAGAGGGAACCCTGGTATACATGACTGGGGAAGTGATTGTGACAGTGTCGGAGAACGCAATTATACCATACAATATCTTAAAATGTGACCAAATAATGCCGATAGAAAATGTTTTTATTATCATTGCAAAATTGTTTATCTTTAAAAATAAACTCAACCACACAACTTCTATATTATATAAAGTTGTTACTCATACATTTTGTAGTAAAAATGGGATCAAATACATCTGTAGGAAAGTTTCGAAGTTTGTCTTGCTTGTTATTGACGATAAATGTAGGTCATAATTTTTGGGAGAAGTGAGACAGAGCGCAGTTGCACCCTTAAATTGTGTTATTTAATAAATCAAAATTTAATAGGAGTACTTTATAAGGGGACAGTGTATCTTACTGGACAATATTTTGTAAAAAAAAAATTGTTTTTATTAAGGAGAATTGGGGTCACCAGGGGGCGAGGTCAGGGTCCCAAGGGCGACTATATCACCCCAGTTGTCCTCTAGAATGAGCCCTGATATATGTGTGTGTAATTTGAAAAGGAAATAAACAATTAAAACTATTATACCATACCAATAACCAGTAGAATGAAGAAGATGGTCAGACTGCTTTTATGCTCCTTTTCTGATTCTCCAAAGTCTGGCAGACCTGGAGCGTTGCTCGTTGGTTTTACTGTTGATTGAACCAAGGTGGTAGTTGTTGTAGCATTGTCACTGAAAAAACAAAACAAGTCTTCAATCTAGCATGTTATATCATGTGTCTGAATATAATATTAATGAGGAATGAGGATCTAGGGGGTGGGGTCGGCAGATTTAATCATTGCAACATATTTCAAAGTCAACAGAAACGGAAAATCCACACCCAAACTGTTTGAAAGCTTGGCATATGTTGGCTAAAGTTTAACCCTTAACCTGCTGAATAAATTGGACGGAATGTGTAAACAACATAGATCCAGATGAGCCGCGATGTTACACAGCGTCTGGATTTATGTAGTTTGCTATTCAGACAAGTGTTTTAGCTCCACTATCTGAATAGCATTCTGTGTCATATGATCTGGCTATATGCTGTTTGCAAAAGCGACTTTCGGAGCCTGGAGTCCGCGGTCAGCTGTAACAACGATTGAACTGTTAAGCAATGTTCTTAATTCCACATTGCATTCTCTTTCTGGGTGGGCTACATCGTGATTGAATGTATCCTAAAAAGGAATGGGACCGTTTAGTCATAATCAGAAATTGAGTGTTCCATAGTATAATGTAGAAATATAACGTAGACACGTTTTAAACCAACTAACTATTTCAAGACTGTGCCTGTCAGTAATAATCAACACTGACTGTTCGGCAGAAATAAGTTGAAGTTGTAGTATGTACTGGAGCAATAAGTGCTCCATGGGACGAGACAAGACCATTAGCACAGACATAATTCACAAGTCACTTGTAGGTAGACTGAATGTGTGTGTGTTTTACGAGCTGCAAAAGGGACTTAGGGTTAAGACTTCAAGTATGATCACAAGAGTGGTTCTAAGTATGATTCGGAGAAAACCAGTGTAGTAATATTATTCTTATCATAGACATAGGGAATGCCTTGATTGAATGAAACTTACTCTACATACAAAATTATGTTAGTCCTTACAACTTATATTAATCACTCTCGAGACTTCATTCCTGATGGAATTCATCTCCGTGAGGGAGAGAGAAGAGGCAACGTGGAATTTAAATGCCTTATCTAATTGCACAAATTTTATAACGACTCCAGCGGGTCTTGAACTCTGGGCCTTTCACACCTGAAGAGAACGAGCTACCACTGTGCTATCATGAGTTCCTCAAATGAAACTTACTTTGTATGTTGAAATACAAATTTCTTTGCAACAATGATCACTATTGTAGAGAAGCCTGGTTAATCAAGGAAACAAGGCTAGAATGTTGTTGCATTCATTAAATAATGACAATCAATCGACCAGCATTTACCACTCGGATTATTGACCAGGATTAACGCAGTGGTTAGTCTGCTCGCTTCTCACCAATGCGACCTGGGTTTGATCCTCGGACTGGGAAGTATGCGAGATGGTACATTTTTCACCAGATCGGACAGGTGGGTTTTCTCCGGGTACTCCGGTTTCTTCCCACACGAATGACCACATTTACGCTTTCATGAGCCAACGAGAGTGATTAATATAAGTTGTCAAAGCGTGTTTCGCAATCGTAAAATAAATAAATAAAAAAAGACCAATATGATTTTAACCGCTTGTGAAACTTGATATAAAATATATAGTTGTTTCTTAACATACCGCTGGTCTTGACATACCGAGGCATCCGCAATTTTTCAGAGCAAGGTAATATAACGCCACCTATCATTCTTTCCATTGGATCAATGTTGACCCAGAAAGGTAAACATGTGTTGATAAACAAGAAATCATAAACTGTCAACGTAAGTGGCGAGTAATTTACTGATGCAAGATGCTTAGTGAATATCAAGATGTATGCAAAATTACCCCACCCCTTTATTTGATAAAATGCTACAAATGTCCATAATATATATATATGTATGTTCATTCCAACTTTGTAAAATGGCGGTCTGCTATCTGGTATTTATGAATGAAAATGTTTTGATAACGTTTTTAGGTTACAACTTACTACGTAATTCCCGAATTACCAAATATGGGCATAATTTTAAGGTCCGAGACGTGCTTTTTCTACTGAATGATTATTTTTCAAAACAGTTTTTCCACCAAATTTAGTATTTTTTATTAAAAACAAGTTGATGTTCATATCTATGGAACTTTCTCCTGTGATGTACATCTATTGACATATGGTGATATAGCCAGATTCCCGCATTTTATTATTCATAAAAAGTAGGCCAATTGTGGGCCTAAAACTATTTGTTGTTTTCTGGTGGGAGATTAAAAAGATATTCATGTTTTATGTTAAAATGATAAATTTACTGCTACACTTACATATAATACAGATTAAGGTCTATATTAAAAAAAATACTCACATGCTTTTATTATGACTACCTTTGTGTAAACACCCAAATCGCGGTCATTTGCCGCGGTATACTCGGAACTAGTGACTACGTAACTGCTGACACGATGGCGCCAAAAACATGATAAATACAAGTGATTCCCAATAGTATTTCTTCTTTGTGTAGTTGTAATGTTGAAGTGGAGAAGTCATAGGATGAAGCAAAATGAGTTTTAAATTCAGGTACATACCGGTAATAGTATCCCCAGTGACCCTAATATCGGTGAATACTAATAAGCGGTGATATCAGAATAAATCCAAATGAACCGCACATTTTGTGCTTACTATTGACAATTTCCGTAGGATTTCTGCAACTGTCCATAGCAAAAACTAGCTGAAATGTCATTTCTACGTGTAAATTTACCGTAATTTATTCAAAACTTGTTTTTTCCTCTTACACTCGTAAGTTTTTGTTCATGTTGTCAATATTTAGGTGAATTTCAATGGATTTGTTATCCATCGGCTGCATTTGACATTTGTAAGGTACCCGCTACTCATGTGACGTCACATGATTGACTTATATGGCATTTATTGCTACTGGTATAAACTTGTGAGGTGAAATTTACATCGTCACCGGTTATTGGTATCACTGCGTAAATAAAAGATGGAGGCATGTGCTGTTGCTTTCACTTTGTTTTTGATTTAATTATCATTTATTTCTTACTAACTAATATTGCATACAATAAAATAAATATGATTATGCTTAATTGAGAGTGAACATTATTTGCACAGCCTCGTTTTGGAACAAAAATACACAGGCTATTGCTTATGTCACCGGTATCCCCAGGATATATCTGTAGTTTGGATTTTAATAGCTAATACCGCGATATACCCATAATGCATCCTACTACACAAGGGTTGGAGCCTGCACTCCTAACCTTTTGCAAGAATGCAACAATACCCTTTCTGCCAATGAAGTGACCAAGCATAAAATCAGTGGAAGAGTGATAGACTCAATGTGGGGCTGAATCCCAAACCGGAGGCACGATTTACCCAATTCCACCCAATTCTACCCAATTCCTGGATATTTCTATCATATTGTGGAAGTGTTTGTTGATACACGGTTATGTCCCTTTTATGTTGCATAGCAGTAGCCTCCCTTGACCGAATGTAAAATGATCGATTTAGTGCATTATTTGTACAAAACACGACTTAAAATGACACACTGAAGTTTTTAGTCCTGTAAGTATGGGATATATAACTTTATTTACCTGTATAAAGCCCAAACACATGAAGATTTGGGTAGAATTGGGTAACTCGTGCCACCCACCCAAACAGTAGTCCAAAAGCTCTACAACCAGTTGTCTACCAACTGAGCTGATGGTCGGCAGCTCAGCAAGTGCCAAAATACATTACAGTACCTGTCACTTTTGTTCAGAACCTCTTGTATCACGTGTTCAAATGATTTCTGTTTATCTTTGATGTCTTCTTTTATATTGTGGTCAGTCTGTTCCTGTATTGGGCTTCCTTCCAGACTTGGATCTGTGTCGCAAAAACAAGATCCAAAAAACAATGCTAAACATATCGCTATAGTTAAGCTATTCATGATCAACTTCAGAGCAGAAGCAGTTCTACATACAAAGCTCAATGTTTAATCAAAGTAAAGGCCCGAAATATTGCTAAAATATTCATTATTTTAATGTTGACATGTCAATATTGCAGTGTACATGTAGCCGGAAATGAATTTGTCTAACTCAAAGAGAACAAAACTACAAAAAAGGAGTACTATGTACAAAACCTGTGGAAGTCGTGCAAGCACAGTTGTAGCTCATTCGCTTCATGTGCGAGAGGCCCGGAGTTCGCGGTCAGCTGTAACAACGATTGAACTGTTAAGCAATGTTCTTAATTCCACACTGTCTTTCTCGTTCTGGGTGGGCTACATCGTGATTGAACGTGTCCTAAAAAGGAATGGGACCTTTTAGTCATAATCAGAAATTGAGTGTTCCATAGTATAATGTAGAAATATAACGTAGACACGTATTAAACCAACTAACTATTTCAAGACTGTGCCTGTCAGTAATAATCAACACTGGCTGTTCGGCAGAAATAAGTTGAAGTTGTAGTATGTACTGTACTGTAAGTGCTCCATGGGACGAGACAATACCATTAGCACAGGCATAATTCACAAGTCACTTGTAGGCAGACTGAATGTGTGTGTGTGTTTTATTATTACTATTTATTTATCGTCGCTACCGGTTGTCCATATGAGCGACGACTCCTGAAGAGATTAGTCATTTTATATTTTTGGAGGATAATACAATGATACAGACAGAGGCCCATTCCAGAGTCTCCTCTGGTTCTCTTACGTGCATTATGGCTGGAAATGAGCAATATAAGCTTCCAAGCTTAGAGCCATCCATGACCTTGGACGTACCACAGCAACAATATCCTTCCAAGCAGAGAGCCCACGCCCATGGCTTACTACGACAGCAATTAAATTCCGTCCCAGCACAGAGCCGGCGTCCATGGTTTACTACTACAGCAATTACCCTCCTTCCAAGCACAGAGCCCACGCCCATGGCTTACTACGACAGCAATTAAATTCCGCCCCAGCACAGAGCCCACGCCCATGGCTTACTACGACAGCAATTAAATTCCGTCCCAGCACAGAGCCCACGCACATGGCTTACTACGACAGCAATTAAATTCCGTCCCAGCACAGAGCCGGCGTCCGTGGTTTACTACTACAACAAAGTTCAGTTAAAACATAGAGCCCTCCCACATGGAGTACCACATAAACACATTCCGTCTAATTATAGATCCCGTGGCCATGGGACTCTCCAGAAACAAAATCAGTCAATATGTATGGAGGTTCTGTGGTGTAGTGAATACGGTGTCGGTCCTGTAACGGATGGGTTGCCAGTTCGAGTCCCTTCAAAACCATTGTGGTGGTGTCCTTAAGCATAACACGCAAATCCGTATTGCATATTTCTCTCCCTCAATGCCATGGATTCACCCTAGCACAGAGTCCATTGTCGTAGGTGCCACAGCAACAAAGTCCACAAGAGCATTGTGTACATGGCCACAGTAACAATTTCCACCTAAGAAAAGAGTCCATGGCAATGTGGTACCACAGTAAACAAATTCACTGCGTGCGTGCGTGCGTGCGTGCGTGCGTGCGCGTGCGTGCGTGCGTGCTTGTGTGTGTTTGGTGTGTATGCGTGTGTGAGCGCGCGCGCGTGTGTGTGTGTGTGTGTGCGCGCGCGCACGCGTGCGTGTTGTTGCAACAGAGCTCCATCTTCCAGGATACACAATTTCCAGATACATACACTTGGAAATCAAATCTACGTACACATGTAAATTACAAGACATTCACTGACTGGCAACAATGCATAACATACGATAGTGATTACATCCATTCATGATTGTCTGGTAGTTTTATGAACTGCGCCAGATACCACGTTAGACCTAAGTTATTCATTCCGAGAGAACCCGACGTGTATGTGTACAAAGGTCGAATGAGATAACGTTTGATGAAAGTAGCTGTGCACTCCATTTGTATACTTTTGATTTCAAATTATAATAGTTTCAATATTGGTTAATATAAAACCAGTTAGTGTGTGCTTCCAATAATGTTGTTGTTCCTTCCAGCTTTTATTGGTGGGGGAAGACACCGGGTGCAATATTTCAGGCACGGGCGATCATCCAGATAGAACCACCGACCTTCCGCAATATGTTCCTCACATGAAACAATCGACACACTCAATGAGATTCGAACAGCGTTGAAGGGCAAGTGATTTGAAGTCAACGACCATGTCCACTCGACCATGGAAGCCTCATGTACTTAACAGAAGTAAAATATATAATATGTATCTGTTCGCCGACGCTAGAAGCAGCATATTTATAAGTTGCTTATTAAATATTGTGGGATGTCGTGCTACTAAAGACGTGTCCAAACTAATGCACCTACGACGTCCACATCTGCAGAGTATTTGTACATTTGCCACATTGGTGTACCTATGTATCCCCATCCAAATAGTGTTAAACTACTTCAGTTGTGTGTATAGTCTAAGTTGATTATTCGGCTGTCGGATTAACGCGCTCGCTTCTCACCAATGCAACAAGGTTCGATCCTCGGACCGAGAAGTATGTGAGATGGTACAGTGGTCGCCAGATCGGACAGGTGGGTTTTCTCCGTGTACTCCGGTTTCATCCCACACGAATGACCACATATACGCTCTAATCCTCGCCAACCAGAGTGATTAATATAAGTTGTTAGAACTTGCTTCGCAATCGTTGTGATATAAATAAAGTTTAAACTTAAAGTTGAACTATCATAGCGTAGTTACCTATACGCAAAAACGCAGCTGCGTACACATTATTCGGAAAACTGAGTGGTATGGTACATGATGATATATAAAGACAATTTATAAATGCTGTCTCCTAGACTGGTCCTACTTTCAGAGCCCATATTTGTGTACACATCATTTTTGTCTGGCTACGCTCCTGATATTCATATGTTGTGTAGTGCCCTGTAAGTATTTTATATGTTATATTTCGGGTTTTACGCCTGCATCAGCACCATTTTGGGCTATATCGCCGGCGAGCAGTTTACCTAACAACACCTTTCCTGGGCAGGCTCCAGCGGTTAACCAGTACTTGGGTGCACCAACCTCCGTAAGAAACTGCCAACTTTTTCATATAAATGAAACACGGTCTGAGCGGGGGCTCGAACCCGTGACCATAGTGATGATAGGTTACAGTGGTATACAAGTCAGCGACCTTAACCACTCGACCACGGAGGCGGATTATTAGTATTTTAATGTTATAACGTATTCTTTACAAACTCCAAATAACGGAGTACACAATTACGTATATATATATAATATAAAATATATATGTTAATTAGTTGATGAATTCATTTGAATATTTTGACAATTTTGTTTAACATTTCTATTTATCCAAGTTATGCTCGCCGGGCATGGCTTTAATGTGAATAATCTCTACGATTGTGAGGCTCAGCTCGGAGCCATAGTTTGTTCAAAGGTGTTGCTGTTCAGAATATGGGAGAACCGATCTAGCTTGTTGTAACAGTGATTTCTACGAGATAACTGACCGTACTAACATTGACTTCTCTCCGTATAAATGTACACCTATGGTAGGTTGTACTTTTTTAGGATGTCTCTGATTGTCTAATGATTGCATGCCTACGAGTGGAACTGGTAGTCCTCATGCATGCACGTTATTAAAACTCGTTTTGTTCTTCTTGTTCATGTTTAGTATTCTGTTAAACGTATCCCGTCATTTTCTTATTCAATCAAAACAATAATTTTCGTTGTAATCCCGTTCAGTCTGCTGCTGTTAAATTATATGTACAATGTTCAATTCTTGATTACATGTACAAATACTGAAATAAATAATGTTTACACTAACAATAATTTTCCTAAACATTTACTATTACATGTATTAGTATTACATACATCGGAACAAATTGACAGCAAATTTGACAGTTTGCCCTTTGAAAATGTCATGTACATTGTATATGTATATGGATGTTATCAGGTTTTATGTATGCTAAAAATGTGACAGTAATGTTATTGTGATATGTAATTGTAAATTGCATTCCTCATTTTGGAAAAGTTGTAATAAAATATTATTAATTTAAACGTAATTGCAGTTTTGTTACTACGTTGCTCCCGTGCTTCAGGGTTGTCTGCACGCCAAAGCCGTACGAGTAACGTTAACAAATACATGACCAGTACCGTAGCCAGAGGACACTTTCAACCGAGGCAATCTAGGTGGGTCCTGGAGCATGTTCCCCTTTAAAATTGTTGAGGTATAGAAGCGAGTTCTTGCGTTTCCTGATTTAATGAGTTTAGACGTATAATTATGTACTGACCAGTCAGCTCTCTAGCAGGCAACATTTTATACAGCAACGGAATATTTTTTGCATTTTAATTATTTAATATTTCATTTTTTTTGTGGATGCTTTGGAAATTTTAACCGAGGCAGCTGCATCGATGTGCCTCAGCGTTGCTACGGGCCTGATTATTTATAATATTTATCCTATTTTGGCCAGAACGCAGAAGCAGTGGAAAACAACGGTGGCGGCTTGGCGTTCAATGAAGCTAATTTGGTGTCCCTATAAAGTTCTTAACAAGTATCAATGAGTCATCGCGCTGTACTCGGCGTTCTTTTTTCACAACGTTTTATTCAGTTTCATCGGTCTCTATACGAACATGCATGCGAGGACTGTGTGACCTGAATGTGTGACATGCTCATTTGATTTGTACTGTTCAAAACAAACGTTGCGCGTCAGTACTCCGACCAGAGCGGGATAAGGACTAGTTGTGAACTCAGTACTAACGTTACTCGAACATCCTTGGAGGTACAGACAACCCAAAGCCTAACAGGAATAACGTAGTACAAACTGCAAGAACGTGCAACGAGCGGAATACGCACTAGTTGTGAACTCAGTACGGACGTTATTCGAACATCCTTGGAGGTACAGACAACTCAAAGCCTAAAAGGAATAACGTAGTACCAACTGCAAGAACGTGCAACGAGCGGAATACGCACTAGTTGTGAACTCAGTACGGACGTTACTCGAACATCCTTGGAGGTACAGACAACTCAAAGCCTAACAGGAATAACGTAGTACAAACTGCAAGAACGTGCAACGAGCGGAATACGCACTAGTTGTGAACTCAGTACGGACGTTACTCGAACATCATTGGAGGTACAGACAACTCAAAGCCTAACAGGAATAACGTAGTACCAACTGCAAGAACGTGTAACGAGCGGAATACGGACTAGTTGTACGTGTCGGACGTGTAACGATCGTGCTTGTATAAGGAATACGCGTCTCCACTGCGTCTCGTACATCTATGTATAGGATATAAACCGAAAACGAGCCAATATTTTACATATTGGATCCGTTTGAGGTATATATCTTAATTAAAACACACACTTGTATAGCAAGATCATACTAACTAAAATTGTTAATTTCCTGCATGTACTTTTAGTATTTAACATAATGCTCTGGCCATTTGACAAGAACAAAGGTATGACGCCAGGGCAGTGTTTTAAATGGCGTTCTAATCGTTCTTGTGCCTATATATGGTTTAAAGTCTCATCCGATAGTCTATGATACTAGTCATTTTAGTTACGATCGAACCTGCGACCCCTGGATTACAAGTATGATACCACTAGACCGCTGATCCGCTACAATTTAACTTCCCATAGACGAATTGAGCTTTCTGGTGCATTGCCGGTGTAACGTTTATTTGTGACACCCATCGGAAAGTAACCCCCGGTCATTTTTCACTGTAAAAAAAGTGACTACCCTCTATAAAATATAGACCCCCTCGTAAATTGTTGACTCCCCTCGTAGGAAAGTAACCCCCACTGCAAGGTCATATCTTAACATTCTTTAAGTTCAATGGCGACATTAAATAGTGTGCGTGTTTGATGTTTTTAAATTTATTTATCGTCGCTACCAGTTGCCCATATGAGCGACGCCTGCTGAAGAGATTAGTTATTTTAGATTTTGGAGGATAGTGCATGATACAGACAGAGACCAATTCCAGAATCTCCTCTGGTTCTTTTACGTGCACGGTGTAAAGCACCGACACGAGACCTCGGTTTAACGTCCCATCTGAAAGACTGTTAATTTTATTAGGTGCAGACGGGGCATCGAACTTGCGGTCCCTGGATTACCAGTTCAGCATGTTACCACTGGACTACAGATCCGTCTGTAAAAATAGTGTGCGTCCTGATGGACAACATTTTATTCAATTTTAAGAACCTCAACAACGTCCCAGCAACGCCATGCGATGACATATAGGCGTTACATTGCCTTAAGGTCGTTATGCTTCAACTAACGACGTATTCGTAATACCAGACCATACTTGAAATGTTGCCATTTTGACTTTTTCAATACCGAGTCGCGAGATTTGACATCTTTCACCTAACTTCGCGCGCTGATCGTGTAGTACATGTAACAATGAGGCGCGAGAAATTACTCTGTAAATGTTGTACAGATTTCAATACACCGAAGGCCTGGATAATGTAACATTTCTTCTAATGATGAAATGTTTTGCTACCATATTGTATATCATAATTATAATCATACGGTCATGTTATACATTGTTTGCATCCACAACTGGCACTGGTGATGTTTGTTGGTTTTTCGAACGTTTTTCTGTATCGTACGGTCTGTAAATTCTACTAATTCTACCGGATGTAAAACTAACTTCAGCATCATTATCTTCCAGTAGTAAACCCTTCTCGTCTGAGGTTTTAATTCCTGGTGAACCAGTCTCGTACGAGGTTGCAAATTCAGGTTTCGTCTTAGTTCTTAAAGGAATGTGTTCAGCACAGTCTGTAGAGATTTCAGTTGATTTTGGTTTCATGCAGCAGCGAATAATAACTGGTTCCATAGCAACAACTAGTGCACCGAGCAGGAATAGACAACCAGTAAGATTAAAAGAGGCGTGCCAATCACCCGTGTAATCCCGAAGCCAGCCTGAAATTATAAATACTCGCATGCAATTGTCATGCTTAAGGCTTTAAAGTGATGTACGCAGATGAAAGGAACAATATAATAATATACTACTTACGATTATTTTCTTCATACTATATGATAAACTCACTTGTAACTGTTCAAACTAGCTATTATCTTTGCAGTGTAGGTCTTGTGGTAGGTCGGTGGTTTTACCCGGGTGTTCGCCGGGTGTCTTCCTCCACACATACTAGCTGGAGAGTCGTCATGAGCAGTTGAAGCGAAATAAGGTTATTTCCAAATCCATTCAAAATGGACGCCCATATATCAACTTTATGACAACGATAAGCCCCCCCCCCCCCTCAAACCTTCTTTGTTTTAAATATGTGACTTACCGATGTCTATTTCACAGATAAAATAGTTAACATATAGATGAATGGTTCACTTACCGACGACTGGTTGACTAATGAAGCATCCACATGCCAGACACAGATTGACCAGACCAAAGGCAGGAGTGAAATCTTCCATACCTACAACATCTATAATTAAAACAGATAGTAGACTCCAAAACGACCCAGGAAACGTGCCAATAATTCCTGCGTATACTGCCATAAATATAAAACTGTTAAACAGAGGCGCCATAAAAGACACTATGGCACCAACTATCATGCTCGTGAGAAATATGTGCTTCCGTTTCACTAGCTTCCGGTCGGCAAACCATCCAAACGATATTCTAGAGACGACTTCACAGCCGCCCATGATTGTTATGCCGTATACAGCATGATATTGGTCATAGCCAAGAGCTTGGATTTGTGACGGGATAAGTATAAGGTTATTTCCATATCCACACATACACAGAACAAAGCCAACACAGTACATTGTAAATCGAGCATTCTTGAACAATCCTAGTCTTAGTTGCAATCTCCCGCAGTTGTGTGTAGATCGCGAATCCTGCTGTACTCTACTCCACTGCTTACCCTCCAGCAAAACATTGTTATCACCGTTTCTGTTCTGCGCAGCTTTTTGGTGTTGCACTTCGGCAGTAAGTAATGGCGGCTGCCGGAACACGCACGCGGCTACACAAACGTTTGATAAAATAGCGCCAATTATCCAAAATGTTCCTCGAAGACCGTACTTATCAATAAGGAATCTGCAATTTGAGAGAACAAATGCAGCGTTTCATATAGTAGTAATAACATTATTTAAAAGTAATTTGGTTTTAAATATTCACAATACATTTGTATAATGGCTTTTAGGATCTAAGATGGCGGATAACCTATCATGTTGAAGTCTTAAACAAGCCACTGAGTGCACCATAGCATGAGTGAAATGACAATAGAGGCATAACACAAAATAACTATAGTAGTATATACTTATATATAAATACAAATTATTGTTAACAAGATTCAGTCACAGAATAATACCACGTGTACATTGTATATACAATGTTCTTGACGTTTCGCACAATGTTCCATACGTGAATATAAGAAAAGAAACGCTGACTTTCTTTAAAGTCGCTCGGGCAGATTAGATCATATGGCGACACTCCAACCATTATTGGTGAAAGTAGACTCATGTGTGCTCCCAGATTAGTATTTCCGGCACATACGGGCACTCGTGTTGAACACCGACCTTCCGCAAGCCAACTGGACAACTTCCTACATGAAAGAATTCGACATTCTCAGTGGGATTCTAACTTTCACCGGCCAGGTGCAAGTGCTTTGAAATCGGTGACGTAACCACTCGGAAACTACCAAGAAGCACAAACTAATCGTGAAGACTGGTTCTGAACGATGAATGACGATTACAATAGCGGAGTAAGCAATCTCAACGTGCTAACAGCAGTTCCCGATACAAATAAAGACTCCAATGTTTCCGATGAAAATATACATTAGTGACTTGGTGAACTGTCAGGGTCAGTCGAAGAACGTGGTCGGACATTTGTGACATTACTGTGAGTGGAGATTTCCTGACATTTCCAAAGAAGTTACCTCTTTATTTAGGACAATATCCATCCGCAAATTAAAAAGACCATAGTTCTAACAGTATATGCATAGGACAATATGACCGCTTAAAAGAACTCCAAGAAGACGAGAACACTGCTGCAGCAAATGATACGGATTACACTAGGCCTAATGCTACTGACGAACAAGAACACGATGGTAACACTATATTTAATCTATGTCACAGACGGATACTTAGCCTGGGAACAGGCGTCGATATATTTTGCCTGGTCAGTCAAATAAATATATTTTAACACCGAGACTATCAATTGGGCCGTATTGAGTTTCTGATCATATCATTTTGCCAGAAGTAAAAAAAGTGAAAAATCGACAGACTGGCACCCAGGCTAACGGGTACAATCAAAGAGTGTTTGTGACAGATGGGAATGGGTTCGCTACATGGTTAGATATATAAATCACAATTACTTGCCTATACAGAGAGGGAAAGGCAAGCGAGCCAATGCCGCTAGCAGACACAGCGATGCCATTGGCCAGTGCCCTGTGCTGCTTGAAATAATAACTGATAATAGTAGAACAAGGTGCAAACGACAATCCGTATCCAAGACCTGGAATGTAGTGTGAGAAAATTGACAGCATATCTCTGGAGTATTATATATACTAGTTATGTTATATTTATGTTATATTTCGGGTTTTACGTCTGCATCAACACCATTTTGGGCTATATCGCCGGCGGGCAGTTTACCTAACAACACCTTTCCTGGGCAGGCTCCAGCGGTTAACCAGTACTTGGGTGCACCAACCTCCGTAAGAAACTGCCAACTTTTCATATAAATGAGACAAGGCCGAACGGGGCTCGAACCCGTGACCATCATTGATGATAGGTTACAGTGGTAACAAGTCAGCGACCTTAACCACTCGACCACGGAGGCGGACATTAT
This sequence comes from Archivesica marissinica, assembly GCA_014843695.1. NCBI lineage: Eukaryota > Metazoa > Mollusca > Bivalvia > Venerida > Vesicomyidae > Archivesica > Archivesica marissinica. The sequence continues at coordinate 8,464,146 of CM026395.1, forward strand.
GTATACTCAGAATAGAACAAAACACGAATTTATACACGATGCTCAAGACCTGTGCCTAATTGCAGAGCATACGTAAATATGGATGTTATGTAAATACATTGTATTATTTAGCTATACAGCCTGGAATCATTTATAAGCATTAACTCTTTCAGCGCCGTTAATTCAGAGCATGTGCAAACAACATAGATCCAGATCGCCGCGGCGTAACGCCGCGGCTGATCTGGATCTATGTTGTTTGCTAATCGGACAGGTGCTTCAGCTCCACTGTCTGAAGAGCAATCAACATATAGCCTGATCAGACGGCATGTTCTGTTCTGTCCGATCGGGTTCTCTACTTTTTTACAAAGTCGCTTTTATGCGACATTGGTGGTGAAAGAGTTAAAGGCATTTTTCTGACTGTGTTGATCATATCTAATCTTATGCACATGTCGGCGTATTTAACTAACACATGCAAGCATGTAGCCTGGGAACAGGCGTTGATATATTTTGCCTGGTCAAATAAATATATTTTAACATCGAGAGTATTAATTGGGCCGTCTTGAGTTTCTCATAATATCAAATGTCATTTGGCCAGAAGTTAAAAATTTAAAAATCGACAGACTGGAACCTCTATCTCTCTCCTCTCTCTCTCTCTCTCCTCTCTCTCTCTCTCTCTCTCGTTTCCTTCTCTCTTCTCTCTATTCTCTCTTCCCTCTTCTTCTCTCCTCTCTCTCTCTCTCCTCTTTCTCTCACTCCCTCCCTTCTCCTCTCTCCTCCTCTTCTCCTCCTTCCTCTCTCCCTTCCTCTCTCCCCCTCTCATCTCTCCGTCTCCCCCCCTCCTCTCATCTCTCTCTCTCTCTCTCTTTCCTCTCTCTCTTCATGGTTTATAATTATTAAAAGTACATCATAACAACATTCATTAGGAATGAGAGACATCTCTAATTTTTTATTACCTCCCTTGGCAGATAAAATCTGATTTATTCCAAAATGTTAATAGGTCTGAATCGGGTACTTTAGTTGGAATCCTTTGTTTTTACTGTTGTTCCCTAACCATATGTTGTGGTATGATAACATTCTTTCAGAAATAAGTAGCAAGTAATAATCACAAGAAGCGATAGTAGAATAACATTATTAGCAAACAACGATAAAAACAGAGGAAGACACTTAATAAGACCTATCTACTTTTAGGGAGTATTCAGGGGCAGTAACTGACCGTTGTCCCTCATTGTCCCTTGATTGGTGGGAAAGGTTTCTATCTAGGTTCCTGGTCAATTGCTGGATATGACTGCATTACAAGCAAACGTCAATTCAGGAGCGTGGATGTCCGTTATATGAAATCCTACTTTCACTTTTGAAAGTTTGTATACCACAAAAACACTGTTTATTGATTCAATCTTAGTGTTCGAATTTATTCAGAAGAATTTGTAGCAATGCATGTATACGTGAAAAAATACATTTGATTTCCTTTTTGATTTAAACATATTTATTCGATAATAATGTACATTACATATACATTGTATACAAAACGAAAATGGATTAAATCGGAAGCTTAATGCTTATTGAGATTTTCTCCATATTTCCTTTTTGCGATGTAATTCCGCTTTAAGTTCTGATCTCATTACTGCATTTATGTTGTAAATATGCAATACATTTGTTTTGGCGAAACTTCAGTTTAACCTATTTAGCCATTTGCCTGTAAATAAAATCACATTTGCAATCAACATAGATCCAGATCAGCCGCGGTGTATCACTGTGTATTTTGAACTGCAAGGAGAGAAACTATATATGCTCTGCTTCCATTTTGATCCTTTCCCATTCTTTGATTCTGTGTGGATGTATTGTTTTGTGAATGTATATAGTGGAATAAATATGTTTAGACCAACACTATGATATAATTAATTTAACAATCAATAATAGTAAACTACTACCGCTACACAGCCCGAAGGTAAGGTACAATAGCGGCATCCTCTGCACAAACCCAGATAGGAAGTAGCCAAGGCATAAAAACAACCCGCCAGCAAACGAAACCCGTCGGAACGTGTACAGTTGACTGAGAAGATTGGATATAGGCGCTGAAATGAAATCACAGTGTTAACATTAACTGTTCGCGTGTGCTTCAGGTGCGAAAGACCCGGAGTTCGAGCTCCCGCTAGAGGCGTTACTAACGACTGTCGTTATAACACAATTATAAGGAATCTCCATGACATATTTGACATTTATACAGCTAGCGTGCAAAAGGTTAACGTTGTAACTAATTTGAATATACATGTATGCCGACTAGCGGATTCAGGAGTCGCTCTGACGGCTCTTTGTGACATCATATGTATTGCTGTTTGTTCGTGTTTTACGCCTGCATCAGCACCATTTTGAGCTATATCGCATGCGGACAGCTTTACCTACCTAACAACGCATTTCCTGGACAGGCTCCAGCGGTTAACCAGTACTTGATGCATCAACCTCCGTACGAAACTGCCAACTATTTCATATAACTGAGAGACGGCATGAGCCGAGCTCGAACCCATGCCCACCAGTGATGATAGGTTAGTGATATATAGGTCAGCGGCCTTAACCACTCGACCACGGAGGAATTCCATGACATATTTCCAGAGTTTTCAGTTACGAATAAGAAAACCACATTAATGAGCTGTCATCTGCTGCAATTATTTGAACTATTTATAGCCATTACCTTACCCAGCATGCAAATAGTTAATTACAGTACAGTTAATTATTATCCAAGTTTAATTATAAATAAAGACAAGTGAAATGTTACATTTTGCAGGTTCGATCCCACGTCTGACCTTAATAAAATTAACAGTCTTTCAGATGGGACTTTAAAACGAGGTCTCGTGTCGGTGCTGTACACCGTGCACGTAAAAGAACGAGAAGAGACTCTGGAATGGGTATCTGTCTGTATCATTGCACTATCCTCCACAATCTAAAATGACTAATCTCTTCAGGAGGCGTCGCTCATATGGGCAACCGGTAGCGACGATAAATAAATGTAAAACACACGGGTATACATGAATGCTTACATAATCCAAGCATAATCACGAGAACCGTGCTACCGATCCAAGCGGTGTTTCCCGACCCCGTCGAGTAATAGTCAACCATTTCTGTATACAGGATTCCGTACGATTTTATTGTGCCGACAAGAAACATGTACATCATGAAACAGCCTGAAATAACAATAGTAGCAAAGTAACATGTACATCATGAAACAGCCTGAAATAACAATAGTAGCAAAGTAACATGTACATCATGAAACAGCCTGAAATAACAATAGTAGCAAAGTAACATGTACATCATGAAACAGCCTGAAATAACAATAGTAGCAAAGTAACATGTACATCATGAAACAGCCTGAAATAACAATAGTAGCAAAGTAACATGTACATCATGAAACAGCCTGAAATAACAATAGTAGCAAAGTAACATGTACATCATGAAACAGCCTGAAATAACAATAGTAGCAAAGTAACATGTACATCATGAAACAGCCTGAAATAACAATAGTAGGTACAGCAAAGTTTAATTGTGCCGACAAGAAACATGTACATCATGAAACAGCCTGAAATAACAATATAGTAACAGCAAAGTGAGAAATACATACGTCACAAACTTCGAGATTATTACGTGACGGGCACTAGGTTCGAACCATCGATACCCCATTCCACACCCCAGCGAGATTCAAACCTACATCGGTGAGGTGAGGGACCAGTGACTTGAAGTCAACGACCGTAACCACTCGTCCATGGAGGCCCTTAACAACTAATATGAAAAACAAGTATGGACTTTCTGTATAGAATTTGTTTCTCTTTCTAAACATGGTAACTGTTGATTTCCCGGTAACCAACACCAAAAGTTACAATTCAATCTGAAATAGAAAATTGTCCCTTTAAATATTAGATGAATTTACTATCATAACCATCGATATCACATGTCACATGTCACATATAGAAATCGTGATAGCGCAGTGATAGCGCGTTCGCTTCATGTGCGAAAGGACCCGAGTTCGTGCAAAGCTGTAGTCGTTACGATTGTGCCCTTAGGTACTTAAGGTTGTATATACGTAAATAGGCAGAAGTGCATCGAATGTAATCCCAATAACTAATATAGTTAATTTATCTTTTTGGTAAAAATGCATTTTCAATGACAGGCAGTGTATAGTTTTTGTGTTTTTTGAGAAATTATGTGACTTGAGAAGACTTCAGACTAGTTGATGTGTAGAAAAGATGTGGTCTAAGAATTCAGGCCATTACAAACCGAATGTTGGTATACTGTATTATTTGGCGGAGGGATACAGTGTGTAATCACAGTGACGTTATTCACAGGCGAGCACTTGTTATTTGAAACTTAAAATTTTAAATATTCTTGGTGTGTTGCAGGCTGATTTGAATACCTCTTCACAGTGGATGCGGTATCAGAAGAAATGAAATATTGGAAGTATAAATGAACAGACTGTATGTTTTTACTTTTTATTATGTATTTAATAGGCAATTTAGTTGTTGTTTTACAACCGTAACGCATTTAAATTCCACATTAACTCTTCTCTTTCCCTCGTGGCGATGGATTATATAAGGAATACTTCAACTAATAATAAGACTATATTTTAAGAGAACATGAACAGACTCCCAGTTATGGGCCAAATAGCTCCAGCTATGGATCAAATAGTCCCAGCTATGGGTCAAATAGTCCCAGTTATGGGTCAAATAGTCCCAGCTATGGGTCAAATAGTCCCAGCTATGGATCAAATAGTCCCAGCTATGGGTCAAATAGTCTCACTGCCTTGTGAGTCCTAGGGATAGTGCAAGGCTAAGGGAACAAACCGTGACAGAAATATCGGAGTGGAGCCCCGAAGGCGGGATGAAGCGTCAACCTGACCATCTGTCCGGCAACTCCTGCAACCAAACTGGTGCCAGACGTACTGCTTTGCTTTCCTCTGGACTACACCAACACGGTCGAGAGGGGGGTCTTGGCGCATGGGCAATCCAGGACTTCCATAGAACAGCCCAAGCATATTGCGCAAATGGAGACGTCACTCCAACACAACACGGGAGACAACAGTTTACGGGTTATAAGTCCAATCTCAATTGGCGTAGAGATAGACGCCACGGGTTGTCTCCGTCGGTGAGAGGAGCCATCGCAGCTCCACTGATCAGCTACCGCCCGCCTCAAGCTGGGCAGCCCCCAGCCAATTAGGTGTTGATCCGCCACCGTCTGCCTGCTTCTTTGGGTGCAAGGGGCTTATGGTGCTAGCACCTGACCAGCTGACTGTAAAACTTACGCACCAAGCAACATACGCAAACACTAAACGAAGTCTCCAGCACTTCGCATAGCAAGCTAGAACGTTAGAACGATGATGCCAGGCTTCTTGGACGATCTACAACTGATTGACGACAAGCGTAAAACAGCCGTCATAGATGCTGAACTATCCCGGCTAAATGTTGACATTGCCGCCCTACAAGAGACAAGACTGCCAGACGACGGCTCATTACAAGAGAACGAGTACACTTTCTTCTGGAAAGGCAAGGGACTAGATGAAAGGCGCGAGTATGGCGTTGGATTTGCAGTAAAGTCATCCCTTCTACCAATGATAGAACCACCCACTGCTGGCACGGAACGGATGTTAAGTCTTCGCCTGAACTGTAGCACAGGCCCAGTACACCTTCTGGCTGCCTATGCCCCAACATTCAGCTCTAGCCCTGATGCGAAAGACATATTTTACAATGAGATTGACAGGACTATTGGACAACTGCCTCGTACAGAAGACCTATACCTGATTGGTGACTTCAATGCCAGAGTTGGAACGAACCATGACGGCTGGCCCACATGCATTGGCCACCATGGAACTGGGAAAATGAACGAAAACGGCCAGAGACTACTGGAACTATGCTGTGCCAGGAACCTGTGCATAACGAACACATATTTTCCAAACAAGCACAAACACAGAGTCTCATGGATGCACCCCAGATCACAACAGTGGCACCAACTAGACGTTATCATCACTAGAAGAAACCGTCTCCAAGCCGTCCACAACACACGCAGTTACCACAGTGCCGACTGTGACACCGACCACTCTCTTGTCATCGCAAATGTGGTACTGCAACCAAGAAAGAAGTTCCACCAAGCTAAGCCAAAGTGTCTCCCTAAGATCAACACGACCCATATCACCGACACAGACAGGACCAACAAGTTCATGTCCCTCATCGAGGATATCGCCCCAGCCGATGCTGGCATATCTGCAGAAGCTAGATGGAGCCACGTTAGCTCAACCATCCACCAATCTGCCATCGATGCCTATGGGAAGAAGGAAAAACGAAATGTTGACTGGTATGAAGCAAATGCACACGTTCTGGAACCTGTGACAGAAAGTAAAAGGCAGGCCCTCGTCAACTGGAAGAAAGCGCCAACCCAGCACAACTTGGAATCACTCAGGAAATCCAGGAGTGAATGCCAGAAGACAGACAGGAAATGTGCCAACGACTATTGGCTCCAGCTATACTCCACCAGAGAGCATGCTTCCTCCTCCGGCAACATAAAGTCCATGTACGAAGGCATCAAACAGGCCACTGGTCCCAATGTGAAGAAAACGGCTCCACTCAAAACCAAGTCAGGCGAGGTAATCACCGACCGAAGCAAGCAGATGGAGAGATGGGTAGAGCATTACCTTGAACTGTACTCCACAGAGAACACAGTCTCCGAGGAGGCCCTCAACAGCATCCCGACACTTCCCGTACTTGAGGACCTCGACAGCGAGCCAACCATGGCTGAACTTGAAAAAGCCATCAAAGCCCTCACCAGCGGAAAAGCAGCAGGAACTGATGCCATACCCCCTGAGCTGATTAAACAAGGGAAGCCAGCTCTACTACCACTTCTCCATGAACTTCTCTGTCTATGCTGGAAGGAAGGTGAAGTGCCACAAGACATGCGCGATGCAAAGATAGTCACACTCTTCAAGAATAAGGGTGACAGTTATTTGCTCGGGTTATTCTCGCAAGACTGCAGGTGGTAGCAGAGCGCATATACCCAGAATCCCAGTGTGGTTTCCGATCTGGCCGATCCACCGTCGACATGATCTTTTCAGTGAGGCAACTCCAGGAAAAGTGTAGGGAGCAACAACAGCCACTGTACCTCGCATTCGTGGACCTAACAAAGGCATTCGACCTGGTCAGTCGCTGTGGACTTTTCAAACTGCTACACAAGATTGGCTGTCCACCAAAATTGCTAAGCATGATCACGTCGTTCCACAAAGACATGAAGAGCACCGTCAGCTTCGACGGCGACATTTCCAAGCCTTTTCCCATTCTCAGTGGAGTCAAGCAAGGCTGCGTCCTCGCACAGACGCTCTTCGGCATCCTCTTCTTATTCCTCCTGACATATGCCTTCCAGTCCTCCTCTGACGGTGTCTACATCCACACCCGACACGATGGCAAGCTATACAACTTGGCCCGCTTGCGTGCCAAAACCGAAACAACTCGTGTCCTACTCAGGGAGATGCTGTTCGCTGACGATGCAGCCCTCGCAAGCCACACACACGATGGCCTCCAGCGCCTCATGGATCAGTTCTCCAATGCATGCCGTGAGTTTGCCCTAACCATCAGCATAAAGAAAACAGAGGTCATGACCCAGGACGTTGCAGATCCAGCTCCCATAGCCACTAACGGCTCTACACTCGCCATGGTCGACAACTTCAGATATCTAGGATCACTGATATCCAACAACCTGTCCCTCGATGCTGAGATCAATGCACGCATTGGGAAAGCAGCCACCGTCATGTCAAAACTCACCAAGAGAGTCTGGGAGAACAGAAACCTAACGCTGAACACAAAGTTGAAGGTCTACCAGGCCTGCATACTCAGCACGCTCCTCTACGGCAGTGAGTCATGGACGACATATGCCAGACAAGAGACAAAGCTGAACTCATACCATATGAGGTGCCTTCGCAGGATCTTGGGAATCCCTTGGGAAGATAGGGTCACCAATACAGAGGTCCTCAGCAGAGCGAGTTCAACAACCATCTATGCAATGCTATGTGAACGCCGCCTGCGCTGGCTAGGTCATGTCCGACGCATGGATAAAGGACGCATCCCCAAAGATCTACTATACGGTCAACTTGAACAAGGATCACGTCCAACTGGTCGCCCCCACCTAAGATACAGGGACGCTTGTAAGAGGGACCTGCGTTCAGCATAGAGTCTTGGGAGGACACAGCATCAAACCGGTCATCATGGAGACACGTTGTGAAAGCTGGGGTCAGACGAGCCGAGGCTGAGCGAACTACGCTTCGTGAACAGAAACGACAGAAGCGCAAGGCATCAACCAAACTGGATGACTCGACCTTCACCTGCGATGACTGCAACAGAGACTGCCACTCAAGAATAGGCCTACTCAGTCACCGCAGAAGATGTTCCTCAACAAGAGCGCAATCCATCGTCTCATAAGACGGACGGAGGCTGATGATGATTTTAAGAGAGAACTCATTTAACAAGAGTTAATCTACCATGAGGCACTTAATGGGGTCTCGAGAGTGGTTAGTATAAGTTGTAATAACTTGTTTCGCAATAGAGCTAAATACATGTGTATAAACTAACCACCGTTAAAACACGGTCGTGACGTCATACCTTTGTACTTATCTATATATATATATATCTTCCGCTAATGTCGAACCCCTCGCGGAGACGTAGACATGTTGCGCGTCTAAAACCGCAAATAAATTAAAAGTAGGAGTAGTTAAAAGTATAATTTAAGAAGGTAATGAAAGTAAGTTGTGGTAACAGTTTAAAAGCAGCTGCGCAGAACAACTAGGGACTGGCATGTTCAATATGGCAAACTGCCGTATTGAATTGCTCTATGGTAGGGAGATGGACAATGTCAGGAGGGAGGTGGTTCCAGTGGTAGATTGTTCTTGGAAAAAAGGAAAACTTGTAGTAGTCTGTAGTTGCTGTAATTAACCTATAGCTTAAGGAATGGCAATGGCGAGCAGGACGGGAGAGGGGAACTAGGTAATTTTCAATGGGAATAGCAACAAGATCATTATGAATTTTATACATAAGGGATAACCTATTGTCAATACGCCGTTGATCTAGTCTGCGTAGATTCAGGGAATGTAGCATGTCTTAATAATATTGGACTGCTGTCAAACTGCAGATTTATATTAAATCATACTCGTACATGTACGAAATGAACATTTTTAATTAGTTGGATCGTGTTTTTTTTTATTTTACGTTTATTTATCGTCGCTACCGGTTGCCCATATGAGCGACGCCTCCTGCAGATATTAGTCATTTTAGATTTTGGAGGATAGTGCAATGATACAGACAGAGACCCATTCCAGAGTCTCCTCTGGTTCTTTTACGTGCACGGTGTAAAGCACCGACACGAGACCTCGGTTTAACGTCCCATCTGAAAGACTTAATTTTATTAGAGTCAGACGGGGGATCGAACCTGCGATCCCTGGATTACCAGTCCAGCGTGTTACCACTGGGCTATAGATCCGCCTGTGGTGGATCGTGTTATATAAGTGTGTGTTAAGTAAGATATAAGCCTCAAACGGATCCAATATGTAAACTAGTGACACTGTCTTCGGGGCTATGCACCTCACACAGTCCAATATTTTACACATTGGATCGTTTGCAGCTTATATCTTATTTCCTATGAACGTTTTACTGGTTAGACTACTGTTTACATGTTTCATTATGATAGTTCATGTTTTAATATGTTGAGGGCATCGTGGTAGATTGATTTAATTGTTCAAATGAGTTCTCTCGTTAAATAAAGCCTTTATTATTATGTTTTCGGCTTACACCCTATACACATGCTATGACATATGAAATACAGATTGACAAGGTATCAAATTACTAGTCTGCTTTGAAATTTTGCATTGCTACACAGTATGCAATTATGATTATGCGCATCGTTGTATATAATGTACCCCATACTGGTATACTTAAAGTCTGTATTCAGTGTGAATAATGATATGTTGAAGTCTTGATAAAAGCTATTCTTTGATAGAGATACGTTTTTTTGTTCAAGTATAAAATTACACAATGTCAATCGCCATAGTTCACTTAACAACAGCATGCAGACATTACAGTGTACCCGGCTGACCTTGCGGAGTGTACGTCGCACTTGGGTAACTCCACGCAGCAACATCAACCTAGGACACCGGGACCTTTGACGCGTCTTCCTATCAACCGTGCCTGGCTTCCAAGGAATTAATCTGGTATTGGCTATATTGTAGTTCATGTCAACAGCTGATCGTTTATAGTTTGTTTATAGCTACGGACGGACAGACGGATATGTAGTCCAGTGGTAACACGCTGGACTGGTAATCCAGGGATCGCAGGTTCGATCCCTCGTCTGACCCTAATACCATTAACAGTCTTTCAGATGGGACGTTAAACCGAGGTCTCGTGTCGGTGCTTTACACCGTGCACGTAAAAGAACCAGAGGGGATTCTGGAATGGATCTCTGTCTGTATCATGCACTATCCTCCAAAATCTAAAATGACTGATCTCTTCAGGAGGCGTCGCTCATATGGGCAACCGGTAGCGACGATAAATAAACGTAAAAACACAAACACGGAAGCTACGGATTCGATCCTTGCCCAATCTGATTTGGAGGATAAGTATTTTCTGTAATATTTTCAGATCAGTATCGTATCCATCATTTGTCTACTTGCACTATATATGTGTGCATAGGGTATAGATAATCGACTTCAACACAGTGTTTTAGTGATTTGAGTATAGGATATAAGCAGAAAATGATCCAATATGTAAAATATTGGACTGTGTGAGGCGCGTATAGCCGAGGCAGTACCAATATTTTACATATTGGATCCGATTGAGGTTTATATCTTACTTAAAACACACACTTATATAACACGATCCTACTAATTAAAATTGTTAATTACGTACATTTACTGGTAGTATTTAATATAATACTCTGGCCTTTTGACACCAGTCCAATATTAATGATAATGGACTGCAAGTACAAAGATGTGACGTCACGACAGTGTTTTAATTTAGTTTACAGAATATTAGTTTAACTCGATTGCGAAACAAGTTCTTGGGGGAGGGCCGTAACTAATGTTAAATGGGAAGGGATTCATATAAGCTTTAAGCTTGTTTCTCGACCCATATCGGTTCGAATGTATAAAAATTGTGTTTATATATGTATATATGTATTTGATCCGAATAAAATATGTTTAAACTAATGTTGTTAAAAACGTGTGGCCCAACCCATTTGCTTCAACATATATTGACAATCCTTGTACAAACAATGCCACGAATCGTATATTATGCTTACTTATATAATGTGTTCATTTGTCTTGTATTGTACACTGTATATATAGAATGAATGCAATAACATATGATTAATCTAAACACGTTTTTACAACTTATATTAATCACCCTCGAGACCTCATTCCTGATGGAATCCAAGGCCACGAGGGAGAGAGGGAGAGGCAATGTGAAATATAAGTGCCTTGCATAAGGACACCATGGTAACTGCTACAGCTGCCATGGGCTCCAACTTTGGGCCTTTCGCACCTGAAGTGAACGCGTTACAACTGCGCTACCACAACTTTCAAAATAGTGATTTGCTTATTTAATGTAATAACGTGACATTGGATTTGCTTGGAATCGCCATGGTTACCCACTGAGCTACCCGTCTTGTATACCGCAGATTTGTTAGCTGGAGCACCGTTATTAAAATACCATACTCTTCAATTTATGCTGAATTATCTATAGGATATAAGCCGACAACAATCGCTTCAGGTGCGAAAGGTCCGGAGTTCGAGCCCCACTGGAGCCGTTAACGATTGTGCCCTTAGGCAAGGCATTTAAATTCCACGTTGCCTCTTCTCTCTCCCTCGTGGCGATGGATTCCATCAGGAATGAGGTCTCGAGAGTGATTTATATAAGTTGAAATAACTTGTTTCGCAATCGAGCTAATATAAATTTGTATAAACTAACAATCAAATATGTAAAATATTGGACTGTGTGAGGCGCATAGCACAGAACACAGTACCAATAGTTTACATATTGGATCCGTTTGAGGCTTATATCTTACTTAAAACACTTATATAACAAGATCCTACTATTAAATTAAAATTGCTAATTTCGTACATAGGCCTATACGCGTACTATTTAATATATTACTCTGGCCTTTTGACACCAGTCCAATATTAATAATAATGGACTGCAAGTACAAAGGTATGACGCCACGACAGTGTATTAACTACAGTTAAATCGTGCTACATGTTTGAACCATTTGTTATTATGTTATGTTATATTTCGGGTTTAACGCCTGCATCAGCACCATTTTGGGCTATATCGCCGGCGGGAAGTTTACCTAACAACACCCTTCCTGGGCAGGCTCCAGCGGTTAACCAGTACTTGGGTGCACCAACCTCCGTAAGAAACTGTCAACTTTTTCATATAAATAAGACACGGCCTGTATATGTGTGTAATTTGTTCTTGTAATGACATGAAAAGGAAAATAAAAAATATTAATACAAAAAAAAGACACGGCCTGAGCGGGGCTCGAACCAGTGACCATCAGTGATGATTTGTCGACAATACAAATACAGTGAATGCAGAGTTACAAGGAATTGTTACTGATTTAAATTACCTGCTAAAATTACCCATGCATAACCATGATCCACATTTGGATCCACTGGTTCCCCACCGTCGTCAAGATCCAAACGTGTCCCACTGTCGTTTTCTTTGAATTTCTTGTCCGCCATCGTTTACTCGACTATAGTTCCAGTATAACTGTCCGAATATAAAAGGAGTCGTATAATATTAAATCTATTAATAGAAGCGGATCACTGGGTCAGTGGTTAACACGCTGGACGTGTAATTCAGGGATAGCAGATTCGATCCCCGCTATGCCATACTAAACTGACTCGTACATGTATCGTATATATCGTATATATAGTCTTTCGGATGGGTATCTGTCTGTATCATTGCACTATCTACCAAATTCAAAAATAACTAATCACTCCAGAAGGCGTCGCTCAACCGGGCAACCAGTAGCGACGATAAATAAACATAACACACATTCAAAGTTTTCTACTTTTTCCCTTGATATACCATAACCCTTTCAACACTAATGATCTCTAAATAGGCTTACAAAAAGTGTAGATCCAGATGAGCCGGCTCAGGATCGAGACGGCTTGTCACAGACAGACAGACAGAATATGTTATTGTCGTAAACCATACACAGTTTCTTGACACATATATACAGTATAACACATGATGTGATGATCAATCCACATAGCTTGATATTCAAAAACATTATACACATATACCATATAATAGGAAATTACATTCTGTATAAATTTGCCTTCTCACTACATTCATTATAGTCACAGATGAGCTGGCTCGTGACGAGCCGACTCATCAGGGTCTGCATTTTTTGCCAGTAATATTACTATTTTTAGACAAAATTAGCAATTTTGTTAAAGCGACATTACATCGCAAAAGACCAAAGCATGCAATTTTTCACGTATTAATACATTGCTGCTACAAATTCTTCCGAATATATTCGAACACTCACATTGATTCAATAAACAATGTGTTTGTGGTCTACACATTTTCAAAAGTGAAAGTAGCATTTCATATAACGGTCATCCACGTTCATGAATTGATGTTTGATTGTCATTGGAGTCAATACTAAAAGCATGCTACTGTCGTTTAGAGATAGTTTAACTACAGATAAATAATATGCATTTGCACACGCGTTGTATTATGCGTGGATGTCGACTCGAGGTACATTATTTTGTTATGTCAACAAACCGCGTATACGACGTTGTTTTATTAGCAGAAATACTCAGTTTTTGAGGCAAATATTTGGACAAAATTACCATATAATAGGAAATTACATTATGTAGAAATTTGCGTTTTCACAGATGTAGTGTCGCTTTAAATGATCTGGTCCAAATGTAATTTTCTTATTAATTTATTGGTCTAACAATATCACGCACTAGTCCATGTCAGTTACTTGGTGGTGAATGGGTTAAAGTAAAACTTACGCGAGAGAAAATACAGATAAGACGTTAGAAGCTGTAAGATAATATCCGTATTGGTTGCTGATACATGCTACAACAACGGAGAGCAGATATAGGAATGGTCATGATCTACCGTTTCACCTATGCTCACATTATATACTTTTCGTGCAAGGTTGTTTCCATACTACAAGAGGAGAAACCGTGTGGTACATGGACTAAGGTCATCTCTTCTTCCCAGCATATACGCGTGTGGAACCAGCTTTGCAACTATGTCGCAATCTCCCAAAACACGAGACATTCAAGGTGTGCACCCTAGAACTGTATGGTAGAGACATTCAAGGCATGGACTCGAGGACAGTGCTGACATAATACTACTACTAATAATAATAATAATAAATAATAATAATAATGTTACCATGAGGCCCTCAGCACATATTAGCATCAAATGATAGGGCAACAAGTGGAAACTTCATATTGGAATTATATAGTAAAGTTAAAGCTGAAAAGTAGAGAAACTATATATATAATATGTTATGGAATATGATGATATATGAAATTATTATTAATGACAATAAATCTATTTAACAATGAATAAATAATAAATATGACATCAGCTTAACGACATCGATTGACAGAATCTAGTAACTATTGCAATGGTAATGCTCAAATGTGCTAAAGACTGTACACTGTCATCTAAAGTAATACTAGTGGCACTATGTGATTCGTTTGTATTGTTACTGTTTCACCATAAGTAGAGAATTTTGAGCTGTTGGACAGTTGGGGACATATTGAACTGAGTGAGGCAATGAATTACAAATAGATGATCCTGAAAATGCAAATGTATTACGAAATAATTCCCAGTTTGGTATTGATGTGTATAACTGATAATCTGAGGTTGATCTGAGAATTCTAGGATGTATATCAGAAGTAAAAGTGACGAAGGACGATTTTAAATATTCTGGAGCAGCTCCACTTAATGTTTTATACATTTGTATAGCCTTCTGATATATGACTCGTTCTGGAAAGGTCATCCATATTAGTTGGGAGAAAAATAATTGCAATGGCGTGTCGAAATCCTGATCTAGAATTATTCTAGCTGCTCTCTTTTGGAACCGAACTAGTTTACCATCTAAAGACGAGTTGCAGTTACCCTAGGCTAACGCTCTGTTCTTTGCTCCACCTGATATATAAAGCTTTGCAGTGTGGAACAGACAGACGGATCTGTTGTCCAGTGGTAACACGTTGGACTGGTAATCCAGGGATCGCAGGTTCGACCCCCCGTCTGACCCTAATAAAATTAACAGTCTTTCAGATGGGACGTTAAACCGAGGTCTCGTGTCGGTGCTTTACACCGTGCAAGTAAAAGAACCAGAGGAGACTCTGGAATGGGTCTCTGTCTGTATCACTGCACTATCCTCCAAAATCTAAAATAACTAATATCTGCAGGAGGCGTCGTTGATATGGGCAACCGGTAGCGACGATAAATAAACGTAAAACACAAACACACAACAGAATGTGCTGTTTTGTTGTGATAAGGGAGGGAATTCCACAAGTGTGACATTGAATATAAGAAAGATTATACAAAAAGTTCAGTATTTGGCTTAGGGGGATAAGCTGTAGATAGGCGGATGATCGCAAGTTTTGAGTTCGAACATCGGAAGTAAATCTGATTGACTCTTGTCGCTAGACAGGTGTTAGGCCATTAAGTGTTTTAATTATTAAAGCTGCTTTAATACGAGACCGTAAACAAACCTCGGCTACGCTGCTAAATGTCCACGTTTGTCATATATCTCACACAGGTGAAGAATCAATCCAAGCAATATTCAGGATAACATCCAACATGCAATGGGTTCGTCCTTGATCCGAGACCCATCAACTTTCATGAAAAGCCGCCCGTAACAGTATCTGTTAATGTTTATTACTGTGTGCGTACTATTGCTAACAAACAAACAAACAAACAAACAAACAAAACAAATAAACAGATACAAAAACATAACCTCCTTGGTCTATATTTAACACTTTAAATCTGATATACGTCATGCATATTTAACATAAAACCAATATACAGTATTAATACATTTACCCAAGTGATTGGTTAATAAACTGGCTGCACATCGCTATTAATAAACTGTAATGGTTATGGATATAAGCCGGAAACGATCAAATATCGTAAGTATGGAAGACGCCAAAGACAGTGCGAATGCATATTAAAAGTTTAAACTTTATTTATTTTACAACGATTGCGAAGCAAGTTCTAACAACTTATATTAATCACTCGTTGGCGCAGATGAAAGCGTAAATGTGGTAATTTGTGTGGGAGGAAACCGGAATACCCGGAGAAAACCCACCTGTCCGATCTGGTGACCACCGTACCATCTCACATACTTCCCGGTCCGAGGATCGAACCCGGGTTGCATTGACGAGAAGCGAGCGACTTTACATATTGGATCCGCTTAAAATACACTTATATAACACGATCTTACTAATTAAAATTAAAATTAATTTAACTTATGAAAATACCATTTTTGAAAATGATTGCAGGCACGGGCATACATTGCCTACGGTGGAGCTACGCCAATGAATAATATATGTAATACATTTGTATATACTTCAGTAGACTGATCCTATACTGACATTTTGACCTATTTTATTATGTTTACTTGACACTTATTACGTATAGTAGCGCACTACCGTGGCATAATACTGGCATGTTTGGTCGACAACACACATGTTGAGGGAACCTATTCTCGACTTTTGACTTCCCAGGCAAATTGTGGTCGATATACAATCTGAAACAACACTTCAATAATTATTTAGCAATGTCTTAATGTATTTAATGTTGCTAAGTAAAATCAATTTTTTTTTTGGTTTTTTATTTAATCATATTTTATTGCAAATCAATAGTACATATGTCTTACACGTAAAGATACAATACATAGCATGAACATACAAATGATTTGGGCCACAAGTTTTAACAATATTAGACAACGGCCCGCATCAATTTATCGATACTAGCCTGAACATGAACACGCCACTATTACGGGAGTAAATAAGCAGTTTAGTAATATCAATTATACACACCAAGACCAAATTGTGAATTATTTCGTAATACATTTGAATTTTCAGGATCATCTATTTGGAATTCATTGCCTCACTCAGTTCAAAATGCTCCAACTATCCAACAGTTCAAAATTCTCTACTTAAGGTGGTATTATAACAATTCAAACTATTCGCGTACTTCTACTGTTATTATAAACATTGCTATATTTATTAGAATCGGAAAATTGCTGTCCTTAAGTTGATTTCATACATATTTTGAAGATACCACTACAAGTCAAATCTGCATATTGTTAGATAGATCTAGTATCATTAATTGTCTCATTCCCATTTTCTACTCTGCTAGCCAATTCCATATATCATCATATTCCATTACATATTAAATATAGTTTCTCTATTTTTCAGCTTTTACATTACTATATTATTCCAATGTGCAGTTCTCACTTATAGTGCTCTCTTTTGATTGCATTTGATTGTATATATGTTGAGGGCCTCATGGTAGATTAACTTTTGTTAAATGAGTACTCTCGTTAAATAAAGTCTTTATTATTATTATTATTATTATTATAATAATACGTCACAATTATATTCACTATGTACATAATAATAAATGGCAATGATAGCTCGAGTACTCTACATGGCCCACAACATCACTCCGATTAGCTGTCCGATTAACGCAGTGGTTAGCGCGCTCACTTCTCACCAATGCAACCCGGGTTCGATCCTCGGACCGGGAAGTATGTGAGATGGTACGGTGGTCGCCAGATCGGACAGGTGGGTTTTCTCCGGGTATTCCGGTTTCCTCCCATACGAATGATCACATATACGCTTTCATCCGCACCAACGAGAGTGATTGATATAAGTGGTTAAAAATTGCTTCGCGATCGTTGTAAAATAAATAAAGTTTAAACATTAAACAGCACCACTCAACTGTATAATTGAGACGAATAGTGAAGTAATTCGATATTGCACTACGTCCTACATGCATATACTACAGAGAGCACTGCTATGGTATTTCCGCTTCGGGGGTCAAGTCCAGATGGGTGAGGCGTTTGGTGAGACCGGTCAGTCACTTACGGTGCTTTGCGGTGCACAGATCTTTATAAACTCAAAACACCCATATACTGTGCAAAACCCCAATTTGCACGAAATGTTTATTATTGTTATATATAAATAGTAATGTATTATATAAATACATTAAACTGTTTCTATATATGGCCAAATGTTTACCATGTAATATATATAGATTGTATTATGCATAATCGTCTGCTAGTATTTTCGCGCCTAAACTTATCAATCTCGCTTCGCGCGGGAAATGACTTAAGATGTTAGGCCTAATCTCAGTTTATCAAGGCCGGGGTTGCTGTGTCCAGTATGTAATACAAGGCACCCGAAACTTGGTTTGATGGTGTAATATTAGATTATACAGGCCGTGGTTGCAGGTGTCCAGTTATGTAATATAAAGGCGACGAACTGGTTTGATGGTGTAATATTAGATAACATAACAGATGTTTTAGGAATAACAGATGTTTTAGGAATTGTTATATCATATAGACACTGATTCAATCGTGTATATAAGAAATGGATTTTATTAACTAAGATCAGAACACTAAAGCCTACCTCCAGGAGAGAGAGTGGCGTGATCTCAATCTAGCTATACGAACATTAAACTGTATTTATGCTTACTTAGATATTAGGGACATTATACGAAATATAACTATAAAGATTTGTCGAATAATTAAATTGTTCAGCCATAGAAGAAACAGAGTTTCGGCGAACCATACCAGGTGATTAAAAGTTAATCTAATCAGAAACAGTGATTAGATTATAGTGATATTGAGTAATGACGGATTAGAAAGATTGGATGTTAAATATACTGTGTAAGCGCATAGTCGGCTCACACAAATGGATTGTTAAATAAGCTTTTAATGATACGATGTATATATATATAGATCACTGATTATATATATATGAATATTTCTGATGCCAATTTAACCAAGATATTATATCGAAGAAATGTAATACTGTGTTGAGTTATCATTAATACATATAATAAAGAAGAAACCCCCTAGACAACTCCAGCGAGTCTACAATAGGATAGACCCTGGTAAGAGCCGTAGCAACTGAGACATATAATTACGAGAAGAAAAAGGAGAGTTTGCGACAATTGGGACGCTCGTCCGGGATTGGAAATAAAGAAGAGGTGACATATCGTGACATATTGTGAAGGACACTAGAATTTATATATGGAATATTGTGAAGGACACTAGGATTTATAAATGAAGAATACAAGGGACTATTAATTAACGTGGGAAAACAGAAGTGCATGCGAGACAGTGTTAGAATTTGGAAATAAGTGAAAGACGTCAACGAATTATTAAATTAATGAAATGGATTAAATTATTGGAAATGTGCAAACTTTGAATATGTTATAAATTATATATTGGATTAACGGACGAGACAGACTTCGGTAAGTACCAGTTTTCTTTTCATAGAGGCTTAATATTATCATTAAAATTATATTAGTGATTTACTTCCTTTTATTGAACTCAATTCTATAGTACATTTGGAGATACATTCTGGGGATTAAAAATTTTGGGAAATAAAAAAATAAAATGGCTACAACTAGGAGTGCTAATAAGGAAACTGAGGGGCCGGTTCACCCCGACTTGCAGACAACAGGTGATGAGATATGGGACAAATTAATGAGACTTCCCTTCTTTAATCAGGCAAATCTGGAACGTCAGGGTGAGATTTATGAGAAAGAAAGGGAAGAAGTAAAACAAAGAGAAGAAAGAGAGAGAGAAAAAGAGAGGGAAGAAGTAAAACAAAGAGAAGAAAGAGAGAGGGAAAGAGAAGAAAGAGAGAGAGAAAGAGAGAGGGAAGAAGTAAAACAAAGAGAAGAAAGAGAGAGAGGGAAAGAGAAGAGAAAGAAAGGGACAGGGAGGAAAGAATGCAAAGGGAGAAAATGCAGATGGAGATTCGCCTGAGAGAAATCCAGAGAGATCAGGAATCTCAGCAAAATAACCCCCTCCCTACAGATAATAGGCCCTCTAAGACAAACATTTCTGTTCCTATTTGGACCCAGACTATGAGGCCAGATAAATTCTTCGCAACATGTGAGAGACTGTTCGAAGCTAGCCAGGTCGCCAAACAAACCTGGGTGGGCCATATTATAGACAAGTTGTCCGACAAGGCCAGAAATATATATGCCACTCTTCCTGTCCAAGACGCTAATAATTACGATACCCTCAAGGCCGCCATCTTGGATGAATATAGACTCTCACCCACTGTATATAGAAAGAATTTCTTCTCTGGGGTAAAGAAACCTCAGCAGACATATTCCGAATTCATTAAGGAATTAAGGGAGCAAATGACTCTATGGACGGAGAACAATGATCCGAGCGAGGTCAACTGGATCGAGCTGCTCTTGAGATATAGATTCGATTCCCAGCTAAGTGATGAGCTTAATTTGTTCATTCTGGATAAGAAAGCATCTACTCTCCAGGAATGTATTTCCCTGGCTGATGAATATAACCTCCATCGCAGATT
Source organism: Archivesica marissinica (assembly GCA_014843695.1). Classification (NCBI taxonomy): domain Eukaryota; kingdom Metazoa; phylum Mollusca; class Bivalvia; order Venerida; family Vesicomyidae; genus Archivesica; species Archivesica marissinica. The sequence continues at coordinate 8,484,748 of CM026395.1, forward strand.
AGCGCCCAGGACACGGATTAATTCAAATCCGAATGTGAAACCCAGAGATACAGAACACCGACCTCCAGCCCCAAGGCCATATATTCCATCACCCATGTATCGACCCAATATTAGGATAGATAATTCCCAAGCTACCCATAGAACTCCCCGGATAGAAAAATATTGTAGTTATTGTAGGCGTAATGGCCACGGACGAACAGAGTGTTGGGCAGATCCCAATTCACCTAGGTACAGGGGTACTAGAAACCTAGCAAACGGACACCAAGTGTCCAATACTAGGATAGATAATTCCCAAGCTACCCATAGAACTCCCCGGATAGAAAAATATTGTAGTTATTGTAGGCGTAATGGCCACGGACGAACAGAGTGTTGGGCAGATCCCAATTCACCTAGGTACAGGGGTACTAGAAACCTAGCAAACGGACACCAAGTGTCAAACACTACTCATAGTTCAGCCTTTATAACCAATGAGCCGGTGAACTCATGTGAAAATACCGAGATGGTAAATCCATTACTTGCCAAATATACAGGTCAAGCACGCATAAATAATAACACCGCACAAGTGACGTATTTGAGAGATTCAGGTGCGACAATTAGTTTATTGTCGGCTACTGATCAGACCGCTGATCATTTAGAATACACAGGTGAACGGGTAACAATCCGCGGTGTCAATTATATCCCTGGTAATTATCCGATAGCAAAGATTAGCGTCGATTGTCCAAAATACCAAGGAACATTGAAGGTGGCTGTATTAAAACACAGATGCACCGCGGGGGTGGATCTTATAATAGGTAACGACTGTGAAACTGCCCCTTTCACTGATTTGATTACCTGTGGCGTGGTTACACGCTCAAATAAGAAAATTATCCCGTTTGATGAAATTGTCACGTCCAACCCAGACTCAGAAAACACGACCGATACAAATCACAATGTCTTACCTTTTCGGAATACAATTGAGATCAATTCCCCCTCTGAGAAAGCCAGTACAGTTAAACCCCAAAATATTCCCTCTATTGACGATTTGAGTCCTGATAAATTATTGCAAGAACAGAATAATGACCCGACCTTAGCACCCCTCTGGGAAATGGCTCAAGAAGGACCACCTATTCGGCAAGGATATTACATCCAGCTCGAACCCCGACTACTTATGAGGAGAGAACAACCTCAAGACACGTCCAAAGTTCGACCCTGGAAAATATATGATCAGGTGGTAGTTCCACGGGGATTCCGTGATCATATAACGGGACTCGCCCATGACAGTTTAAGTACGGGACACCAGGGACCTAGTAAGACCCTGAAGCGCATTAAGCGCCGCTTCTTTTGGCCGGGAATCCGCGCAGATGTTAAACGATTCTGCCATAGCTGTGGGCCGTGCCAGAGAGCGGGTAAGGGACAGAAAGCCACTGTAGCCCCATTGAAACCCCTGCCAATTATATCCCAACCATTCAAATTTATATCCGCTGATTTCGTTGGACCCATGAAGAAAACTATAAATGGGAACCAGTATATCTTGAATTTTATTGATCATGCCACTAAATATACGGAATCTTTCCCATGCGCCGCAGCGACAGCTGTTAATGCACAAAAAGCCCTGATCGAGATAATATCTCGACATGGAAAACCCCAGACCCTGTTGACTGACCGAGGAAGCGCTTTCATATCAAAGGGACTCAAAATGTTCTAGCAGACTTTCTCAGTAGAGTTCAATGACTGTGATGTTTGACTTAGAAAATGTACTTGGTATTATTTCAGTTGTTCAGTAAATAGTTATTGCCTCTATGATTAGAATGTTGGTACCTAGCGAAAGAAATGCTATTTTAGGACATATGATGTATTGATATTATGATTGTTTTCTACTGTATATTCAAAGGAATGAAGATTTGTAAATCGGCCGATAGCGGGCGATGTCAAACTTCTCCCCGGGTAGGGAGGATTGTGCAAAACCCCAATTTGCACGAAATGTTTATTATTGTTTTATATAAATAGTAATGTATTATATAAATACATTAAACTGTTTCTATATATGGCCAAATGTTTACCATGTAATATATATATATTTGTATTATGCATAATCGTCTGCTATTATTTTCGCGCCTAAAATTATCAATCTCGCTTCGCGCGGGAAATGACTTAAGATGTTAGGCCTAATCTCAGTTTATCAAGGCCGTGGTTGCAGGTGTCCAGTTATGTAATACAAAGGCACCGAACTGGTTTGATGGTGTAATATTAGATAACAGGCCGTGGTTGCAGGTGTCCAGTTATGTAATACAAAGGCACCGAACTGGTTTGATGGTGTAATATTAGATAACATAACAGATGTTTTAGGAATTGTTATATCATATATACACTGATTCAATCATGTATATAAGAAATGGATTTTATTAACATAAATCAGACACACTAGAGCCTAACTCCAGGAGCGAGAAAGGTCGTGATCTCAATCTAGTATATAGAACATATAAACTGTATTTATGATACTTAGATATTATGGACATTATAAGAAATATAACTTATAAAGATTTGTCGAATAATTAAATTGTTCAGCCATAGAAGAAACATAGAGTTTCGGCGAACCATATAGAAGGTGATTAAAAGTTAATCTAATCAGAAACAGTGATTAGATTATAGTGATATTGAGTAATGACGGATTAGAAAGATTGGATGTTAAATATACTGTGTAAGCGCATAGTCGGCTCACACAAATGGATTGTTAAATAAGCTTTTAATGATACGATGTATATATATATAGATCACTGATTATATATATATGGATATTTCTGATGCCAATTTAAACAAGATATTATATAGAAGAAATGTAATACTGTGTTGAGTTATCATTAATACATATAATAACGAAGAAACCCCCTAGACAACTCCAGCGAGTCTACAATAGGATAGACCCTGGTAAGAGCCGTAGCAACCGAGACATATTATTACGAGAAGAAAAAGGAGAGTTTGCGACAATACACGTACACAGATGTCGCGGTATGACCTTAACTATTGGTGCGGCGTTAAACATCCGAGAAAAACAAACAAACAAACAAACAAACATACACAGGCACACACACTCCCCCGCCCAAATGACTCCCCGGCGGCGAGGGTAAATAAGCTCAAACACCATAATCAACAGGAACTTGTGTATCTTGTCCAACGCATGAACGTTATTAGCACGTCTTTTAACATTTGAACTTCAGTGACCTCAACTAGAGCTACAGAATAAGACTCACACTCACCGTGACACACGTACGTATACCCTCACATACACTCGCCAACAAAGTGTTCACCGACGCCGATGGGTAAATAAGCTGTCCTCACCGGAATGCTCAATCTCTGTGACACACGCGTCGGTTCCCCCACACGAGTACAGGCGCGCAGGTTCATTAGACACCAACTTAACTAGCAGAAGCGATACTCCAATATGCATATTAATTGATTGCTCTATATTCTGTCTCTGCATCTCGTGATCTCATCAATACTAGTATATATATAGCGACTCCTTAAAGCAATTACAGACGGATCGGTAGTCCAGTGGTAACACGCTGGACTGGTAATACAGGGATCGCAGGTTCGATCCCCCGTCTGACCCTAATACAATTAACAGTCTTTCAGATGAGACTTAAACCGAGGTCTCGTGTCAATGCTTTACACCGTGCACGTAAAAGAACCAGAAGAGACTCTGTAATGGGTCTCTGTCTGTATCATGCACTATCCTCCAAAATCTAAAATAACTAATCTCTTCAGGAGGCGTCGCTTATATGGGCAACCGGTAGCGACGATAAATAAACGTAATACACACACACACAAAGCAATTACATAAACACTTGAAAGAACGTGTTGTGAAAATAAAATATAAAATTCTTACTTGTGTAAAGCATATGCAGTTCATTAATACCAGTATACATCACAAATAACCTTGAGTACACATACATAAGATGTGTAAATAGCGAATATCTGATGTCGCGTAATTGAACATTATGTCATTCTAATACCATACTCTATATCGGAAAAATCCAGTTCACACACTGGATGTTCACGGATTATGGAAAGGTGATGTACGGAAGAATTCTCAGTTCTTTATTATGAATGTGTCCACATAAAACTGAATAAATAACATTAACTATCTGAATCCACACTGTCGACAGTTAAACATTAACAATACGAACACTCCATCCACACTGTCGATAGTTAAACATTAACAATACGAACACTCCATCCACATTGTCGACAGGTAAGCATTACCAATACGTGCAATCCATCTACACTGTCGATAGTTAAACATTAACAATACGTGCAATCCATCCACACTGTCGACAGATAAACATTAACAATAAGTGCAATCCACCCACACTGTCGATAGTTAAACATTAACAATACGTGCAATCCATCTACACTGTCGACAGTTAAACATTAACAATAAGTGCAATCCACCCACACTGTCGACAGTTAAACATTAACAATACGTGCAATCCACCCACACTGTCGATAGTTAAATATTAACAATACGTGCACTCCATCCACACTGTCGATAGTTAAACATTAACAATACGAACAATCCATCCACACTGTCGACAGTTAAACATTAACAATACGTACAATCCATCCACACTGTCGATAGTTAAACAATAACAATACGAACACTCCATCCACACTGTCGACAGTTAAACATTAACAATACGAACAATCCATCCACACTGTCGATAGTTAAACATTAACGATGCATACACTCCATCCACACACTGTCGATAGTTAAACATTAACGATGCATACACTCCATCCACACACTGTCGATAGTTAAACATTAACAATACGTACAATCCACCCACAATGTCGACAGTTAAACATTAACAATACGTACAATCCATCCACACCGTCGATAGTTAAACATTAACAATACGAACAATCCACCTACACTGTCGACAGTTAAACATTAACAATACCTGCAATCCACCCACACTGTCGATAGTTAAATATTAACAATACGTGCACTCCATCCACACTGTCGATAGTTAAACATTAACAATACGAACAATCCATCCACACTGTCGACAGTTAAACATTCACAATACGAACAATCCATCCACACTGTCGATAGTTAAACAATAACAATACGAACAATCCACCTACACCGTCGACAGTTAAACATTAACAATACGTACAATCCATCCACACTGTCGATAGTTAAACATTAACTATACGAACAATCCATCCACACTGTCGATAGTTAAACATTAACAATACGAACAATCCATCCACACTGTCGACAGGTAAACATTAACAATACGTGCAATCCATCCACACCGTTGACAGGTAAACATTAACAATACGTGCAATCCATCCACACCGTCGACAGGTAAATATTAACAATACGAACACTCCATCCACACGGTCGACAAGTAAGCATTAACAATACGTGCAATCCGTCCACAATGTCGACAGGTAAACATTAACAATACGAACAATCCATCCACACTGTCGACAGTTAAACATTAACAATACGTACAATACATCCACACTGTCGATAGTTAAACATTAACAATACGAACACTCCACCCACACTGTCGATAGTTAAACATAAACAATAAAAACAATCCATCCACACTGTCGATAGTTAAACATTAACAATACGAACAATCCATCCACACTGACGATAGTTAAACATTAACAATACGTGCAATCCACCCACACTGTCGATAGTTAAACATTAACAATACGTACAATCCACCCACACTGTCGATAGTTAAACATTCACAATACGATCACCCCATCCACACTGTCGATAGTTAAACATTAACAATACGTACAATCCATCCACACCGTCGACAGTTAAACATTAACAATACGTACAATCCACCCACACTGTCGATAGTTAAACATTAACAATACGAACAATCCACCCACACTGTCGACAGTTAAACATTAACAATACGTACAATCCACCCACACTGTCGATAGTTAAACATTAACAATAGGTACAATCCACCCACACTGTCGACAGTTAAACATTAACAATACGTGCAATCCACCCACACTGTCGATAGTTAAACATTAACAATACGAACAATCCACCCACACTGTCGACAGTTAAACATTAACAATACGAACAATCCACCCACACTGTCGACAGTTAAACATTAACAATACGTGCGATCCACCCACACTGTCGATAGTTAAACATAAACAATACGAACAATCCATCCACACTGACGATAGTTAAACATTAACAATACGAACAATCCATCCACACTGTCGACAGTTAAACATTAACAATACGTGCAATCCATCCACACTGTCGATAGTTAAACCTTAACAATACGAACAATCCACCCACACTGTCGATAGTTAAACATTAACAATACGAACAATCCACCCACACTGTCGACAGTTAAACATTAACAATACGTGCAATCCATCCACACTGTCGATAGTTAAACATTAACAATACGAACAATCCATCCATACTGTCGACAGTTAAACAATAACAATGCGAACAATCCACCCACACTGTCGATAGTTAAACATTAACAATACGAACAATCCACCCACACTGTCGATAGTTAAACATTAACAATACGAACACTCCATACACACTGTCGACAGTTAAACATTAACAATACGAACACTCCATCCACACTGTCGATAGTTAAACATTAACAATACGAACACTCCATCCACACTGTCGATAGTTAAACATTAACAATACGAACACTCCATCCACACTGTCGATAGTTAAACATTAACAATACGAACACTCCATCCACACTGTCGATAGTTAAACATTAACAATACGAACACTCCATCCACACTGTCGATAGTTAAACATTAACAATACGTACAATCCACCCACACTGTCGATAGTTAAACATTAACAATACGTACAATCCATCCACATTGTCGATAGTTAAACATTAACAATACGTACAATCCATCCACACTGTCGATAGTTAAACATTAACAATACGAACAATCCATCCACACTGTCGACAGTTAAACATTAACAATACGTACAATCCACCCACACTGTCGATAGTTAAACATTAACAATAGGTACAATCCACCCACACTGTCGACAGTTAAACATTAACAATACGTGCAATCCACCCACACTGTCGATAGTTAAACATTAACAATACGTGCGATCCACCCACACTGTCGATAGTTAAACATAAACAATACGAACAATCCATCCACACTGACGATAGTTAAACATTAACAATACGAACAATCCACCCACACTGTCGACAGATAAACATTAACAATACGTGCAATCCACCCACACTGTCGATAGTTAAACCTTAACAATACGAACAATCCACCCACACTGTCGATAGTTAAACATTAACAATACGAACAATCCACCCACACTGTCGACAGTTAAACATTAACAATACGTGCAATCCACCCACACTGTCGATAGTTAAACATTAACAATACGAACAATCCATCCATACTGTCGACAGTTAAACAATAACAATGCGAACAATCCACCCACACTGTCGATAGTTAAACATTAACAATACGAACAATCCACCCACACTGTCGATAGTTAAACATTAAAAATACGTACAATCCACCCACACTGTCGATAGTTAAACATTAACAATACGAACACTCCATCCACACTGTCGACAGTTAAACATTAACAATACGAACAATCCATCCACACTGTCGATAGTTAAACATTAACAATACGAACAATCCATCCACACTGTCGATAAGTAAACATTCACAATACGAACAATCCATCCACACTTTCGACAGTTAAACATTAACAATACGAACAATCCATCCACACTGTCGATAGTTAAACATTAACAATACGAACAATCCATCCACACTGTCGATAGTTAAACATTAACAATACGAACAATCCATCCACACTGTCGATAGTTAAACATTAACAATACAAACAATCCATCCACACTGTCGATAAGTAAACATTAACAATACGTGCAATCCATCCACACTGTCGATAGTTAAACATTAACAATACGAACAAAACATCCACACTGTCGATAGATAAACATTAACAATACGAACAAACCATCCACACTGTCGATAGTTAAACATTCATAATATGTACAATCCATCCACACCGTCGACAGTTAAACATTACCAATACGTACACTCTTTCCACACTGTCGATAGTTAAACATTCACAATACGTATAATCCATCCACACTGTCGACAGTTAAACATTACCTATACGTACACTCCATACACACTGTCGACAGATAAAGATTACCTATACGTACAAACCATCCACACTGTCGATAGTTAAACATTAACAATACGAACAAACCATCAACACTGTCGATAGTTAAACATTCATAATATGTACAATCCATCCACACCGTCGACAGTTAAACATTACCTATACGTACAATCCATCCACACTGTCGACAGTTAAACATTAACAATACGAATAATCCATCCACAATGTCTACAGTTAAACATTAACAATACGTACAATCCATCCACACTGTCGATAGTTAAACATTAACACTAGGAACACTCCATACACATTGTCGACAGTTAAACATTAACAATACGAACACTCCATCCACACTGTCTACAGTTAAACATTAACAATACGTACACTCCATCCACACTGTCGACAGTTAGACATTAACAATACTTACACTCCATCCACACTGTCGACAGTTAAACATTAACAATACGAACAATCCATCCACACTGTCGACAGTTAAACATTAACAATACGTACAATCCACCCACACTGTCGATAGTTAAACATTAACAATAGGTACAATCCACCCACACTGTCGACAGTTAAACATTAACAATACGTGCAATCCACCCACACTGTCGATAGTTAAACATTAACAATACGAACAATCCACCCACACTGTCGACAGTTAAACATTAACAATACGAACAATCCACCCACACTGTCGACAGTTAAACATTAACAATACGAACAATCCACCCACACTGTCGACAGTTAAACATTAACAATACGTGCAATCCACCCACACTGTCGATAGTTAAACATTAACAATACGAACAATCCATCCATACTGTCGACAGTTAAACATTAACAATGCGAACAATCCACCCACACTGTCGATAGTTAAACATTAACAATACGAACAATCCACCCACACTGTCGATAGTTAAACATTAAAAATACGTACAATCCATCCACACTGTCGATAGTTAAACATTAACAATACGAACAATCCATCCACACTGTCGACAGTTAAACATTAACAATACGAACAATCCATCCACACTGTCGATAGTTAAACATTAACAATACGAACAATCCATCATCACTGTCGACAGTTAAACATTAACAATACGTGCAATCCACCCACACTGTCGATAGTTAAACATTAACAATACGAACAATCCATCCATACTGTCGACAGTTAAACATTAACAATGCGAACAATCCACCCACACTGTCGATAGTTAAACATTAACAATACGAACAATCCACCCACACTGTCGATAGTTAAACATTAACAATACGAACACTCCATACACACTGTCGACAGTTAAACATTAACAATACGAACACTCCATCCACACTGTCGACAGTTAAACATTAACAATACGAACAATCCATCCACACTGTCGATAGTTAAACATTAACAATACGAACAATCCATCCACACTGTCGATAGTTAAACATTAACAATACGAACAATCCATCCACACTGTCGATAGTTAAACATTAACAATACGAACAATCCATCCACACTGTCGATAGTTAAACATTAACGATGCATACACTCCATCCACACTGTCGATAGTTAAACATTAACGATGCATACACTCCATCCACACTGTCGATAGTTAAACATTAACACTAGGAACACTCCATACACATTGTCGACAGTTAAACATTAACTATGCTAACAATCCATCCACACTGTCGACAGTTAAACATTAACAATACGAACACTCCATACACACGGTCGACAGTTAAACATTAACGATAGGAACACTCCATACACACTGTCGATAGTTAAACATTAACGATACGTACAATCCATCCACACTGTCGATAGTTAAACATTAACAATACGTACAATCCATCCACACTGTCGACAGTTAAACATTAACAATACGAACAATCCATCCACACTGTCGATAGTTAAACATTAACAATACGAACAATCCATCCACACTGTCGATAGTTAAACATTAACAATACGTACAATCCATCCACACTGTCGACAGTTAAACATTAACAATACGTACAATCCATCCACACTGTCGACAGTTAAACATTAACAATACGAACAATCCATCCACACTGTCGACAGTTAAACATTAACAATAGGAACAATCCATCCACACTGTCGATAGTTAAACATTAACAATACGAACAATCCATCCACACTGTCGATAGTTAAACATTAACAATACGAACAATCCATCCACACTGTCGACAGTTAAACATTAACAATACGAACAATCCATCCACACTGTCGATAGTTAAACATTAACAATACGAACAATCCATCCACACTGTCGATAGTTAAACATTAACAATACGAACAATCCATCCACACTGTCGACAGTTAAACATTAACAATACGAACACTCCATCCACACACTGTCGATAGTTAAACATTAACAATACGTACAATCAATCCACACTGTCGACAGTTAAACATTAACAATACGTGCAATCCATCCACATCGTCGACAGTTAAACATCAACAATACGAACACTCCACCACACTGTCGACAGCAGTTAAACATTAACAATACGAACACTCCATCCACACTATCGACAGTTAAACATTAACAATACGAACACTCCATCCACACTGTCGATAGTTAAACATTAATAATACGAACACTCCATCCACACTATCGACAGTTAAACATTAACAATACGAACACTCCATCCACACTGTCGATAGTTAAACATTAACAATACGAACACTCCATCCACACTATCGACAGTTAAACATTAACAATACGAACACTCCATCCACACTGTCGATAGTTAAACATTAACAATACGAACAATCCATCCACACTTTCGATAAGTAAACATTAACAATACGTACACTCCATCCACACTGTCGACAGTTAAACATTACCTATACGTACACTCCATCCACACTGTCGACAGTTAAACATTACCTATACGTGCAATCCATCCACACTGTCGACAGTTAAACATTAACAATACGTACACTCCATCCACACTGTCGATAGTTAAACATTAACAATACGAACAAACCATCCACACTGTCGATAGTTAAACATTAACAATACGAACAAACCATCCACACTATAGATAGTTAAACATTCATAATATGTACAATCCATCCACACCGTCGACAGTTAAACATTACCTATAGGTACACTCCATCCACACTGTCGACAGTTAAACATTAACAATACGAATAATCCATCCACACTGTCGATAGTTAAACATTAACTATGCTAACAATCCATCCACACTGTCGACAGTTAAACATTAACAATACGAACACTCCATACACACGGTCGACAGTTAAACATTAACAATACGAACAATCCATCCACACTGTCTACAGTTAAACATTAACAATACGTACAATCCATCCACACTGTCGACAGTTAAACATTAACAATAGGAACACTTCATACACACTGTCGACAGTTAAACATTAACAATACGTACACTCCATCCACACTGTCGATAGTTAAACATTAACAATACGAACACTCTAACCACACTGTCGACAGTTAAACATTAACAATACTTACACTCCATCCACACTGTCGACAGTTAAACATTAACAATACGAACACTCCATCCACACTGTCTACAGTTAAACATTAACAATACGTACAATCCATCCACACTGTCGACAGTTAAACATTAACAATAGGAACACTCCATACACACTGTCGACAGTTAAACATTAACAATAGGAACACTCCATACACAATGTCGACAGTTAAACATTAACAATACGTACACTCCATACACACTGTCGACAGTTAAACATTAACAATACGTACAATCCATCCACACTGTCGACAGTTAAACATTAACGATGCATACACTCCATCCACACTGTCGACAGTTAAACATTAACAATACGTACAATCCATCCACACTGTCGATAGTTAAACATTAACACTAGGAACACTCCATACACATTGTCGACAGTTAAACATTAACTATGCTAACAATCCATCCACACTGTCGACAGTTAAACATTAACAATACGAACACTCCATACACACGGTCGACAGTTAAACATTAACAATAGGAACACTCCATACACACTGTCGACAGTTAAACATTCACGATACGTACAGTCCATCGACACTGTCGATAGTTAAACATTAACAATAAGAACAATCCATCCACATTGTCGACAGTTAAACATTAACAATACTAACACCCCATCCACACTGTCGACAGGTAAACATTAACAATACGAACAATCCATCCACACTGTTGATAGTTAAACATTAACAATACGAACACTCCATACACACTGTCGACAGGTAAACAGTAACAATACGAACAATCCATTCACAGTGTCGACAGTTAAACATTAACAATACGTGCAATCCACCCACACTGTCGATAGTTAAACATTAACAATACGTACAATCCATCCACACTGTCGACAGTTAAACATTAACTATACAAACACTCCATCCACACTGTCGATAGTTAAACATTAACAATACGAACAATCCATCCACACTGTCGACAGGTAAACATTAACAATACGAACAATCCATCCACACTGTCGATAGTTAAACATTAACAATACGAACAATCCATCCACACTGTCGATAGTTAAACATTAACAATACGAACAATCCACCCACACTGTCGATAGTTAAACATTAACACTAGGAACACTCCATACACATTGTCGACAGTTAAACATTAACTATACAAACACTCCATCCACACTGTCGATAGTTAAACATTAACAATACGAACAATCCATCCACACTGTCGACAGGTAAACATTAACAATACGAACAATCCATCCACACTGTCGATAGTTAAACATTAACAATACGAACATCCATCCACACTGTCGATAGTTAAACATTAACAATACGAACAATCCATCCACACTGTCGACAGTTAAACATTAACAATACGAACCTCCATACACACTGTCGATAGTTAAACATTAACAATACGTACAATCCATCCACACTGTCGACAGTTAAACATTAACAATACGCATCCATCCATGTCGAAGTAAACATAACTACGAACACACCACACTGTCGAAGTAAACATTAACAATACGAACACCATCCACACTTGGTTGAACACTCCATCCACACTGTCGACAGTTAAACATTAACAATACGAACACTCCATCCACACTGTCGATAGTTAAACATTAACAATACGAACACTCCATCCACACTGTCGACAGTTAAACATTAACAATACGAACACTCCATCCACACTGTCGATAGTTAAACATTAACAATACGAACAATCCATCCACACTGTCGAAGTTAAACATTAACAATACGTCAATCCACCACACTGTCGATAGTTAAACATTAACAATAGACAATCCATCCACACTGTCGACAGTTAAACATTAACTTAAAACACTCCATCCACACTGTCGATAGTTAAACATTAACAATACGAACAATCCATCCACACTGTCGACAGGTAAACATTAACAATACGAACAATCCATCCACACTGTCGACAGTTAAACATTAACAATACGAACAATCCATCCACACTGTCGATAGTTAAACATTAACAATACGAACAATCCATCCACACTGTCGACAGTTAAACATTAACAATACGAACAATCCATCCACACTGTCGATAGTTAAGCATTAACAATACGAACACTCCATCCACACACTGTCGATAGTTAAACATTAACAATACGTACAGTCAATCCACACTGTCGACAGTTAAATATTAACAATACGTGCAATCCATCCACATCGTCGACAGTTAAACATCAACAATACGAACACTCCATCCACACTGTCGACAGCAGTTAAACATTAACAATACGAACACTCCATCCACACTATCGACAGTTAAACATTAACAATACGAACACTCCATCCACACTGTCGATAGTTAAACATTAATAATACGAACACTCCATCCACACTATCGACAGTTAAACATTAACAATACGAACACTCCATCCACACTGTCGATAGTTAAACATTAACAATACGAACACTCCATCCACACTGTCGATAGTTAAACATTAACAATACGAACAAACCATCCACACTGTCGATAGTTAATCATTAACAATACGAACAAACCATCCACACTGTCGATAGTTAAACATTAACAATACGAACAAACCATCCACACTGTCGATAGTTAAACATTAACAATACGTACAATCCATCCACACTGTCGATAGTTAAACATTAACAATACGAACAATCCATCCACACTGTCGATAGTTAAACATTAACAATACGTATAATCCATCCACACTGTCGACAGTTAAACATTACCTATACGTACAAACCATCCACACTGTCGATAGTTAAACATTAACAATACGAACAAACCATCCACACTGTCGATAGTTAAACATTAACAATACGAAAATACCATCCACACTGTAGATAGTTAAACATTCATAATATGTACAATCCATCCACACCGTCGACAGTTAAACATTACCTATAGGTACACTCCATCCACACTGTCGACAGATAAAGATTACCTATACGTACAATCCATCCACACTGTCGACAGTTAAACATTAACAATACGAATAATCCATCCACACTGTCTACAGTTAAACATTAACAATACGTACAATCCATCCACACTGTCGACAGTTAAACATTAACAATAGGAACACTTCATACACACTGTCGACAGTTAAACATTAACAATACGTACACTCCATCCACACTGTCGATAGTTAAACATTAACAATACGAACACTCTAACCACACTGTCGACAGTTAAACATTAACAATACTTACACTCCATCCACACTCTCGACAGTTAAACATTAACAATACGAACACTCCATCCACACTGTCTACAGTTAAACATTAACAATACGTACAATCCATCCACACTGTCGACAGTTAAACATTAACAATAGGAACACTCCATACACACTGTCGACAGTTAAACATTAACAATAGGAACACTCCATACACACTGTCGACAGTTAAACATTAACAATACGTACACTCCATACACACTGTCGACAGTTAAACATTAACAATAGGAACACTCCATACACACTGTCGACAGTTAAACATTAACAATACGTACACTCCATTCACACTGTCGATAGTTAGACATTAACAATACGAACACTCTAACCACACTGCCGATAGTTAAACATTAACAATACTTACACTCCATCCACACTGTCGTCAGTTAAACATTAACAATACGAACAATCCATCCACACTGTCGACAGTTAAACATTAACAATTCGTACAATCCATCCACACTGTCGACAGTTAAACATTAACAATACGTACAATCCATCCACACTGTCGACAGTTAAACATTAACAATTCGTACAATCCATCCACACTGTCGACAGTTAAACATTAACAATTCGTACAATCCATCCACACTGTCGACAGTTAAACATTAACAATTCGTACAATCCTTCCACACTGTCGACAGTTAAACATTAACAACACGTACAATCCATCCACACTGTCGATAGTTAAACATTAACACTAGGAACACTCCATACACATTGTCGACAGTTAAACATTAACAATACGAACACTCCATCCACACTGTCGACAGTTAAACATTAACTATGCGTACAATCCATCCACACTGTCGACAGTTAAACATTAACAATACGAACACTCCATACACACGGTCGACAGTTAAACATTAACAATATGAACACTCCATACACACTGTCGACAGTTAATCATTCACAATACGTACAGTCCATCGACACTGTCGATAGTTAAACATTAACAATACGAACAATCCACCCACACTGTCGACAGTTAAACATTAACAATACGTACAATGCATTCACACTGTCGACAGTTAAACATTAACTATACAAACACTCCATCCACACTATCGACAGTTAAACATTAACAATACGAACACTCCATCCACACTGTCGATAGTTAAACATTAACAATACGAACACTCCATCCACGCTGTCTATAGTTAAACATTAACAATACGAACACTCCATCCACATTGTCGATAGTTAAACATTAACAATACGAACACTCCATCCACATTGTCGATAGTTAAACATTAACAATACGAACACTCCATCCACGCTGTCTATATTTAAACTTTAACAATACGAACACTCCATCCACACTGTCGATAGTTAAACATTAACAATACGAACACTCCATCCACATTGTCGATAGTTAAACATTAACAATACGAACACTCCATCCACACTGTCGATAGTTAAACATTAACAATACGAACACTCCATCCACACTGTCGACAGTTAAACATTAACAATACGAACAATCCATCCACACAGTCATAGTTAAACATTAACAATACGTACAATCCATCCGCTCTGTCGACAGTTAAACATTAACAATACGAACAATCCATCCACACAGTCGATAGTTAAACATTAACAATACGTGCTGAGCCGTATGGTCTGACCATATGGCGTCTGATATGGCTCTATCATGATTGCAAACGCGAGTTTAGTCGTAATTGGCGGGTTACGGGTTAATATGTTTCCTCCGTTTTTAATGTTGTTTCCCGGTGTGTACAACATCGTATCAATGTTCATCCGCTTTCTATTATGACAATTAAATTATTAAATCTCGACAGATATCATACAGTATATACAATGTGTACTATTCAGTAAACGATTGGTAGCAATGTGTGACATTAGTCAGTTACTGCTCCTGAATACTCATGAAAGTAGATTGGTCCTCTTAATTGGCTTCCTCTGTTTTTATCGTTGTTTCCTTTGCACCACATGATATCTGTTTCTATTAGTGTTCTTATCGTATGATTATTAAATTACTAAATCTCGACAGATATCCTACAGCCTATCCAATGGATAATTTACTGTAGAAATTGATTATAAATTAATTAACATGCTTTTGGTAAAATCACATGTATCATACCGCAACATATGGTTAGGGAACACCAATAAAAACAAAAGCTTTCAACTAAAAGGACCAATACATATTTCGGGTTAAATCGGACTTTATCTGTCAAGGGAGGTAATAGAAAACCCAGTAATGTCTCCCATTAATTAACATGATTTTGATAAATCATATATATTATACAGCAAACATGGCATTTATTATATCGCAACATCCGGTTGAATCAACAGCAAAAATAAAGGATGGATTACAACTAAAAGGATGTCTGTGGTTAGCGCGCTCGCTTCTCGCCAATGCAACCCGGGTTCGATCCTCGGAATATTTTACATATAGGATCCGTTTGAGGCTTATATTTTTCTTAAAGCACACACTTATATAAACAAGATTCTACTAATTAAAATTGTTGATTTCCTGCATGTACGTTTAGTATTTAATATAATACTCTGTCCTTTTAACAGCAGTCCAATATTAATAATAATGGACTGCACGTACAAAGGTATGACGTCACGACAGTGTTTTGAGTATGCAATAACTAGCACATTTATTTGTTAGAATAAATGCTAGTCTATATCATGCAGGTATGTCCTCTTGTGCTTTTTAGTCTAAATTAATTGAAAAATAAAAACTTGTCAAACATGACATCTTGAGCCATCACAATGACATCTTGAGCCATCACATTATCCTGAATCATGTTAATTTCAGACATTCCAGAATTATTACTTAAATATAAGTTACATTTTGAGCTGACTCTTCTTGTTCGTACCTCCACACCGTGCACGTCGGGAACAACGCACAGCTCACAGCAGGACATTTGGTCACCGTTCCGTAGTGACCAATCCACGCCGCTGACGCATACAGACGAGGACCCGAATCGATTCTTCGGAGTGGTGTCAACACTTACCTAGATCAGCGACAGCTAGTACTGGGGCGCTGAAGAGGCGACGAGTGTCCGGGCAGGAGAAGACGGCAATCGTTTCGCGTGGATGGCACACCCGTCGCCTCGAACTCTTTTATCTGTCTCCAATGATGGGCGAGCGGTTGGAGACGGAGGGATGCGACCTCGACCCCGGATGCGTCAACGGGGTGGACAACGACGGAACAACCGAACCATTTTGCTGCTGTGAGCCGACTAATCGTGGAGGATGTGGCCCTAAAAAGCACCGAGAAAGCTTAAGATACCACCGAGAAAATAACCACATTGGACATGATGGCGGAGGGAGACGTTACAGCACATCAGCGACCAGACCTTCAACCACCTTGACTTCAACTACCAGTACCACAATCTTCTAGAACATAATCACCTTGGACTTAAGCAACATAGACTCAACCAACAAGGAATAATTAGCGAGTAAACTAATCATCTTGGACCGAAATCTTCACGGGAATCTACAACTACAATCCTCAATCTACACCACTCTACAAGACACCGACGACTCAACACTTCATCGAATAGCACGTTTGCTCGCCCATGTGGCTTACCGGCGGCGAGGGTAAATAAACTCAATCATCATCATCATCAGCTGACTCTTTATATGCAATGGTCGAGTGGTTACAGACGATGACTTGTATACCACTGTAGCCTATCATCACTGATGGTCACGGGTTCGTGGCGTGTCTCGTTATCAATTATTTAATGTCTGTTCCATTTTCGAACTGGCAACCATAGACTACCAGTAGAAACAGGGAGATAGTCTCAGTCAGTTTTGCCTCTTGAAAGTAGGACCTGCAGAATATGTCCACTTAACGACATCGGTGATGAATTCCTAGTCTGTTCCAGGCGTCGATATATTTTGCCTGGTCAGTCAAATAAATATATTTTAACACCGATACTATTAATTGGGCCGTATTGAGTTTCTGCTCATTTTGCCAGAAGTTAAAAAGTGTAAAAATCGACAGACTGGCACCCAGGCTAATGAATTTCATTACATGCTAAAATTCCCATTTTTTGCATCATCAAGAAAAATTCATATTCCCCGAATTTTCGCCCATTGTTATTTAAAGAACTATTTACCATCAACTCGCTTAAAATCCAAACTCATTTAGCACTCTTTGCTCGTATCATAATGAATCACTTTAGACGTGTCTAGAATTCACGATATTAAATAATGACATAATTCCACAAACTACAGTCCACTTTTTAATCCATGACTGTGTGTGTGTGAATGTGTGTATCACAGAAATTAAAAATAAATGGACCCGTTTTGCACGTGACAAATTAGTGTCAGAATGGTACATTCATTTTGTTAGACCCATTGAAATACACGTGCCTGTTATCAACACGTTTAGTGTGCTATATCTAGTCAATGAATATAATAGTAAATGACATTCCAGTATGAGTCCGTGTACACGGGATACATGTGCGGTATAATCTTAAAGTGACACTACATCGGTGAAAATGCAAATTTCTACAGAATGTAATTTCCTATTATATGGTATAATTCCCCCCCCCCCAATATTTGCCTCAAATACTGAGTATTTCAACTAATACACTAACGTCGTATACGCGGTTTGTTGACATAGCAAAATAATGTAAACATACATGCGTAATACAACAGGTGTATCCCGAATAACACGATTTATGGTACAGATTTACAGTTATATCTCACATTTGTGCCTATTTATTTGTAGACTATTCTTAGATAAATTATCTCTAAACGACATTATCTCGCGATTAGTATTGACTCCGATGACAAACAAACGTCAATTCAAGAGCGTGGATGACCGTTATATGAAATCATACTTTCAATCCACAAAAACACTGTTTATTGATTCAATGTTAGTGTTCGAATGTATTCGGAAGAATTTGTAGTAGCAATGCATTTATACGTGAACAAATGCATTTTTTGGCGTTTTGTGATGTAATGTCGCTTTAACAAACGGTCTACTATAAATATATCATGTCTAAATGACAATCGGCCTGTTATAGGCTTGTTGAAATTACCCGTATATATGACGTAATGATTATTCTTCAGTGTATAAACGAAGTAATTATTTTTTATTATGTTTTCATTCCCAGTTCAACGTTAACACGTGCAATTTGGTTTCATAAAACAATCATTGTCCCCCATGTATATACTAGTGTCGAATACATTCGACCATATTATTTACCTGGATATGTAAGTTTATATAGCCCAGTTGTCAGGACCGATATCCATGTATATCGTAGGCATAAACGACCCACCTAAATCATCTTATGTGGACTTGTCTAATATTTTCACGCGATTTTCTTCATCTTTCCGGGTCAGTTTTTTTTCGTACCCTTGTATAATATTGTGTTAACATTTTATGTCATGTTGCTACATAGTAACCTGGCGTTGAATACACGTACATGTTGCTGTATGAAAAAGTTGGCAGTTTCTTATGGAGGTTGGTGCACCAAGTACTGGTTAACCGCTTGCCCAGGAATTGTGTTTCTACGGAAACTTCAAAGAACCAGGTACATACCATGTGACAACTTTACCTCAAGCACAACAGTTAGTCCACCTCTGTGGTGGAGTGGTTACGGTCGCTGACTTGTATACCACTGTAACCTATCATCACTGATGGTCAAAGGTTCCAGCCCCCGCTCAGGCCGTGTCTCATTTGTATAAAAAATGTTGGCAGTTTCTTACGGAGGTTGGTGCACAAAGTACTGCATGGTTAACCGCTGGAGCCTGCCCAGGAAAGGTGTTGTTAGTGGTAGCGACGTTAAATAAACTTAAATAATAATAATAATAATAAAGACTTTATTTAACGAGAGTACTCATTTAACAAAAGTTAATCTACCATGAGGCCCTCAACATATATACAATCAAATGCAATCAAAAGATAGCACTATAAGTGAGAACTGCACATTGGAATTAATTAAATGATTAAAGAGAAAATTAATGATACTAGATCTATCTAACAATATGCAGATTTGACTTGTAGTGGTATCTTCCAAATATGTATGAAATCAACATAAGGACAGCAATTTTCCGATTCTAATAAATATAGCAATGGCAATACACGTTTATAATAACAGTAGAAGTACGCGATTAGTTTGAATTGTTATAATTCCACATTAAGTAGAGCATTTTGAACTGTTGGATAGTTGGAGCATTTTGAACTGAGTAAGGCAATGAATTCCAAATAGATGATCCTGAAAATTCAAATGTATTACGAAATAATTCACAATTTGGTCTTGGTGTGTATAATTGATATTCTGAGGTTGATCTAAGAATTCTAGGATGTATATCAGAAGTAAAAGTGAAGGACGATTTTAAATAGTCTGGAGCAGCTCCATGTAATGTTTTATACATTTGTATAGCCTTCTGATATATGACTCGTTCTGGAAAGGTCATCCATTTTAGTTGGGAGAATAATAATTGCGATGGAGTGTCAAAGTCCTGATCTAGAATTAGTTTAGCTGCTCTCTTTTGTAACTATTTTATCTTCTAAAGATGAGTTGCAGTTACCACAAATCACACAACAAAAGTCTAAGTGAGGCAATATGTAAGCATTGTATAAGAGGTTGCGATTGGGAATAGAGAGATACCTTTTTATACGAGACAATAAATATAAATAAGAGTTACATTTTTTGAGAACATTGTCAGTATGCTTATCCCAGGATAGTGTGTTGTCAATCATAACTCCGAGTAGTCGTTCAGCAGAACTCGGATGTATGACGGTGTTGTTCACTTTCACTTCAAGAGCAGACTCACTGATATTATGAGCTTTTGATTTAGAGGAAATATACATGATTTTGGTCTTAGAAGTATTGAGAATCATACGATTGTCTAAACACCACTGTTGAACATTTATCAAATCAGTAGATACAGAAGTAGTAAGAGTGTCAAGAGATTGATCGGAGGCAGATATAGTTGTATCGTTTTATTTATAGTCGCCACCGCATAAATGCATTTGGGCGACTGGTTTCTCTATGGTGTTTATGTCGATATCTCTAAGTTGTTTAAGTTGACATCTAGGAAGGTAACTTCTATCCTCGCAGGGTGACAAGTCATGTGGCTTCTTTCGTATCGGTCCTTTGTAGGGCCACCCTCCTCACTGTTGGTCACCCCACAGCAGCATTTATACGGATCTGACAGTTATACATCTGGTCGTCGATTGTCGCAAACGAGTCAACGTCTCACTCAAATGTAGATCGGGGGAGCGTGGATCCACGACCGTTGCCGCTCCCTCAGGTCCGCCATCTCTTCTAAACGCCGGTGGAGAAAGATCGAAAATACCAGTGTTCACCTCAAACACTATCTAGAAGAGACGGCAGATCTGTCCTGATGTGCCATAGCCGTGGATCCACATACTGGGGAGATTCCCCCTTCGCAAGATCGACGACCATAAGATCCCAGTATCCTACGCTGCTGCTGTGGGATGTGGACCGGTCACGACGTGCACGTCGTGAGGAGATCGACCGGCCTCTTTATGAATATCAGTACTTACTTCCCGAATCCTATGCTTGTATGCCAGGCGACAGGTTTGTAGGCAATCGGTAACCATTATTTAACTAGCTGGCGGCTCACCAACCAGCCATATCAGAACGGACCACTGACGAGATTCGAACCATCGACCTCCCGCACCGTAGGTGGACGCCTTAACCAGTCGGCCTATTGACAGGTAATATAACAGTAAAACTCATGCATTGCTGTCTGTAAATTCACCTGCCAGACCTGTCCGTAATCTAGGTGGGACCAATATCTTTAAAGCGACACTACATCGGTGAAAATGCAAATTTCTACAGAATGTATTTTCCTATTATATGGTATAATTCTTTTCCAAATATTTGCCTCAAATACTGAGTATTTCAACTAATAAACAAGCGTCGTATACGCGGTTTGTTGACATAACACAATATTGTAAATAGGATCAACATTCATGCGTAATACAACTCGTGTATCATGAATAACACGAGTTATGGTACATATTTACCGTTATATCTCGCATGTGTGCCTATGCATATTTATTTGTAGACTAGTCTTAGTTAAATTATCTTTAAACGACATTACCTCGCGTTTAGTATTTAGACTCCGATGACAAACAAACGTCAATTCAGGAGCATGGGTGAACGTTATATGAAATCCTACTTTCAATTTTGAAAATTTGTAGATCACTAAACACTGTTTATTGATTCAATGTTAGTGTTCGAATGTATTCGGGAGAATTTGCAGTAGGAACGCATTTATACGTGAACACATGCATTTTCTTTTCTTTTTGCGATGTAATGTCGCTTTAAGCATGAAGGTATACAAAATATGTTACGAACGTTCACAATGTCAATATATGTATGTGTTGTCGTGATCCGACTGGTACCACGATGCGTCAAGCATTGCATTTAGCGTTCTTCCGTCGCATAAAGCTCGAAACACGTAATAATACTAATTGTTTGATTGTATATATGTTGAGGCTCATGGTAGATTAACTTTTATTAAATGAGTACTCTCGTTAATTAAAGTCTTTATTATTATTATTATTGTTGTTGTCAGGCTCAAACATGCCGTTATAATTAGAACTGTTACATTAAATATTTGTATTCATAAAATGAGCATGCGATTTATAATTAAGTCATGTGACTTGGTTAATCCAATCGGTCATAACTTCTTTATTTACAGTCTGATTTTCGAAATACTTTATACGCATTATATTGTTTAGTGAGCTTTATTCTTCAAAATGAACACGAAGTTTTCCTGTAACCCATTCAACACCAAGTAACTCACATGGACTTGTCCATGATATTCATAAACCAATAAATGAATCAGAAAATCACATTTGGACAAGTTCATTTATCAAAATGGGTAATTATGTCTAAAAATAGTAATATTACTGGCAAAAAGTGCAGATCCTGATGAGACGGCTCGTCACAAGCCGGCTCATCTGGATCTACACTTTTTGTAAGCCTATTTAGAGGTATGTGGTGTTGAAAGGGTTAAGTGAGTCATCATTTTACTAGTGATCCTATCAGGTCCTCGAGACACCTTGGTCTTCAATTGCCGGAGAGCTGCTTGTCACGCTCTGATTCATGTACACTGACGTCACTCTGTAGTTTTCTTTCACTACCACACGCAGACGGATATGTAGTCCAGTGGTAACACGCTGAACTGGTAATCCAGTGATCGCAGGTTCGATCCCTCGTCTGACCATAATAATATTAACACAGTCTTCCAGATGGGACTCTAAGCCGAGGTCACGTGTCGGTGCTTTACACCGTGCACGTAAAAGAACCAGAGGAGACTCTGGAATGGGTCTCTGTATCATTGCACTATCCTCCAAAAATCTAAAACGACCAATCTCTTCAGGAGGCGTCGCTCATATGGGCATCTGGTAGCGACGATAAATAAACGTAAAACACACACACACGAATCACCATGCATGTGACTGCTCGTTGTTGCTTTCTGTGGACGTGGCGACTACTCAAATATGCATTGCATATCCGTACTGCCTTATTACCTGTAACGATTCATCACAATACTTAAAGAGTGTTGCTGGACCTTTCCCCGAGTCTTCATCATTCAAACAAGTAGCACTATTTAGCGTGATAAAATAACACAATTGCAAATTTCGATCTTAAATAGCGATAAATGGAAACAGTAAGAAAGGTAACATATACCCATTTAACTCATGCTATTTTTGAGCTTTTTCATTAATTCTTGTCAAAATCAGTCATTTTGTTTAATTGTGCATACATGTGACGTTCTGGTGCTGGCCATTTTCTAATGTTGTTAAAACGTGTGGCCCAAACCATTTGTATTATCATGCTATATTTGTGTAACATTGTGTTGTATATTATATCATGATGAATCCAATAAAATATGATTAAACTAAAAAAAAAAGAAGAAGCTTTTAAGTTTCATTTCAATCCACTTGTATTTATTGTGTACATAATTATTTGTAGTAAATTATGTCGAATAACTATGTTTAAACCAAGATGAACTTTTTGTTTGTTTGTTTATTTGTTTGTAAGTTTAGGGTCGCACACACATTTGGCGATTCTCCAGCAATTAGTGATGGGGGAAATACCTCGACTGCCCCTCCGAGCAGTATTGCAGGCACCCGGATAGAACCACCGACCACCCACAAGCCAGCTCGATAGCGTCCTCACTTGAAAGAATTCGACATCACCAGTGAGATTCGATGATTTGAAGTCAAGGACCGTAACCACTCAGCCACGGTCCAGGAATAGATCGGACATACACTAGCTATAAGTGATTGAACATTTAGAAACAGCTCTCAATGAGGGCAGTAGATTTGTTATTACATTAGAATTATTCAAGCAAAGCATAAATATACATTTTCTGCGCAATGAGAGACATCCGCCAGATACTCATAAGACATCTTAATTGGTGTCCTCTGTTTTTATCGTTGTTTCCTTTACACCACATGCTATCCTTTTCATCCGTTTTCTCATCTTATAATTTATAAATTACCAAATCTTGACATATATCCTATACAATGTATACTTTACTGTATGAATTGATTATCAATTAATTAACATAAGTATGATGCAAGTACACGTATCATACCGCAACATCTGGTTAGGGAACAACAATAAACACAAAGGATTCCAACTAAAAGGACCAATACAATTATTATTGTTCGGGATACTATCTGTCAAGGGAGGTAATAGAAAAAACCAATAATGTCCCCTGATTGCTCGGAAAGTATTCCAATGAACAACACGATTGCGATTAATAAGTATCGAATAATAACAATAGTTTACATTATTTATAAATAACAATATTTCATCTCGTAAGGTTATCAAACTTCACTTGGGTCAGCAATAGGCGCAGACGTTCTCTGCGGACTGTGTGGTGGAGATTCAGGTTTGTACGGTCTGTATATTTTGCTAATTCTTTCAGACGAGAAACTAAAGTTAATATCTTCTTCCAGGAGAGAGTCATTATCTACCTCCATCTTTGGCATAGGTTTCGGTCTGCGCCGTAGATTGTAATTGTCAACCATGTCTAGATACTCTTCAGTTGGTTCCCCTTTCATGCAACAACGAACAATGATTGGTTCGAATAAAACGGTAATTCCAGCCAGCAATAAAAGACAACCAGTCCATATAAAAGATGGGTTCCAGCTGCCGTAATGATCCTGTAACCAACCTGAAATAGAATTAATCTACACGTAATTTAATGAAATTTAAATGAATATAACATGCACACGCACGCGCACTTCGCATGTATTTGTTATGACGGACACACGGTAGCAGACGGATACAACCAATCGTAATACCTTTTTGAATCAGGTACACACGCTAAAGGTGAGCTATTGTGCACATTAATATATTGTGCCAACAGTCCTTTTTCTCATTTATCCCTTTTCCCTCCTGACATTGTCCATCTCCCTACCATACTATAGAGCAATTCAATACTGCAGTTTGCCATATTGATCATGCCAGTCCCTAGTTGTTCTGCGCAGCTGCTTTTAAACTTTTACCACAACTTATTTTCATTACTTTCTTAAATTATACTTTTAACTACTCATACTTTTAACTTCTTTGCGGTTTTTGACGTGCAATATGTATGTCTATATCCCCGCGAGGGGTTCGACATTAACGGAAGATAGATAGATAGATAGATAGATTTAACCAGTCCAAACTGTGCACACAACTAGAACATATATCAACCATACGTATGAAAGCCTGACTGTCGGGTACTCCGGTTTCCTCCCACATGAATGACCACAAATACGCTGTCATCCACGCAAACGAGAGTGATTAATATAAGTTGTTAAAATTGCTTCGCAATCGGTGTAAAATAAATAAAGTTTAAACTTAGCCTGGCTGACAGAGTTCAACAGCCCCAGTCCACCCTATCCACACAACTAGAACATATATCAACCATACGTATGGTGGCCTGACTGACGGAGCTCCCTAGGACCAGTCCATCCTATCCACACAACTAGAACATATATCAACCATACGTATGGTGGCCTGACTGACGGAGTTCAACAGCCCCAGTCCACCCTATCCACACAACTAGAACATATATCAACACTACGTAATTCATTTGGTCACCCTCTATTAATTAATAAATAAATATATCTATCCCTTTCTATGCGTATAACTTGGTTACGGAGCCCACCAGTGTCAGTCCATGCAATGGCACACACCCATTCCCACACTCTAAATAATGATATCAGTTTAAGATCTTGTGCATACTTCTAACTTCTTTATAATACTAGAATCAATAACCGTGGTCGCGTGGTTGATGTCTCTGACTTGTATACCACTGCAACCTATCATTACTGATGGTCACTGGTTCGAGCCTCGCTCAGGCTGTGTGTGTTTACATGAAAAAGTTGGCAGTTTCTTGCGGAGCTTTAACCACTGGAGCCTGTCCAAGAAAGGTGTTGTTAGGTAAACTGCCAGCCGTCGATATAGCTCAAAATGGTGCTGGTGAAGGTGTAAAACACAAACAAACAAACAAACAAACAAACAAATAAACAAACAAACAAATAAACAAACAAACAAACAAACAAACAAACAAACAAGCTTACCTATAATAGGCTGACTGATGGATGCTCCCAATGCAAGGCATAATGAGATCAATCCAAACGCAGGCGAAAAGTCCTCCATTCCGACAACGTCAATCACAATTACCGAGATCAAGCTCCAGAAGGATCCAGGAAATATTCCAACTATTGCAGCATATATGGCCATAAACAAAAAACTATCAAACATAGGAGCAATAAACGCAAATATTGCACTGATGAACATACTAATGAGGAAAATGTTCTTCCTCTTAATGAGT
Organism: Archivesica marissinica; assembly: GCA_014843695.1. Taxonomy (NCBI): domain Eukaryota; kingdom Metazoa; phylum Mollusca; class Bivalvia; order Venerida; family Vesicomyidae; genus Archivesica; species Archivesica marissinica. The sequence continues at coordinate 8,512,548 of CM026395.1, forward strand.
TCCAAGTCCGCGAACCATCCAAACACTATTCTAGAGACAACCTCGCACCCGCCCAGTATGGCAACACTCAGCGCCACATACATTCTATCATATCCGAGCTCCTTCACGTGCGCCGGTATGAGAATGAGGTTGTTCCCATACCCGTTCATGCAGAAAGTAAACGCGATGGCGTACATAGTAAACAGTGGATTCTTGAAGAGTGAAAACCTTAAATCTAATCCACCACAATTACAACTTGATTTCTGTTTCTTCTCCTTTTCATCCTTTTGTAAGCAAGAATTGTCACCATTTAGCAAAGCTTTTTGGTCACTGTCTTTCTTTTCTGCAGCTATTTTCCGTTTAATTTCCTGCAAAAGAAGTGCCGGTTGTCGTAATACGCACGCCGCCACACAGACGTTGGCTACGATGCCACCCATGATCCACAGGGTGCCAGGAAGTCCAAACTGCTCAATGAGAAATCTAAATGGTAAAATGAATAAATTACATTAAAACTGCTCAATAGATATTTTTATTCATAGTGACTGTATTCAATTGAAATACCCTATGACACAATCGTAACGACTACAGCTTGGCGCGAACTCCGGGCCTTTCGCGCCTGAGGCCAAAGCGCTACAGCGGCGCTATTACGACTTCCAGCCGCATATTACAGATACATCATTGTAGTTGCGGCACATACGTGGTCCGAGTACTTACATATATGCCAGTTCGGCTTACATATGTGCCCTTGTTAATTTGTGGTCATTGCAAACATTCACAAGTAAGTCGGTTATATCCAACAGACATTTGTAACCAATTTGACATATTTGTTTCAATGACGGGACGCTATATTCGGATTGGTACATGCTTTCGTTTGTACAGACAGACAGACAGACAGACAGACAGACAGACAGACAGACAGACAGACAGACAGACAGACAGACAGACAGACAGACAGACAGACAGACAGACAGACAGACAGACAGACAGACAGACAGACAGACAGACAGACAGACAGACAGACAGACAGACAGACAGACAGACACAGACAGACAGACAGACAAGACACAGACAGACAGACAGACAGACAGACAGACAGACAGACAGACAGACAGACAGACAGACAGACAGACAGACAGACAGACAGACAGACAGACAGACAGACAGACAGACAGACAGACAGACAGACAGACAGACAGACAGACAGACAGACAGACAGACAGACAGACAGACAGACAGACAGACAGACAGACAGACAGACAGACAGACAGACAGACAGACAGACAGACAGACAGACAGACAGACAGACAGACAGACAGACTTGGTGTGCTACTTATGCTTACTTACTTGTATAACAATGGGAATGTTAAGGCCCCGATACCGCTAGCTGACACGGTGATCCCGTTGGCAAGAGCTCGATGTTTATTGAAATAAAAGCTGATGATTGTCGAACATGGTGAAAATGTTAGCCCATACCCAAGACCTGTTATAAAAATAAACATATATCATTAACATACTATATACAGACTGATATGTAGTCCAGTGGTAACACGCTGGACTGGTAATCCAGGGGTCGCAGGTTCGATCCCCCATCTGACCCTAATAAAATTAACAGTCTTTCAGATGGGATGTTAAACCGAGGTCTCGTGTCGGTGCTTTACACCGTGCACGTAAAAGAACCAGAGGAGACTCTGGAATGGGTCTCTGTCTGTATCATGCACTATCCTCCAAAAATCTAAAATCACTAATCTCTTCAGGAGGCGTCGCTCATATGGACAACCGGTAGCGACTATAAATAAACGTAAAAACACATAACATACTATGATGCTGGTGGTGATGCTGCTGCTGCTGATGGTGGTGATAATGAAGATGTTGATGATGTAATTGATGATGTTGATGATGATAACGATGACGATGTTGATGAGGTGGCTGCTGATGACGATGTTATTAATGACGATAGTGATGATTATGATGATGATTGTGTTGATGATGTTGATACTGTTCATGATGCTGCTGCTGCTGCTGCTGTTGTTGATTATCATGATGATGTTGATGATGTTGATACTGTATGTTCATGATGCTGCTGCGGTTGTTGATGATCATGATGATGTTGATGTTGATGATGTTGATACTGTTCATGCTGCTGCTGCAGTTGTTGATGATCATGATGATGCGGTTGTTGATGATGTTGATACTGTTCATGCTGCTGCTGCGGTTGTTGATGATGATTGTGTTGATACTGTTCTTGCTGCTGCTGCGGTTGTTGATGATGATGTTGATGTTGATGATGTTGATACTGTTCATGCTGCTGCTGCGGTTGTTGATGATCATGATGATGTTGATACTGTTCATGTTGCTGCTGCGGTTCTTGATGATGACGATGTTGATGCTGTTGATACTGTTCATGCTGCTGTTGCGGTTGTTGATGATTATGATGATGATTGTGTTGATGCTGTTCATGCTGCTGCTGCGGTTGTTGATGATTATGATGATGATTGTGTTGATGATGTTGATACTGTTCATGCTGCTGCTGCGGTTGTTGATGATTATGATGATGATTGTGTTGATGATGTTGATACTGTTCATGCTGCTGCTGCTGCGGTTGTTGATGATCATGATGATGTTGATACTGTTCATGCTGCTGCTGCGGTTGTTGGTGATCATGATGATGATGTTGATACTGTCCATGCTGCTGCTGCGGTTGTTGATGATCATGATGATGTTGATGTTGATGATGTTGATACTGTTCATGCTGCTGCTGCGGTTGTTGATGATCATGATGATGTTGATGTTGATGATGTTGATACTCTTCATGCTGCTGCTGCGGTTGTTGATGATCATGATGATGTTGATGTTGATGATGTTGATACTGTTCATGCTGCTGCTGCGGTTGTTGATGATCATGATGATGTTGATGTTGTTGATACTGTTCATGCTGCGGTTGTTGATGATCATGATGATGTTGATGATGTTGATACTGTTCATGCTGCTGCTGCGGTTGTTGATGATTATGATGATGATTGCGTTGATGATGTTGATACTGTTCATGCTGCTGCTGCGGTTGTTGATGATCATGATGATGTTGATGATGTTGATACTGTTCATGCTGCTGCTGCGGTTGTTGATGATCATGATGATGTTGATGTTGATGATGTTGATACTGTTCATGCTGCTGCTGCGGTTGTTGATGATTATGATGATGTTGATGATGTTGATACTGTTCATGCTGCTGCTGCGGTTGTTGATGCTGATGATTGTGTTGATGATGTTGATACTGTTCATGCTGCTGCTGCGGTTGTTGATGAACATGATGATGTTGATGTTGATGATGTTGATACTGTTCATGATGCTGCTGTGGTTGTTGATGAACATGATGATGTTGATGTTGATGATGCTGATACTGTTCATGATGCTGCTGCGGTTGTTGATGATGATGATGATGATGTTGATACTGTTCATGCTGCTGCTGCGGTTGTTGATGATCATGATGATGATGTTGATACTGTTCATGCTGCGGTTGTTGATGATCATGATGATGTTGATGTTGATACTGTTCATGCTGCTGCTGCGGTTGTTGATGATTATGATGATGATTGTGTTGATGATGTTGATACTGTTCATGCTGCTGCTGCGGTTGTTGATGATCATGATGATGATGTTGATACTGTTCATGATGCTGCTGCGGTTGTTGATGATCATGATGATGATGTTGATACTGTCCATGCTGCTGCTGCGGTTGTTGTTGATGATCATGATGATGTTGATGATACTGTTCATGCTGCTGCTGCGGTTGTTGTTGATGATCATGATGATGTTGATGATACTGTTCATGATGCTGCTGCGGTTGTTGATGATCATGATGATGTTGATGATCATGATGATGGGGAAAGAAGGAGGAGGAGGATGGCGATGAAGACGACAATTAATATTATTATTTTATTATTATTACTATTATGAGGAATTGATATTATTTACTTCCAATCATTATATATTTAAATCATACTAATGTTTATAAAATGATATACAGATGGATCTGTAGTCCTGTGGTAACACGCTGGACTGGTAATCCAGGGATTGCAGGTTCGATCCCCCGTCTGACCCTAATAAAATTAACAGTCTTTCAGATGGGACGTTAAACCGAGGTCTCGTGTCGGTGCTTTACACCGTGCACGTAAAATAACCAGAGGAGATTCTGGAATGGGTCTCTGTCTGTATCATTGCACTATCCTCCAAAATCTAAAATAACTAATCTCTTCAGGAGGCGTCGCTCATATGGGCAACCGGTAGCGACGATAAATAAACGTAAAAACACATACATTGATATGCTCGATCTATAAATACACTTACCACAACAAATCCCAAATGTTAGGTACAACATTTCCACCGTGGAAACAAATCCCGACGTGAAATAGCCAAGTCCCAAAAGTATACCGCCGACGAATGTAACTTTGCGGAAAGAGAACTTCTTACTCAGAAGATTGGCTATCGGCCCTGTATGTACAATAGAAATGAAAAACGTGGTATACATATGAAGTCGATACATCGTATGCGGATAGATTTAGTTTAAATATATTTTATTCGTGATGATGATAATAGTATATCAATCGCCCAATTTCCGGACGCCACCTGATTTTGAATTTATTTGCACATGACGTCATCGCTGTCAGTAGCAGAACGTTTAAACCATTTTATGTAATTGAACAAACTCGTGAAACCATTTTGATCTTTTACGTAAGTTGTATTTTAAATTGGATATTATCATTGAAGGTAACTGCCATTATATCTTCAGTTTGTGGTTCAAACGTCCAATATCAGTTTTCACTTTAATATAGTTCTATATTTTGATTGCATTTGATTTGCATATATATGTTGAGGGTCTCATTAACTTTTGATTAAATGAGTTCTCACGTAAAATAATGTCTAAATTTATTATTATTATTATTATTGTTATTATTATTATTATTATTATTATAAGCAGCTCAACTAGAATGACGTTACGTCACCCTGGTCGCGCATGTCCGCTGATATGTGCGTCCTGACCATCCCATTCACACACTTTGGTTTCGCTTTTGGAACATGATATGGTGCCGTTGTTGGTGTTAGCGTGTACTGTCACACCAACAGCGTATGTCATATGAAAACTATAATAATAATAATAATAATAATAATAAAGACTTTATTTAACGAGAGAACTCATTTAACAAAAGTTAATCTACCATGAGGCCCTCAACATATATACAATCAAATGCAATCAAAAGATAGCACTATAAGTGAGAACTGCACATTGGAATAATATAGTAATGTAAAAGCTGAAAAATAGAGAAACTATATTTAATATGTAATGGAATATGATGATATATGGAATTGGCTAGCAGAGTAGAAAATGGGAATGAGATAATTAATGATACTAGATCTATCTAACAATGTGCAGATTTGACTTGTAGTGGTATCTTCAAAATATGTATGAAATCAACTTAAAGACAGCAATTTTCCGATTCTAATAAATATAGCAATGGCAATACACGTTTATAATAACTATCCAGATGTAACGTACGGAGGAAGACCAGGATGCCCCTCGAGTAGTATGTCATACACGGACTGGCACCGGGGTTGAACCACCGACCTTCCGCAAGCCAACTGGATAGTTTCTTCACATGCCATAGTTCAACACCACTGTTGGATTCGAACCTGATCCCCCTCCCCTCATGTGGTGCCATTCTCTTCATTCAAGATATGTAACCACATCTAGCTAACATGTAAATGTATTTTGTTTCCAGTCGGAAATATAGATAGATAGTTTATTAAACACAAGGTTACAAACACAGAGTTCATATTGTACAACTTACATTTTACAAATAGCAGTCAATGGTGGATGAAAATATGCATACATTTACGCATACATACTTGTGTCTAACTATGACGAGTGTGTGTGTATTTTACGTTTATTTATCGTCGCTACCGGTTGCCCATATGAGCGACGCCTCCTGAAGAGATTAGTCGTCTTAGATTTTGGAGGATAGTGCAATGATACAGACAGAGACCCATTCCAGATTCTCCTCTGGTTCCTTTACGTGCACGGTGTAAAGCACCGATACGAGACCTCGGTTTAACGTCCCATCTGAAAGACTGTTAATTTTATTAGGGTCAGACGGGGGATCGAACCTGCGATCCGTGGATTACCAGTCCAGCGTGTTACAACTGGACTACAGACCCGTCTGTATATGACGAGTGTATCACGTATTCGTGTTTATATGGTAAATACCCGGTATGTACCTATTTTGCATATTAACAAATTTACTAACAGCCTCTCTTAAGCCTAATAATTATACCGGCTAGACATTAATATATCTATACCAGGGAAACATCCCAGCTAACCTGTAGCAGAGATCAGATTCTTGCATAATTTAGCATAATATGTGTATTTTCAGTTACAGAAATTTGTACATTTAAGACAACTAAGTATGGGGAGAAAAACTATGAATCAAAGAAGTTAAATTTATCTTACCTCAAATGTATTATAAACAAAAACCGATAGTGTTTTTTCAAAATACCAGCATTTTTAGTTGATAACAATTCTAAATAATTGTTTTATGTATATCATATATGTATTAAAAAACATTTCAAAAATAATATGCCACAGTTTGACAAGTGTAAAGTTTAAACTTTATTTATTTTACAATGATTGCGAAACAAGCTCTAAGAACATATATTACTGTCTCACTCTCGTCGTGGATGAGAGCGTAAATGTGGTCATTCATGTGGGAGGAAACCGGCGTACCCGGAGAAAACCCACCTGTCCGATCTGGCGACCACCGTACCATCTCAGTAAAGTGCAAACGTTCATATTTGTTTCCAATCGGCTTTGAAGTGTGACAGAAGGCTTGCTTTCTTGAAATATTTAGACGTAGACTTAAATAACAAACCTAGTTCTTTGATAAGTTGCATACATACAGTCACACTTGCTCGAAAGACCACGTCTATTGTGAGATCACTTGTATTAAGAGACCACATGTTCAGAACGTACGTTTTTATTTTTGAAACCAACCCCTGGACTTGAACATTGTTTAACTTACCAAGTGCCAGCATAAGCAGCGAACACACACTGCCCACCCAAGCCGTACTTCCGGAACTCGATCCATAATACTCCACCATCTCCGTGTATAGTATGCCATAGGCTTTGAGAGTACCAACCACGAACAAGTACATGAAGAAACATCCTGCAAGGTACACGTGGGTTTAATAGTCAGAAGAACTAAACATACAATAGTGTACATGCCGATCCACGGGAGCACGGCGTCAGCACCGGTGCCAGCACCATAGCTTTCTATCACTGATTTATCATCTAACCATGATTGAACAAAGTGTACCTGGAGAAAACCACCTGTCCGATCTGGCGACCATCGTACCATCTCACATACTTCCCTGTCCGAGGATCGAACCCGGGTCGCATTGGTGAGAAGCGAGCGCGCTAACCACTGCGCTAATCGGAATATGATGTAGACGATATTTGTATTTAGTAGTGTAAGATAGGACTATTATAATATTTGTTATCAAATTGTATTCATTTTGGCTGTCCCAGTCGGGAACCTATCTCCACTACAATACACAATCACATAACCACATGTGTTAGTGCGCACATCCGTAATAAGAAATAGTTCCGGTATAATTTTCAAGTTAGTTTCTGTTTGCTGTCAAAATTAAAAACTACAGACAAAACAAATTCATTAGAATATATTCTATTATAATTAACTGTTCATGATTGTCAGAAAATAGCTAACATACAAATGTGCATCACACAGCGGAGGAATACGAAACTCAAGCAGTCATGGAGAAAATAGCAATTTCTTTCACTGAGAAAACGCAATCATTCATCGTTTGCCTTTCATTAATTTGTCATATTTTGTATTCACATGTACATGTATATGTAAAACGAACCGAGCAATAAAATATGATTAAACAAAAATTTTGAAAGCATAACATAAATATGCTTCTTAGAAACATAGGGTCGTATTCCTGGTGTTTTCAATCAGGGTTAAATGAGTGCAGGACGACGAATATCCAGACATCGTATTCCTGGTGTGTTTTCAATCAGGGTTAAATGAGTGCAGGACGACGGATATCCAGACATCGTATTCCTGGTGTGTTTTCAATCAGGGTTAAATGCGTGCAGGACGACGGATATCCAGACATCGTATTCCTGGTGTGTTTTCAATCAGGGTTAAATGAGTGCAGGACGACGGATATCCAGACATCGTATTCCTGGTGTGTTTTCAATCAGGGTTAAATGCGTGCAGGACGACGGATATCCAGACATCGTATTCCTGGTGTGTTTTCAATCAGGGTTTTAAATGAGTGCAGGACGACGGATATCCAGACACCGAGTTCCAATGTGCGGACCTTCCAACAATGAAGGGTTAAATGAGTGCAGGACGACGGATATCCAGACATCGAGTTCCAATGTGCGGACGTTCCAACAATGAAGGGTTAAATGAGTGCAGGACGACGGATATCCAGGCATCGAGTTCCAATGTGCGGACCTTCCAACAATGAAGGGTTAAATGAGTGCAGGACGACGGATATCCAGACATCGAGTTCCAATGTGCGGACCTTCCAACAATGAAGGGTTAAATGAGTGCAGGACGACGGATATCCAGACATCGAGTTCCAGTGTGCGGACCTTCCAACAATAAAGGGTTAAATGATTGTAGGACGGCGGATATCCAGACACCGAGTTCCAATGTGCGGACCTTCAAACAATGAAGGGTTAAATGAGTGCAGGACGACGGATATCCAGGCACCGAGTTCCAATGTGCGGACCTTCCAACAATGAAGACCCTTGTTGTTTTGCTGTACACGGTTAACCTAAAAGTAGAACCATGCGTGGTCTGTCCTTCACACAGATATAATTCTTAATTAATGATGGCATAATGTACTCTTACTTATTCGCGTTATGTTATAATTTATGTTATATTTCGGGTTTTACGCCTGCATCAGCACCATTTCGGGCTATATCGCCGGCGGGCAGTTTACTTAACACCACCTTTCCTGTGCAGGCTCCAGCGGTTAACCAGTACTTGGGTGCACCAACCTCCGTAAGAAACTGCCAACTTTTTCATATAAATGAGACACGGCCTGAGCGGGGCTTGAACCCGTGACCATCAGTGATGATAGGTTACAGTGGTATACAAGTCAGCGACCTTAACCACTCGACTACGGAGGCGGACTACTTATTCGCTTGTAAACGCGTTCAGACATATAGTATATGCGCATTGACAACCTTATAGTCTAGTTCCGCTGCTTCGTTACTCAATCCGACTTCTATCCGACCAATATCTGACCAAATAGTCAGTATCGTGGCACATTCTACCCGTTGCCCATCCCTCAAGAATGCAACTATTTAATACATGTCTACATCTTATAACATGTTCAAATTAACAATATTTATTTTCTACTTTCTTAAATATGACGTGGTTAACAAATGTACCCCATCATCCACCTAGTTCTGCTAGTACATTCCGGATGTCAAACGGATATGAAACGGAAGAGGAAACGGAGCATGCAGTGGGACTAGGAAATAGCGAATTCATCCAACAAGCTGTAATCACAATGATTTTCAAACACAAACCTGCCAAGATGACCCAAGCGTATCCGCTGTCCACGTCTGGTGTCTTGGATTTCTTGTCGCCATCTTCCGATTTATCATCATCAGCCATCGTTCATATGTTCGAACCCTGAGACGCTACTCTACATGAGAAACTGTAGAGAAACACAAGTAATTTAATGCATGTCTACATCTTATAACATTCAAACTACCACCATTTACTTTATGTGTTCTTTAAATGTGACGTGGTTAACAGTTATACCTGTTAAATAAATAAATACATAATTATATGGATGTAAGTTGCTGGTAAGTGAAGTAAACTAAAGGTTGTAGACAGAAAATGTCGCTTTAAACTGGTGTTGGTAATATTAATGTCGCTTTAAACTGGTGTTAGTAATAATAATGTCGCTTTAAACTGTAGCAGAATATATGAATGTTGACAAGTTGAAAGTATTTTTTATTTGACTTTGAAGACAAAACGAGATTCAAATTTATTTATGGTTGGCCAATGACGAAAATCATGATATAACATGTAACTCGATCAATTGGTCAGTGGTCAGACCAGTATGTAAGATCAAGTGGTCAGACAAGTATGTAAAATCAAGTGGTCATACAACAGACAAGTATGTAAGATCAAGTGGTCAGACAAGTATGTAAGATCAAGTGGTCAGACCAGTATGTAAGATCAAGTGGTCAGACAAGTATGTAAGATCAATTGGTGAGACGAGTATGTACGATCAAGTGGTCAGACCAGTATGTAAGATCAAGTGGTCAGACCAGTATGTAAAATCAAAGGGTCAGACAAGTATGTAAGATCAAGTGGTCAGACAAGTATGTAAGATCAAGTGGTCAGACAAGTATGTAAGATCAAGTGGTCAGACCAGTATGTAACATCAAGTGGTCAGACCAGTATGTAAGATCAAGTGGTCAGACAAGTATGTAAGATCAAGTGGTCAGACAAGTATGTAAGATCAAGTGGTCAGACAAGTATGTAAGATCAAGTGGTCAGACAAGTATGTAAGATCAAGTGGTCAGACAAGTATGTAAGATCAAGTGGTCATACCAGTATGTAAAATCAAGAACATTCATATTTCATCACGACACTACACCTGGCCGGTCTCCTCACGACGTGTACGTCACGGTCGGGGCACGTCTCGCAGCAGCAGCGTAGTATACTGGGATCTTCTGGCCGTCGAACTTGCAACAAGGTACACACACTTCACCATCGCTGACCACCATCGGAGGTGGTGGAGGTATGGACATACCCTGGAGCGACCGAGACGACCAGATGTCAAATTGTCAGATCCGTTTATATGCTGCTGCGGGATGACCAACTGTGAGAAGGGTGACCCTTTTTCGAAAGAGAACGCTCACACATGACTTGTCACGCTGGACCAGAGGAAGGAGAGGCCTCATCGGGATGTCTACAGAAGTTTCATAGAAAGATAAACTACTTAGGGATACCAGTCGCCCACATGCCTCGGCGGAGGCGAATATAGATAACTCTTCAAGACATACGACACTCCAGGCTCCCATTGATGATCCGAATCACAGGGATTCGGCACGTTTGTGGGTACTAGTATATATACTTAAATATATATACTAGTACCCCCAAACGTGCCGAATCCCTGTGATCCGAATATCAGCTTCCTTACAAACGGATATAATAGTTTAAATTTGTCAAACGCATTAGATTACTTAAATAGATATATCAACATATTGTTCAAGATTAATGTTCTCAATATAACCTCGGTCTGTCTTTGACCTGTCCTAGAATTGAGGTCAGCTGTCTAATATATATCCATAGTATTTATTACTAGTTAATGTGTCAGAATTCAGTTGATAAAAGAAATCAAATGCAAAAATATATACTTTTATTTCCTCCAAATTCGGAGAGCAAAACATTATAAACATACATCAATGTACATCGACTATATACTTGTATCATACAGTGAGTGACAAGGTATACAATGGCATACATATTTTAATATACATAATATTATTATGCATTTCATTTCCAGCGGTTATATGAACAGTTCATACACTATATCAAACAGACATATGAACAGTTCATACACTATATCGAGCAGACATATGAACAGTTCATACACTATATCAAGCAGACATATGAACAGTTCATACACTATATCAAACAGACATATGAACAGTTCATACACTATATCAAGCAGACATATGAACAGTTCATACACTATATCGAGCAGACATATGAACAGTTCATACACTATATCGAGCAGACATATGAACAGTTCATACACTATATCGAGCAGACATATGAACAGTTCATACAATATATCAAGCAGACATATGAACAGTTCATACACTATATCGAGCAGACATATGAACAGTTCATACACTATATCGAGCAGACATATGAACAGTTCATACACTATATCAAGCAGACATATGAACAGTTCATACAATATATCAAGCAGTCATATGAACAGTTCATACACTATATCAAGCAGACATATGAACAGTTCATACACTATATCAAGCAGACATATGAACAGTTCATACACTATATCAAGCAGACATATGAACAGTTCATACACTATATCAAGCAGACATATGAACAGTTCATACACTATATCAAGCAGACATATGAACAGTTCATACACTATATCAAGCAGACATATGAACAGTTCATACACTATATCAAGCAGACATATGAACAGTTCATACACTATATCAAGCAGACATATGAACAGTTCATACACTATATCAAGCAGACATATGAACAGTTCATACACTATATCAAGCAGACATATGAACAGTTCATACACTATATCAAGCAGACATATGTACAGTTCATACACTATATCAAGCAGACATATGTACAGTTCATACACTATATCAAGCAGACATATGTACAGTTCATACACTATATCAAGCAGACATATGTACAGTTCATACACTATATCAAGCAGACATATGAACAGTTCATACACTATATCAAGCAGACATATGAACAGTTCATACACTATATCAAGCAGACATATGAACAGTTCATACACTATATCAAGCAGACATATGAACAGTTCATACACTATATCAAGCAGACATATGAACAGTTCATACACTATATCAAGCAGACATATGTACAGTTCATACACTATATCAAGCAGACATATGAACAGTTCATACACTATATCAAGCAGACATATGTACAGTTCATACACTATATCAAGCAGACATATGTACAGTTCATACACTATATCAAGCAGACATATGAACAGTTCATACACTATATCGAGCAGACATATGTACAGTTCATACACTATATCAAGCAGACATATGAACAGTTCATACACTATATCAAGCAGACATATGTACAGTTCATACACTATATCAAGCAGACATATGAACAGTTCATACACTATATCAAGCAGACATATGAACAGTTCATACACTATATCAAGCAGACATATGAACAGTTCATACACTATATCAAGCAGACATATGAACAGTTCATACACTATATCGAGCAGACATATGAACAGTTCATACACTATATCAAGCAGACATATGAACAGTTCATACACTATATCAAGCAGACATATGAACAGTTCGTACACTATATCAAGCAGACATATGAACAGTTCATACACTATATCAAGCATACATATGAACAGTTCATACACTATATCGAGCAGACATATGAACAGTTCATACACTATATCAAGCAGACATATGAACAGTTCATACACTATATCGAGCAGACATATGAACAGTTCATACACTATATCAAGCAGACATATGAACAGTTCATACACTATATCAAGCAGACATATGAACAGTTCATACAATATATCAAGCATACATATGAACAGTTCATACACTATATCAAGCAGACATATGAACAGTTCATACACTATATCGAGCAGACATATGAACAGTTCATACACTATATCAAGCAGACATATGAACAGTTCATACACTATATCAAGCAGACATATGAACAGTTCATACACTATATCAAGCAGACATATGAACAGTTCATACACTATATCGAGCAGACATATGAACAGTTCATACACTATATCAAGCAGACATATGAACAGTTCATACACTATATCGAGCAGACATATGAACAGTTCATACACTATATCAAGCAGACATATGAACAGTTCATACACTATATCAAGCAGACATATGAACAGTTCATACACTATATCAAGCAGACATATGAACAGTTCATACAATGTATCAAGCAGACATATGAACAGTTCATACACTATATCAAGCAGACATATGAACAGTTCAGTGTATAGTGGTATATATGTAAATACTGATGACTTGGATTGTGACAAGTCTATATATATTAGGGATGGCAACGAATATTCGCTCGAAATTCGGAAAAAATATTATATTGTGCCACCCACTCAGTCACATGTTTGGAAATGCTTGACTCGCTCTGAGAATAAGAAAACTGCTAGGTGTAATCTATGCAAATTAGAGTTACCATATTCGGGTACAAATATTAATAATCATTTGAAGAAGATGACGTTTACGCGTAAACTTTGACAGAAATTAGGTTAGTTTGGCAATTTGTATAAGAGTTTGAGTAATTTTGAATTTTTGATAGAATTCCATCAAATATTCGAATATTCGAATATTCAGTTGGTTTATATATTCGAATATCTTCCCAACTGAACATTCGAATAGTATAATCGCTATTCGTTGCCATCACTAATATTTCATAATATTCTTAAAAAGGTGTTTTATTCAAATACATTTCTTTATAGTAAATGAGCAGTTATCATTTTATAAAAGCTACACATACCTGCCTACTTGATCCATTGCATTATGAATTATGTATGTCATTATATATGTTATATGTGATTTATGTCTTGCAATAAATACTGTTTAAGCCATGTGGGTGAAGTTAGCAGTGAGCAGTGTACTGCCAGTGTACTGCTGTACTGCTGACAGTGAGCAGTGTACTGTTGTACTGCTAGCAGTGAGCAATGAGTAGTATAATCCAGCAGTGAGTTATGTATTCTAGTAGTGAATGATGTGTATATGCCACATTTAGGAAAAAATAACACTGCTAACTTCACCCACATGTTTAAGCCAAGTAAGTATTCGCAAAGTATAGTATCATAGACGAATGAACGGATATTTATGTTAACATCTACACAACAAGCGTAACAAATTCGCCTGTGTGTGTTTTACGTTTATTTATCGTCGCTACCGGTTGCCCATATGAGCGACGCCTCCTGAAGAGATAAGTCATTTTAGATTGTTGGAGGATAGTGCAATGATAGTCTCCTTTGGTTCTTTTACGTGCACGGTGTACAGCACCGACACGAGACTTCGGTTTAACGTCCCATCTAAAAGACTGTTAATTTTATTAGGATCAGACGGAGGATCGAACCTGCGCTCCCTGGATTACCAGTCCAGCGTGTTACCACTGGACTAAAGATCCGTCTGCAACAAATTAGCCTAATTTATCTTACCTATTTAAAACAAAACATATACTATTAATTGCCCTTTTCGGAACGGTGGCCATATACTATGTATGCATGTATTGCACTTGTCTTGCCATTTTCATGTTCTATGTAACCTCATGGGTCTTATTGGCTTGATGGAATATTGAACAAAATAAAAATAAACTTACTAGGTCTACTATTATATTCCACTATATTTTAAGATACGGAACGATGATAACTAAAATTTGACAGCCTCGCGACCGGGTACAACTGATTAGGACATACCCTCTGTATTGTTGTGTACCGTTCCGTATCAACATAATTGTGTTGAAATCAAAGTATTTGAATTACTTTAGGAGCGTTTTTTGTAAGATTGTATCGGTCCATACAAATATGGACTGGGGTACAAAGCTGTTCAGGATAAGCAACGCAAGTATACATAAAGGCTGGTGAGTAGCTAAGCCTGTGTCGTGGGTATATATAGAGCCTACAAATAGTTGTTACATGTCCTGAAGTCATGCCCTTATATTATACAAATTTATTTTAGCTCGATTGCGAAACAAGTTCCTATAACTTATATTAATCACTATCGAGAACTCATTCCTGATAGAATCCATCGCCTTGAGGGAGAGAGAAAAGGCAATGTGGAATTTAAATACCTTGCCTAAGGGCACAACCATACCGGCTATAGTTGGGCGCGAACTGGCTACCACTGCGCTATCACAACTCATTTTTAAAAGTTTATCGTCGCTACCGGTTGCCAATATGGCCGACGGGCAGTTTACCTAACAACACATTTCATGGACAGGCTCCAGTGGTTAACCAGTACTTGGTGCACCAACCTCTGTAAGAAACTGCCAACATTTTCATATAAATGAGACACGGTCTGAGCGGGGCTCGAATCCGTGACCATCAGTGATGATAGGTTACAGTGGTATACAAGTCCGCGACCTTAACCACTCGGTCACGGAGGGGGATATTGTACAGTCCGATGTACACATTACAAGTAGCTTCTCAGTGATCAATGTGATGTCAAATGTTGATAAAAACATCAAAATGCGAAGCCGATTTTACAAATGAAGTAATATGAAGAGACATGGTCTGAGCGGGGCTCGAACGTTACCACGACTTCCACAAGGCCCTGTGGCATCCCGTGGCGTAAACAAACATGTATACATATTTCTTGTATCTCTAATACGCAGGACAAAATACATTCCAGTCATGGATATCTGTCCTTAAACGGGAAGAAGAAGCAACATAAGAACATGCAAACTGAACCGTTCATATAGAACACTGGTTCTGAAGGACGTGTGCACTGAATTTGGTGTATAGCTATGACATATGATCATCTGGGACACATGTGTTGTAAGCACCGACCCCGACAAAGCACTCACACATACAAGTACCTACACCAACACCGATGAAGCACCGTCCCCGACACAGCACTGACACTGACAAGTACCTACACCCACACTGATGAAGCACCGTCCCCGACACAGCACTCACATTGACAAGTACCTACCCCAACACCGATGAAGCATCGTCCCCGACACAGCACTCACATTGACAAGTACCTAGACCTACACCGATGAAGCATCGTCCCCGACACAGCACTCACATTGACTAGTACCTACACCCCACACCGATGATGCACCGTCCCCGACACAGCACTCACATTGACAAGTACCTACATCAACACCGATGAAGCACCGTCCCCGACACAGCACTCACATTGACAAGTACCTACACCAACACCGATGAAGCACCGTCCCGACACAGCACTCACATTGACAAGTACCTACATCAACACCGATGAAGCACCGTCCCCGACACAGCACTCACATTGACAAGTACCTACATCAACACCGATGAAGCACCGTCCCCGACACAGCACTCACATTGACAAAGTACCTACACCAACACCGATGAAGCACCGTCCCCGACACAGCACTCATATTGACAAGTACCTACATCAACACCGATGAAGCACCGTCCCCGACACAGCACTCACATTGACAAAGTACCTACACCAACACCGATGAAGCACCGTCCCGACACAGCACTCACATTGACAAGTACCTACACCAACACCGATGAAGCACCGTCCCCGACACAGCACTCACATTGACAAGTACCTACATCAACACCGATGAAGCACCGTCCCCGACACAGCACTAACATTGACAAGTACCTACATCAACACCGATGAAGCACCGTCCCCGACAAAGCACTCACACCGTCTGACAAGCCACCTACACCAAACACCGATGAAGCATCGATCCACCGATGAAGCATCGATCCCTACAAAGCACTCACACAGACAAGGTGGAACAGCAACAACGATGAAGCGCCGACATCGACCAAGACTCACACAAGACATCGGTTTAAAGTGTCATCTGAAAGTCTTGGACATTAGTCAATTTTATATGCCATACCGGGGATCCATAGACTATGCATCCACAGTATGGTAACTGGAATATTGGTCCACGGAATATTGATCCACGGAATATTGATCCACGGAATATTGAAACCTATATTACATCAATTAAATATAAAATGACTAGTTACAAAATCATACATATGAAATCAACACGAAACACAACTATATATGTACCTGTAGGTGATCCAATGTACTAACTATCCACTGTCGAAACTAACAGCAAGTTCAAATCTTATTGTGCTGGTGCTGGACACGACTATGAGCTCTGGTCGTCTGATTCGTCACCGCCTGGACAGTTCAAACCCTGAGGTCAAGAAGATAACGTCAGTTTTCTCCAAAGTAATGAGACAATAAAATGATAATAAAATGATAATAAAATTATAATATAATAGACGTATTACAGGTAAAAAATAAAGATCAAACGGTTGGGTAAGATAATATACGGGATTACTACGCCATTGTCACGTGTGTACATGTATATACATACATACATACATGTATATACATGTATATACAAGCACATTTAACCATACAAGTTGCCTGGGTTCCAATTTGTCGATTGTTCACTGATTTACTTCTGGCAAAATGACATTGATATTATCAGAAACTCAATACGGCTCAATTAATGGTCTCAGTATTAAAATATATATTTATATGACTGACCAGGCAACATATATCAACACCTGTTCCCAGGCTACCATACAATAGGTGTGTAGACGAAACTACATCGAAGGGGTATTGCTTGTGTGAACTTAACGAAAATGAGGATGCGGAGCACTATCTATTTCGCTGTCTATTCTATGTAAATTCCAGACGCGTACTATTCGTAAACACTCGTACTTATCATCCCTTAAATTCAAGAAAACTACTGTTAGGCTTCGAAAACTTAGCGGACAATGAAAACGAATATATTTTCACACAAGTTCAAACATATATTAAAACGACTAAACGCTTCGAGTAAATAACCACATGATCTGTATATATATACATAGGCTGTTCTCTTGTGACGATCTATGTTAGGGTGTGGTGACGGGTGTGGCTGGCTGGGTAACGTTGTATGGTGGGACACTTGATAGAAGTAGCTATTACAGTTACATTTCCTAAACTTTTTTGGTTTGTTTATTGTTGTTTTTTGTTTCTAAATTCTTATTACCTAAAATGCTGCTTATTCTCTTAATCATTTTACCCTTTTTCTATTAGTATCATTAAATTAGTAAAGTACTAGCACAACTCTTGTATTCAGTCTCTTTGTTAATTACAATCTAGTCTTATGGGGAGGGCCGTAACTAATGTTGTTAAAACTTGTGGCCCAACCCATTTGCTTCAACATATAATGACAATCCTTGAGCAAACAATGCCACAAATCATGCATTATGGATAGTTATACATGTTTGTTCATTTGTTTTGTATTGTACATTGTATATATAGAATGCAATAAAATATGATTAAACTAAGGGGTATTGCGGTATATGAATATAAATATATACATCGACAGACTAATAAATTTATTTAAAGTCGCCACCACATAAATGCATTTGGGCGACTGAGTGTTCTAAGATGATTAAATACACATCATCTAAAAGTGATGGTTTTACCTATCGTAATTATTATAACTAGATGAAACAGACGGATATGTAGTCCAGTGGTAACACGCTGGATTGGTAATCCATGGATTGCAGGTTCGATCCCCCGTCTGACCATAATAAAATTAATAGTCTTTCAGATGGGACTTTAAACCGAGGTCTCGTGTCGGTGCTGTACACCGTGCACATAAAAGAACCAGAGGAGACTCTGGAATGGGTCTCTGTCTGTATCATTGCACTATCCTCAAAACATCTAAAATAAATAATCTCGTCAGGAGGCGTCGCTCATATGGGCAACCGGTAGCGACGATAAATAAAAAATAAACGTAAAACACACACACATATGAGGGCTGTAGTAATCTCAGTGTTTTCATATCTTTGACTGTCGCTCACACAAGCATATATACACTTCTTTTGATCAAATATATATATATATATATATATATATATCCAGAAGTGTTACTCCGGTTTTATCAGCCTTTCATCAACATAACCACCGCCTAATTTCAAACTTGCAAAATTTGAATAAATTGGTATTGGTAAATAAGTTGTGACAACAACCTATTTGTTTATACATGTATATTATTGTTTGGCAATATTAAGCGAAGACATTTGCATATTCCATAAACATACTATGTTAATAATCGATTTCCGAAGTATAACATGAGCTTTAGATTATGGTACAATTATTTACTTGATTCAAATATTGACGGTAAAAACCTAACGTATGTCCTGGTCATAGTTCACGAAAACTTACGAAGGTTTTGGCGGAGATTAATTAGTGTCAGATTAATGTGGCCAACCAATAAGTACATTAAAGCAGCATTACATCGTATGAAATAAAAGATATTTGAATTTTTTTTACGTATGGGTAGCAATGCTGCTACACATTCTAACATTATACTTTGTATGCTTATGTTCATTTGGATAAATGAGGTCTCGAGAGTGATTAATGTAAGTTGTAAGAACTTGTTTCGCAATCGAGCTAAACTAAATGTGTATAAACTAACCCCACCAGATGGCGCTGTTCTTGTTTTCTTTATTAATCTGTAGCGGATATCTTGCATTATTCAGATGTTTCAGATTGTGTTTTCTGAGAGTGGCGTTGGTGCGATTTTTGCTTACTCTATTGCGAAATTTTATTAAAAAAATGCAGGAGATGGATGATCAAGGGAAGTAACGAATACTGTCTTTAATTAGCCCCAGCCGTTTTTGGCTGAGTATGCCTGTGTGTCTGTGTGTGTTTGTTTAACTGTGTTAACAGGGTAATTGAAATAGAGTGTTGGTCCAGAAGGAAGTGATTCGATTTTGGGAGAAATCGGTCAAGTGTGGTCATGATGGCCAGCGGCGTAACCCGCTGAAAATGATGTGCAAACCCGTTTGAACTAAATTAAACACGGTAGGGCGGTCTGAGGGCCTTCTTCCTTCCAAATTTTAAAGCCCCTATGCATCAAATAGTGCACTCTGGCACCTTTTATGGGAAATTTATACACTAACAAACGCCAAAAGTTCAGTTTTTCATCTACTACTATAGATCTATTTCCAGCAAAAAAGTAAAAAAAAGAAATCCTGAAAATAATGTGCAAGCCCGGGCATTGTGGCGTAAAGGCAACTACGCGCCTGATGGTGGTCAGCCCAGAGCGTATGTACGCATCTCTCCGAGTCCAAGTACTGCTCTCTAGTTTTATTTATCTAGTTGGTAGTTCATCACTGACAAATGAACGAGGTATGTGAAATGTCATGGTTATCGACAAATAGGACAGGTGGATTTTCTCCGGGTACCCTGGTTTCCTCCCGCACGAAGGACCACATAAATTATAAGCCTACATCCGGCCAGCGAAAGCGATTAATATAAATTGTTAAAGCTTCTTTCCCGATCGTAAAGTTTATACTTTACCAATATCTCCAAAATTAGAAACAAATGAAAGTTGGATATATACTGGAGGAAATATCAAACACACACAATAACCTACATTATATGATTATTATTACATGAACACGAAATACGAAGGACTCCATCAAAAATATATCACATTTTTATTACAAAACACAAACTAAAAATATTCCAAAATGTTTAAAACTATCCATTTATAATACTTATTGTTTTTCATATTGATTTCCATGTAAAACACACACAGCGTTTTCTATGTCCTCTAGTATACATTGTTAAGTACAGATAGCGATGCAGGTCAGACATTAGCTTTCAATGTTGAACACAAGTTAAAACAGTATATCATTAGACACGAAGAGCTATTGGCCTATACAAATGAGTCATTGTTAAAATATTTTCGATTTTATATCGAATGTACATATTTTAGTAAGTGTGTGAACACCAGTGACGTTTAATGTTTTATAATCTAGTCTTTGTGGCTCATTTAATCGTGCAAAACAATGACATACAACCTTTCTCATTATGCATCTTACTAAAGGGGTCGTGTGTCACGGATATAAACATGTGTGTTCACGGATATAGTCACGGACATAATCTGTGTTCACGGATATAGTCACGGACATAATCTCGTGTGTCACGAATATAATCATGTGTGTCACGAATATAGTCACGGACATAATCTCGTGTATCACGAATATAATCTGTGTGTCACGGACATAAACTCGTGTGTCACGGATATAATATGCGTGTCACGGACATAATCACGGAAATAAACTCGTGTGACACGGATATAATCTCGAATGTCCCGGATATCGTCCCGTGTGTCACGGACATAGTCCCATGTGTCACGGATATAAAACAACGTTATATGACAGTATTCCCCCTACACAAGCCCTGAATCATTACATTTAAGTAGTATGTCACGGAAGATGGCGACACCCTGTTACATAGGTGACAATGACGTGGGATTATGTCCCAAAACCTCAACATAACCCTACCTAACAAAGATTTAATATCATATATCAACAAATTGTGTAGGAATGTTCGTGGTGTAGTTAGATATACAGTATCCGTAAATCACTGAACCCAAGAACCAGGTGTTACGATGCACATTAATTATCGATCACTTTTTATCATCAAGAACGAGGTAAGGTCATGTACGGTATCCATTATAAATACGTTACTTTACGATAACAAGAACGAGGTAATGTCATGTACGATATCCATTATAAATACGTTACTTTACGATAACAAGAACGAGGTAAGGTCATGTAGGGTATCCATTATAAATACGTTACTTTACGATAACAAGAACGAGGTAATGTCATGTACGGTATCCATTATAAATACGTTACTTTACGATAACAAGAACGAGGTAATGTCATGTACGATATCCATTATAAATACGTTACTTTACGATAACAAGAACGAGGTAATGTCATGTACGGTATCCATTATAAATACGTTACTTTACGATAACAAGAGGTAAGTCATGTACTATGAACGAGGTAATGTCATGTACGGTATCCATTATAAATACGTTTTTACGATACAAGGGTTGTTGTGTATCAATAAATACGTTACTTTACGATAACAAGAACGAGGTAATGTCATGTACGGTATCCATTATAAATACGTTACTTTACGATAACAAGAACGAGGTAATGTCATGTACGATATCCATTATAAATACGTTACTTTACGATAACAAGAACGAGGTAATGTCATGTACGGTATCCATTATAAATACGTTACTTTACGATAACAAGAACGAGGTAATGTCATGTACGGTATCCATTATAAATACGTTACTTTACGATAACAAGAACGAGGTAATGTCATGTACGGTATCCATTATAAATACGTTACTTTACGATAACAAGAACGAGGTAATGTCATGTACGGTATCCATTATAAATACGTTACTTTACGATAACAAGAACGAGGTAATGTCATGTACGGTATCCATTATAAATACGTTACTTTACGATAACAAGAACGAGGTAATGTCATGTACGGTATCCATTATAAATACGTTACTTTACGATAACAAGAACGAGGTAATGTCATGTACGATATCCATTATAAATACGTTACTTTACGATAACAAGAACGAGGTAATGTCATGTACGATATCCATTATAAATACGTTACTTTACGATAACAAGAACGAGGTAATGTCATGTACGGTATCCATTATAAATACGTTACTTTACGATAACAAGAACGAGGTAATGTCATGTACGGTATCCATTATAAATACGTTACTTTACGATATCAAGAAAGAGGTAATGGCATTTTTTTTAAATTTCACCAAAAGAAGTTTCTTTAAAGTCGCTACCAGTTGCCCATATGAACGACGGGCAGTTTACCTAACAACACCTTTCCTAGTGCTATACACCGGGGCATGTAAAATAGCCAGGGGTGTTTCTGTAATGGGAGCATATTGTGTATCTGGCACTTTCCTCCAAAACATTGAAATGACTAATATATATATATGGGGGGGGGTCACCCCGATTAACCATGGGGCGACAGAGAGCAGACAGACATATATTTAAGTTGAGTCTCAATTGTGTATATATTGTATAGACATAGTACACACTACACAGTATCAATATCACAGACGGATCTGTAGTCCAGTGGTAACACGCTGGACAGGTAATCCAGGGATCGCAGGTTCGATCTCCCGTCTGACCGTAATAAAATTAACAGTCTTTCAGATCGGACTTTAAACCGAGGTCTCGTGTCGGTGATTTACACCGTGCACGTAAAAGAACCAGAGGAGAGTCTGGAATGCGTCTCTGTCTGTATCATTGCACTATCCTCCAACAATCTAAAATGACTAATCTCGTCAGGAGGCGTCGCTCATATGGACAACCGGTAGCGACGATAGATAAACGTAAACCACACACAGAGTATCAATACAACACAAGGGTAACACTAAGTTATGAGAGCGACTGTTCACAAATTTAAACGATAAATAACGTGTCATGTTACCAATACAAACAACCAGGCGGTATTTTTCAATAACATGTTATAGATACAATACCAATCATATATCAACATATCCGTCCCGTTATTCCAACTTTCTGTAGCTTTCACCATATCTCTATTATAAATACCCAAATTTACATACATGACACGTTGAAAACTGCACGTACTTTTTTAATTACAGGACTATCGATTTATCGACCTGCTTATATAAACAGTCTTTGTAAACACTTTGATGTATACACTTGAGATTGTCTGCATAAATAGCATACCGAAGTGACAGAATTGTTTAGAGTTCAAACTAATTGCTTAATTCAAATATGTTTGTATTGTATAATATAACAGTAAACGACAATATCAGATTAAACGCATATGTATTTACCAGCTAAATGTTATTAAGAGCATAAACAATGTATACAAAAACATGCTTTGACGATCGGCAATAAAGCAAAATTTACAATGGTTTATGGGTCAATAAAATGAAATAGAATGATCTCGCGCGTTATGAGTAATTATATCCGGCGATTGTCTACATGCCTGTGCTTCCATTGTTGTTGTTGTTGTTGTTTCTTCCTGAAGCTTAGTTATACTAGAGTAAGCTATGTAGAATTAACTATTGCATATATATGTCGTGAATTTACTTACGCCTAAATGTATAACGGTTTTCATCTAAGTATGGATATGACGGTTTCACCTAAACCTAATTGTATTACGGTTTCACCTAAACATATATGTATGACGAGTTCACCTAAACCTATATGTATGACGGTTTCACCTAAACCTATATGTATGACGGTTTCATCTAAACCTATATGTATGACGGTTTCACTAAACCTATATGTATGACGGTTTCACCTAAACCTATATGTATGACGGTTTCACTAAACCTATATGTATGACGGTTTCACCTAAACCTATATGTATGACGGTATGACGGTTTCATCTAAACCAATATATATCACGGTTTCACCTAATACTATATGTATGACGGTTTCACCTAAACCTATATGTATGACGGTTTCATCTAAACATATATGTATGACGAGTTCACTTAAACCTATATGTATGACGGTTTCATCTAAACCTATATGTATGACGGTTTCACTAAACCTATATGCATGACGGTTTCATCTAAACCTATATGTATGACGGTTTCACCTAAACCTATATGTATGACGGTTTCACCTAAACCTATATGTATGACGGTTTCATATAAGGCCATATGTATGACGCTTTCACCTAAACCTATATGCATGACGGTTTCATCTAAACCTATATGTATGACGGTTACATCTAAACCTATATGTATGACGAGTTCACCTAAACATATATGTATGACGAGTTCACCTAAACCTATATGCATGACGGTTTCATCTAAACCTATATGTATGACGGTTTCATCTAAACCTATATGTATGACGAGTTCATCTAAACCTATATGTATGACGGTTTCACCTAAACCTATATGTATGACGGTTTCACCTAAACCTATATGTATGACGGTTTCACCTAAACCTATATGTATGACGGTTTCACCTAAACCTATATGTATGACGGTTTCACCTAAACCTATATGTATGACGGTTTCACTAAACCTATATGTATGACGGTTTCACCTAAACCTATATGTATGACGGTTTCACTAAACCTATATGCATGACGGTTTCATCTAAACCTATATGCATGACGGTTTCACCTAAACCTATATGTATGACGGTTTCACCTAAACCTATATGTATGACGGTTTCATCTAAACATACATGTTTGACGGTTTCACCTAAGCAAATATGGCGGTTTAACCTAAGCCAATGTATTGGTACCCAGCTTAAGCCGCCATTGCTAGGCTATATTTAAATATTGTTTTATTCTGTAAAAGGTATCTTAGTTTGCCCTCCAAACATGTGTTACTTAATTTCCTGACCAAACCACAGCAAGGTGGAACACGTGTGCATTTAGTATGCTACCTATGTACAGCTAATTGCTTTAAGATTATATCACCAGAACCGGAAGTAAATCTAGAGATATTACCTATTATATTATAATACAAAAACAGCTTACGTGCAGGGTGAACTTTTAATCCAGAATTAGACATGAGATGGTTACACGCGCAGATAATTCGATGTTTTTGCTAAAACTATTGAATGATACATAAAGATAGTTTAGGCTTCCTTGATACATCAACACTGTTTACCTTTAATACATCACCTGTACAGTTAGCTGGTTGCGGCAAGACGGAGAAACATCCACGTAAAGCTGTAGGATATATAAATTGCCTTTTACTTAACCAGCTTATTAAAATCGCATTTTGTCGAGTATATGCGTGTATCTAGTGACGCATAGTACGTACATTATGTAAATACACGAGAAATAGATCGTATACCTGCTACCCGCTGTATTGACAAGTACGGGGACAAATGTAATGAAACTGTCTTATATTGACATTGTATCCATGTATTTATTCC
>CM026395.1:8543944-8556844 GCA_014843695.1 Archivesica marissinica
TACTTCACTGTTACTTCACTGTTACTTCACTGTTACTTACTTCACTGTTACTTCACTGTTACTTACTTCACTGTAACTTCACTGTTACTTCACTGTTACTTCACTGTAACTTCACTGTTACTTACTTCACTGTTACTTCACTGTTACTTCACTGTAACTTCACTGTTACTTACTTCACTGTAACTTCACTGTAACTTCACTGTTACTTACTTCACTGTTACTTCACTGTTACTTCACTGTTACTTCACTGTTACTTCACTGTTACTTCACTGTAACTTCACTGTTACTTACTTCACTGTAACTTCACTCTTACTTCACTGTTACTTCACTGTAACTTCACTGTTACTTCACTGTTACTTCACTGTTACTTCACTGTTACTTCACTGTTACTTACTTCACTGTTACTTCACTGTTACTTCACTGTTACTTACTTCACTGTAACTTCACTGTAACTTCACTGTTACTTACTTCACTGTAACTTCACTGTTACTTACTTCGCTGTAATGTCGACGGAAAATGAAATGCTTAGATTTTCTCGCTTTTCTTGTTAAAATATTGAGCATGTCTTTAACAATAAGCCGGTCTAGTCAGTGAATTGATAAATGTATATCACAGTATGGTTCCCGCCAAAGTAAAACATCAATTTATAACCATATGCTGAGTCGGCATTGATATTATGCTGATATTATGTAATATGTGCTATAGCATGGGCTGTTTTTGTAATTCATTATGTGTATGAATCTAAGTTGTTGAATAAAGTTGGCTACGATATATACTATTCTAAACGAAACAAATGTGGCAAAGTCATACACTGTGTTGTCTTAAAAGAAACACACCACAACACTGACACACACACTGCGAATCCAGGGATCGTAGGTTCGATACCCCGTCTGATCATAATAATATTAACAGTCTTTCAGTTGGGACTTTAAACCGAGGTCTCGTGTCGGTGCTGTATTCCGTGCACGTACATGATTCAGAGGAGACTCTGGAATGGGTCTCTGTCTGTATCATTGCACTATCCTCCAATCTGTAAAATATCCAATCTCTGCAGGAGGCGTCGCTCATATGGACAACCTGTAGCGACGATAAATAAACGTAAAAAGCACACACAACATACCCCATATTATGTATAGGATATAAGCCGAAAACGATCCAATATGTAAAATATTGGACTGTGTGAGGCGCGTACGCCAAAGACAGTACCAATAGTTTACATATTGGACCATTTTGAAGCTTATATCTTACTTAAAACTTATACAAGATCCTACTAATTAAAAGTGTTAATTTCGTACATTTACGCGTATAATTTAATATAATACTCCCGCCTTTTGACAGTGGTCCAATATTAATAATAACGGGATGCAAGTAAAAAAGTATTACGTCACGACAATGTTTTAATCTAAGCGAAACTTTTTTGTTGTTTTTTTTTACGTTTATTTATCGTCGCTACCGGTTGCCCATATGAGCGACGCCTCCTGAAGATATTAGTCATTTTAGATTTTGGAGGATAGTGCAATGATACAGAGAGAGAGAGAGACCCATTCCAGAGTCTCCTCTGGTTCTTTTACGTGCACGGTGTAAAGCACCTACACGAGACCTCGGTTTAACGTCCCATCT
Organism: Archivesica marissinica; assembly: GCA_014843695.1. Classification (NCBI taxonomy): domain Eukaryota; kingdom Metazoa; phylum Mollusca; class Bivalvia; order Venerida; family Vesicomyidae; genus Archivesica; species Archivesica marissinica. The sequence goes on from CM026395.1 coordinate 8,545,565, forward strand.
GAAAGACTGTTAATTGTATTAGGGTCAGACGGGGGATCGAACCTGCGATCCCTGGATTACCAGTTCAGCATGCTACCACTGGACTACAGATCCGAAACAAATACATGTGACCACGTCATACACTGTGCTGTCCAGCATAAATGAAACAATAGTGCGCCCGGGGTCCTTTCTGTGGATGCACAATTACCCCAAAAGGCTTTAACATTGTGTAATAATATGCGTAGATTGTGAAGATTATGTTGAAGTAGCAACTGTAGGACGACATACTACACTGAAGAGCAATAAAAGTAACAGCTGGTTTATTAGGATTTTTTCTAGAGTAGAAAAGGGACAAGGTGGGTCAAAAAACGGTAAGGGTGGGTCAGAAAAAAAGCAGCGTTCAGTTTGAGCCTCGATGAGATGCAGGGTGGAGTATGTTGGGGTTAGACCCAAGCCTGCTAACTTACGGTGATTGATCAAAGAGGCAGTAAGGTGAACATGGTGGACGATTTCGAAGTTATCTCGGTATGCTTGCCCGAGCACTCGACTGTTCAGGTATATATAGAGCTCGCCCGAGCACTCGACTGTTCAGGTATATATAGAGCTCGCCCGAGCACTCGACTGTTCAGTTATATATAGAGCTCGCCCGAGCACTCGACTGTTCAGGTATATATAGAGCTCGCCCGAGCACTCGACTGTTCAGGTATATATAGAGCTCGCCCGAGCACTCGACTGTTCAGGTATATATAGAGCTCGCCCGAGCACTCGACTGTTGAGTCATATATAGAAAAGGCAGAAGGGCGGGATAAAAGGGCAGGGCGGAGCCATTAAACTATCCCAATGCATCCTGTTTTGAAGTTGGAAAGCACAGCTATGTGGGGAAACTAAATCATTCAATGACTGTCATATATTCTTAGTGAAACTGAAACTACTGACTGGAAACTACACCCTTCAAACTAACAGAGTCGCATTCAACCAAATCCACGGTGTCAGTTGTGTTGTTCTGAGAATGAGAGAATTCACCACTTTCCGTTTGACTGTGAAATGCACTTCCTGTTGTACTGTGAAATGCACTTCCTGTTGTACTGTGAAATGCACTTCCTGTTGTACTGTGAAATGCACTTCCTGTTCTACTGTGAAATGCACTTCCTGTTTGACTGTGAAATGCACTTCCTGTTCTACTGTGAAATGCACTTCCTGTTTGACTGTGAAATGCACTTCCTGTTTGACTGTGAAATGCACTTCCTGTTGTACTGTGAAATGCACTTCATGTTGTACTGTGAAATGCACTTCCGGTTGGACTGTGAAATGCACTTCCTGTTGAACTGTGAAATGCTTGATATCAGAAATAGGTGATCTTGTACACGAGCTCAATACAGTGTGTTGTCATAAATAAACAACATCGGCTATAACATGCACCATAAACAGTAGTGACATCACATATACATATACTGTGATGTCATATTAGAACCACGAGACATCGGGGGACATATTGAAATCCATGTCTTATTTTCTGAGCATCTGTGATAACGAAATCTCGTTTGGAATGTTTGATTGCTTCTTCTGTAGTTTGTGCGTCCACTATCACTCAAGCATTTTTATCGCGAGACATTCCGAGTAATTATCTACTCGTAGCTCGCTCATGGACGACAATAATAAATGAATATTTCATTTCAGACTGACTTGTTAATTGGTTAATTGATTGCACATTTCGCATTGCCGGTCAAGTATGCTAATCGGAACCTAATGATTAGTATTTACTTATTATTCCCAGAACTCACTGCTGTCTGGTTTTGACATTTGGGACAATAACTCCAATTTGCATGCCGCTTGTTTGCACCAATGCTTAAAGCGACATTACATCGTAAAAAGCCAAAGAAATGCATTTTTACATATAAATAGTATTGCTACTACAATTTCATCCAAATTAATTCGAACTCATTTCCAAACAATACACACTGTTTTACGGTCAACAAACTAAGTAAAAGTAGAATTTCGTATACAAATATAACAGTCAGCCACGATCCGGAAATGACGTATTACACATGGATGTAAACCCTATTTATATTATTTTATTATTATGTCAACAAACGTCGTATACGAACATGGAAATTTAAATATTCAGATTCTGTAAAAACAATTTGGACACAAATTATACAATATCATAGGAACTAACATTCGGTAGAAATTTACTTGTTTAACAATGTAGTGTCTCTTTAACTATAACGTCCAATAATGTATGATGTATGAACCAATTGACCAGTCGCGAGATGACCTATCGCTCCGCCCCTAACATCACGTGACCCTGTAACGCAAAACCTCCGACTTAAATAACGTAGTTCCAGCCCAGGGATAGATGGGAAAACATATCCACATACTTATAATATCTAACAGATAATACACAATTAACTTGCCAACAACATTCGATAAAGAATTTATATTCAGTAATATAACTTACTATATGCTCGTCTTGCCTTGTCGATTCCCCGTCTGACCATAATAAAATTAACAGTCTTTCAGATGGGACATTAAACCGAGGTATTGTGTCGGTGCTGTACATCGTGCACGTAAAAGAACCAGAGGAGATTCTGGAATGTGTCTCTGACTGTATCAGTGCACTATCCTCCAACAAATCTAAAATGACTAACCTCTTCAGGAGGCGTCGCTCATATGGGCAACTGGTAGCGAAGATAAATAAACGTAAAACCACCACATTGTCGATTGATACAATCGCTAACCATGGATGAACATTTTTTTTATATCTATCCAATAGAAAATAATCCAGCATACGTATAAAGGGTAGCTTTGTTCTACTGCAGGCAAGTTTTCAGTGAAATCGATGGGTATTATTAAATGTAAATATACATCCGTTTTATAGCATACAGTTTTGGTACCCATGCATCAAGCGATTGGATAATTGTGCCGATAAAATACACATGAAAGGATATACAGTCTGCATTAAGACTTGCAAGTTTCCAGGAATTGAGTAACAAATGCAACCAGTTATTCTATTACAGTTAGTTTATGCTATATACTGTACACTATAAGCTTTACAACACCCTCATATGTTATCTACATTATTTCCTAGAACCAGTCCACTTCACTTACAGACAATCTAGATACAGTTATCAAAGAATCGATCAACTTAGAACATCACTTTTAAATATTATTGTGTTATGTGTTCATCCTCTGCTATTGGTGATATTGCAAAGTGTTGTGTACCAATTCACGTGAATTAGTATTTACGTGTTATATAGTTATGTACGCATATTTGACGATGTACTATTACAAGTCTGAATCATGTTTCCGTTTTCTGTTCTGATATTAGCAGAAACTCAATACGGCTCAATTAACGGTTTGAGTGTTATATAAATATATGTATACGGAAACGGGAATTTATATCAACACCTGTTCCCAGCCTATAGTTTGCAACATGGCCATACATATTTTGTTTTCATGAATTCACTCTATATTGCAGACTGATCTGTAGTGGTAACGCGCTGGACTGGTAATCCAGGGATCGCAGGTTCGATCCCCCGCCTGACCCAAATAAAAATAACAGTCTTTCAGATGCTAATCTCTTCAGGAGACGTCGCTCATATGGGCAACCGGTAGCAACGATAAATAAACGTAAACACACACTCATTCTATATTAGGGATGGCGACGAATAGCGATTTTACTATTCCAATATTCGGTCGGGAAGGTATTCGAATTATCGATACAATTCTATCAAAAACCCATTATCACTCAAATTGGCATTTTTGCGGACAATGTAATAAAAATAGTACTTTTGGGTAATAGTGAGCAGTTAATTAAATAGAGGATCTTACAGGAGTGGCTTTCCATATTGAATTTATTAAACGAGTTGAATAAAATGATAAAATGCGAGGCTCTTTTTATCACATAAACCAAATACGCAGTAAAAGTGTGTCACGATTGAACACACTTCCCCTTTAGCAAATGAATGATAAACATGATGCTATCAATTATAGACCAATATCCCTTACATGCATCTGTTGCAAACTATTAGAACATATAATATCAAGCAATATCACGAACCATCTAGAATCTAATAACATACTCTATGACCTTCAACACGGCTTTCGAACATCCCGCTCCTGCGAAACTCAACTGACATCCCTCCTTCAATATATTACAAAATCAAATGACGATAACATTCAAACAGACATCATTATCATGGACTTTGCCAAAGCATTTGACAAAGTTCCACACCAGCATCTTCTTTATAAACTAGAATACTATGGCATAAATTGTAACGCTTTTAACTGGATTAACGACTTTCTATCAGATAGGACCCAGACTGTTGTCTTGGAGGGTGAAATGTCAGACACGGCCTCTGTTACATCGGGTGTACCCCAAGGCACAGTTCTGGGCCCAATCCTATTCCTCATCTACATTAATGATCTATCCGAATATATCCAACATAGTACCCTTCGTCTCTTCGCTGATGACAGCATCAGTTATAAAGAAATTAAAACACAAAATAACACCACATTACTCCAAGAAGATATTGATTCAGCTGGTAGATGGGAGCAAGATTGGCTCATGAAATTTCACCCCGATAAATGTAACCTACTCAGCATCACACAAAAACGCAAGCCATTTCTCTTTACATATAAACTCCATAACCATCCCCTTCAAAAAGTAAATGATGCAAAATATTTAGGCCTAACCTTGCAAAGCAATCTAAAATGGGACAAACATATTAACTCGATAACCAATAAAGCAAACCAATCACTAGGATTCTTGAAACGCAACCTAAAATTCACATCATCTAAAGCAAAAGACCATGCATACAAAGCACTAGTAAGACCCAAGCTAGAATTCTCCAATACTATCTGGGACCCACATTCTAAAACACAAAAACACCAAATTGAGACGGTACAGCGACGTGCTGCCAGATTCGTTACCAACCGATACCATAATACTAGTTCAGTCTCCGAAATGATCGACAACCTAAACTGGCCAACACTTGAGACACGCAGAGTTAGATACAGATTGATTCTCTTCTATAAAATAATACACCAAATAGTAGCTGTAAATATTCCCATAAACCTTTTGATACCCGTAGACAACATAACCAGACACACAAACCCATATTGTTATAAACACATCCCTGTCAACAAAGATTCATACAAATTCTCTTTTTATCCAAGAACCGTCATCCAATGGAACTTGTTACCACTTGCCGCACATGAAGCAATAACAGTTGATGGCTTTAAAGCACTCATCCCTGTTTCGGCCCTCCCAACCATGATCTAAAGCATTCATTCTATATACAAAATCTTAAACAAGCACTGTAGTATATTTGTCTTTGGACATTCACTTATTTGTTAATTAATCATTGTAAATATCATCTCAAAATTCACCAGCGACGACACATAATCCTCAATATTGAGGGAGTGCCGAAATCACCAAGAAGAAGAAGAAAGCCAGAGTAGTACTGCGGTTTCTACTTAATGGGCCAAGAAAATAGTGCGACACTAAATACTCCAATTTTTTTATTTTCTTCCTTTGTAAACAGTTTTTAAACTATCACAACATATCATGTGCAACAATTCAATATTAAACACTTTTAAATTATTTTCAAACAGTCTTTTTTAACAAATACAAAATGTACACGATGTTTTGGCAAATGACGTCACAATCAAAGTTACACAGCGCGTGCTAGTTGATGTAAAATGTATGTCACTGCGAATCGCTATCGCTTTCAATGATTCTTAGACGTTTTCTTGGTGGATTAGATGGGGATACAGTTTTAGGGTTGTTAATGTATACATTAAAAGTAGCTTGGTGACGAATATATGTTGTTGACCTGGTTTGGATATGCTGTGTAATGTGCTTTATCAGGCCTATCAGGAAAAATGAATTCAGCAATTTTAGGGCATGCATTGTTTTGGTCAGAGTATTTTTATTTGATTGCTGATCTATAAATGTATTAATTTCATCAGTATTAACAAGCTGGAATCTGGAGGTGTTATCTTTGCCAGTAGACTGCGTTGTCGTCGGCTGCACGGTCACTTCGTCCGGCTCCGGACCGTCCACACGGTTCAGTCTCTCCGTTTCTATTTCGAATTCTGTATTACAAAGTCTAACCATAAAAAAGGTTCCGAAACTTTCTCCGTGAGCTGACCACCACCTTTACTGTCGATCTGGACAAAATCACCAACGCTTAACGCCATGTTTATTTACTTTTTTGACAGCGCGTATGAATATACAAATAAAGTGTTTTGCATCAAAGTGCCCACGCATTTGCCTCATTTACATATTTAATACACTAGTGTATTACCGAATTTATGACATTTATTAAACTCCCGCGCCGTAGTTTATGTGATAAATATGTTTTCTAAACAGTTGTTGTTGCAAACTGTCTGTAATATTTCAAAGGAATTTTCTCGTCTAAACAGTTTTGACATCATAATTAAACACTACCTACCGTAGCACCTACTGTAATTATCCGATTACATGACAGAGTGTCAATTAACATGGTTTATTCGTGTCCACATCCTGGGGCGATTTATTTTGTATTGGAATGTTTTATGATAGTTTATTTGATATTTGCAAATTATATAATGTTTTCCGAATATTCGAATACTGGAAAAGTATTCGGATATTCGGACGTCCAAGCGAATATTCGTTGCCATCCCTACTCTATATCGTCATACACGTGTGGTACTTTTGAAAGGATTCTGAGTTTTATAAATATAATAGCACGATTGCCTTTAATCAAGCTTAATCATTGGTAATGCATGTACACATGTAGTTGTGCATGTTATCGTCTCGATTTGATTCAGTTACTTTTATTACCCTTCGTTTTATTCGTGGCGATAGATGGTAACATGCATCGGTATGTCTAGTGGGCTATTAGTCGCAGTGTGTAGACCCCAACACGCTCTACTGGGGTCCTTGATGGTATTCATGTATATGGGTACGGTGAACAAGGAAAGGTATTCAAGGTTACTTTAAATACGTTACCCGACCCACCTTCCCTGTTGAACGTTTTTTGTTGTTGATGTGTTATTAATTGCTGTTTTATATTTCCCGATAAACAGTTTCCTTAGTTAAATTGTGAATGTAGTCTTATATGCAACTGACAACGTTGTCTAGAGTGGCTGTGAATGGCGCTCTTGACAACATATATATCCCGAGAAAACCCACCATGTTCTAAGACGGATCTTTAGCCCAGTGGTAAAACGCTGGACTGGTCATCCAGGGATCGCAGGTTCGATCCCCGTCTGACCATAATAAAATTAACAGTCTTTCAGATTGGACGTTTAACCGAGGTCTCGTGTCGGTGCTTTACACCGTGCACGTAAAAGAACCAGAGGAGACTCTGGAATGGGTCTCTGTCTGTATCATTGCACTATCCTCCAAAATCTAAAATGACTAATCTCTTCAGAAGGCGTCGCTCATATGGGCAACCGGTAGCGACGATAAATAAACGTAAAACACACACATGTTCTAACTGCTTGGAGTACCCGGAGGAAACACACTGACGACAACCATCTCACATACTGCCACGTCCAATGATTGACCTCTGGTTGCATTGGTGAGAAGCCACTATGCAAATCTGACAGCCGACATGCCCGAGGTAAATTGTTCCATCCAACATATTAGGTCAGAGTTACTTTGAAGTGTTATGGTACTTTCATACTATTCCAATATTCCGGAAAATGTTTCTTATCCAGTTTTTATTTAGAGATTTTTACGTGAATAGTTTCATATCAGCCTAGGTATCGACCCTCGGTAACTTGATATCAGCCTTCATTGAATAATCGAAATCGTGCTCTCCGGTATCCATGTATCAGGAATAAACAACAATTACTGAATTAAATACACGATAACGATTGAAATATTACCACGAAACTACAAACATCTGTTGACACACTGGTACGCTATGGAAGTAAGCAAACTAGCACCGAGTGCGCATGCGTTATTTCGCAGGAACTATTTATGATACGGATATTTTTCTGGTTTAATACGGGCCCGTGACCTTATCAAGCCAGCACATATAATATCAGACCGGAAAACACAGTGTATCAACCTGGGTGGTAGACAGTATTGTTGTACGCAAATAACGGCAAAATTCACAACCAATACGCGTTGGTATCATGTATGTATGCATAGTTATAAATCTACTTAGACAAACATAACAGTTGGAGAATCGACATATGACAAAGACACACATGATGAACGTCATTGTTTAGACCAGTGAATACACACACATGGTGAATGTAGACAGTTGAAGAGAAAAAGATGGTGAATGTAGACCAGTGGAAGAGACAAAGATGGTGAATGTAGACCAGTGGAAGAGACAAATATGGTGAATGTAGACCAGTGGAAGAGACAAAGATGGTGAATGTAGACCAGTGGAAGAGACACAGATGGTGAATGTAGACCAGTGGAAGAGACAAAGATGGTGAATGTAGAGCAGTGGAAGAGACAAAGATGGTGAATGTAGAGCAGTGGAAGAGACACAGATGGTGAATGTAGACCATTGGAAGAGACACAGATGGTGAATGTATATCAGTGGAAGAGACACAGATGGTGAATGTAGACCAGTGGAAGAGACACAGATGGTGAATGTAGACCAGTGGAAGAGACACATATGGTGAATGTAGACCAGTGGAAGAGACAAAGATGGTGAATGTAGGCCAGTGGAAGAGACAAAGATGGTGAATGTAGAGCAGTGGAAGAGACACAGATGGTGAATGTAGACCAGTGGAAGAGACAAAGATGGTGAATGTAGAGCAGTGGAAGAGACACAGATGGTGAATGTAGACCAGTGGAAGAGACAAAGATGGTGAATGTAGAGCAGTGGAAGAGACACAGATGGTGAATGTAGATCAGTGGAAGAGACACAGATGGTGAATGTAGACCAGTGGAAGAGACACAGATGGTGAATGTAGACCAGTGGAAGAGACACAGATGGTGAATGTAGACCAGTGGAAGAGACACAGATGGTGAATGTAGACCAGTGGAAGAGACACAGATGGTGAATGTAGACCAGTGGAAGAGACACAGATGGTGAATGTAGACCAGTGGAAGAGACACAGATGGTGAATGTAGACCAGTGGAAGAGACACAGATGGTGAATGTAGACCAGTGGAAGAGACACAGATGGTGAATGTAGACCAGTGGAAGAGACACAGATGGTGAATGTAGACCAGTGGAAGAGACACAGATGGTGAATGTAGACCAGTGGAAGAGACACAGATGGTGAATGTAGACCAGTGGAAGAGACACAGATGGTGAATGTAGACCAGTGGAAGAGACACAGATGGTGAATGTAGACCAGTGGAAGAGACACAGATGGTGAATGTAGACCAGTGGAAGAGACACAGATGGTGAATGTAGACCAGTGGAAGAGACAAAGATGGTGAATGTAGACCAGTGGAAGAGACAAAGATGGTGAATGTAGACCAGTGGAAGAGACAAGATGGTGAATGTAGACCAGTGGAAGAGACAAAGATGGTGAATGTAGACCAGTGGAAGAGACACAGATGGTGAATGTAGACCAGTGGAAGAGACACAGATGGTGAATGTAGACCAGTGGAAGAGACACAGATGGTGAATGTAGACCAGTGGAAGAGACACAGATGGTGAATGTAGACCAGTGGAAGAGACACAGATGGTGAATGTAGACCAGTGGAAGAGACACAGATGGTGAATGTAGACCAGTGGAAGAGACACAGATGGTGAATGTAGACCAGTGGAAGAGACACAGATGGTGAATGTAGACCAGTGGAAGAGACACAGATGGTGAATGTAGACCAGTGGAAGAGACAAAGATGGTGAATGTAGACCAGTGGAAGAGACACAGATGGTGAATGTAGACCAGTGGAAGAGACACAGATGGTGAATGTAGACCAGTGGAAGAGACACAGATGGTGAATGTAGACCAGTGGAAGAGACACAGATGGTGAATGTAGACCAGTGGAAGAGACACAGATGGTGAATGTAGACCAGTGGAAGAGACACAGATGGTGAATGTAGACCAGTGGAAGAGACACAGATGGTGAATGTAGACCAGTGGAAGAGACACAGATGGTGAATGTAGACCAGTGGAAGAGACACAGATGGTGAATGTAGACCAGTGGAAGAGACACAGATGGTGAATGTAGACCAGTGGAAGAGACACAGATGGTGAATGTAGACCAGTGGAAGAGACACAGATGGTGAATGTAGACCAGTGGAAGAGACACAGATGGTGAATGTAGACCAGTGGAAGAGACACAGATGGTGAATGTAGACCAGTGGAAGAGACACAGATGGTGAATGTAGACCAGTGGAAGAGACACAGATGGTGAATGTAGACCAGTGGAAGAGACACAGATGGTGAATGTAGACCAGTGGAAGAGACACAGATGGTGAATGTAGACCAGTGGAAGAGACACAGATGGTGAATGTAGACCAGTGGAAGAGACACAGATGGTGAATGTAGACCAGTGGAAGAGACACAGATGGTGAATGTAGACCAGTGGAAGAAACACAGATGGTGAATGTAGACCAGTGGAAGAGACACAGATGGTGAATGTAGACCAGTGGAAGAGACACAGATGGTGAATGTAGACCAGTGGAAGAGACACAGATGGTGAATGTAGACCAGTGGAAGAGACACAGATGGTGAATGTAGACCAGTGGAAGAGACACAGATGGTGAATGTAGACAGGGAAGGGATGGTGAATGTACCAGTGGAAGAGACACAGATGGTGAATGTAGACCAGTGGAAGAGACACAGATGGTGAATGTAGACCAGTGGAAGAGACACAGATGGTGAATGTAGACCAGTGGAAGAGACACAGATGGTGAATGTAGACCAGTGGAAGAGACACAGATGGTGAATGTAGACCAGTGGAAGAGACACAGATGGTGAATGTAGACCAGTGGAAGAGACAAAGATGGTGAATGTAGACCAGTGGAAGAGACACAGATGGTGAATGTAGACCAGTGGAAGAGACACAGATGGTGAATGTAGACCAGTGGAAGAGACACAGATGGTGAATGTAGACCAGTGGAAGAGACAAAGATGGTGAATGTAGACCAGTGGAAGAGACACAGATGGTGAATGTAGACCAGTGGAAGAGACAAAGATGGTGAATGTAGACCAGTGGAAGAGACAAAGATGGTGAATGTAGACCAGTGGAAGAGACAAAGATGGTGAATGTAGACCAGTGGAAGAGACAAAGATGGTGAATGTAGACCAGTGGAAGAGACACAGATGGTGAATGTAGACCAGTGGAAGAGACACAGATGGTGAATGTAGACCAGTGGAAGAG
>CM026395.1:8557844-8591448 GCA_014843695.1 Archivesica marissinica
AGAGACACAGATGGTGAATGTAGACCAGTGGAAGAGACACAGATGGTGAATGTAGACCAGTGGAAGAGACACAGATGGTGAATGTAGACCAGTGGAAGAGACACAGATGGTGAATGTAGACCAGTGGAAGCAACACAGATGGTGAATGTAGACCAGTGGAAGCAACACAGATGGTGAATGTAGACCAGTGGAAGAGACACAGATGGTGAATGTAGACCAGTGGAAGCAACACAGATGGTGAATGTAGACCATTGGAAGAGACACAGATGGTGAATGTAGATCAGTGGAAGAGACACAGATGGTGAATGTAGACCAGTGGAAGCAACACAGATGGTGAATGTAGACCAGTGGAAGAGACACAGATGGTGAATGTAGACCAGTGGAAGCAACACAGATGGTGAATGTAGACCAGTGGAAGAGACACAGATGGTGAATGTAGACCAGTGGAAGAGACACAGATGGTGAATGTAGACCAGTGGAAGAGACACAGATGGTGAATGTAGACCAGTGGAAGCAACACAGATGGTGAATGTAGACCAGTGGAAGAGACACAGATGGTGAATGTAGACCAGTGGAAGAGACACAGATGGTGAATGTAGACCAGTGGAAGAGACACAGATGGTGAATGTAGACCAGTGGAAGAGACACAGATGGTGAATGTAGACCAGTGGAAGAGACACAGATGGTGAATGTAGACCAGTGGAAGAGACACAGATGGTGAATGTAGACCAGTGGAAGAGACACAGATGGTGAATGTAGACCAGTGGAAGAGACACAGATGGTGAATGTAGACCAGTGGAAGAGACACAGATGGTGAATGTAGACCAGTGGAAGAGACACAGATGGTGAATGTAGACCAGTGGAAGAGACACAGATGGTGAATGTAGACCAGTGGAAGAGACACAGATGGTGAATGTAGACCAGTGGAAGAGACACAGATGGTGAATGTAGACCAGTGGAAGAGACACAGATGGTGAATGTAGACCAGTGGAAGAGACACAGATGGTGAATGTAGACCAGTGGAAGAGACACAGATGGTGAATGTAGACCAGTGGAAGAGACACAGATGGTGAATGTAGACCAGTGGAAGAGACACAGATGGTGAATGTAGACCAGTGGAAGAGACACAGATGGTGAATGTAGACCAGTGGAAGAGACACAGATGGTGAATGTAGACCAGTGGAAGAGACACAGATGGTGAATGTAGACCAGTGGAAGAGACACAGATGGTGAATGTAGACCAGTGGAAGAGACACAGATGGTGAATGTAGACCAGTGGAAGAGACACAGATGGTGAATGTAGACCAGTGGAAGAGACACAGATGGTGAATGTAGACCAGTGGAAGAGACACAGATGGTGAATGTAGACCAGTGGAAGAGACACAGATGGTGAATGTAGACCAGTGGAAGAGACACAGATGGTGAATGTAGACCAGTGGAAGAGACACAGATGGTGAATGTAGACCAGTGGAAGAGACACAGATGGTGAATGTAGACCAGTGGAAGAGACACAGATGGTGAATGTAGACCAGTGGAAGAGACACAGATGGTGAATGTAGACCAGTGGAAGAGACACAGATGGTGAATGTAGACCATTGACATGCACAGTGAATGTTACATCCTGGACAGATAAAACAAACAACATCATAGTTTTTAATATTTATTTAATAATAAGAATGATATGCATTAAATCATTTAGCTGTTAGTAAGATACAGTACTGTCGTCACCCTCACATTCTAAGTGCACAAGTTCGCCTGCGTTGCTTAGCAACCTCTACTGTAGATGGATTAGTACAACTAGAATTGCACATTAACACAAGGAAGAAAGTAAATGTAGAAATAAAATTCTGAAAATATGCTATAGAGACAAAAAATACATTTAACAAGCAAATTCGATGAACTGATATCCCCTGCCGAGCTGTAAACTCAATTAAAGGGCAATAACTATGGTGTTACTTTGGCGATCACCACGAAAAGGAGGCGTGCCATCACACTATTGTGATACAAATTTCTTTGAAGTTTCATAAAATTTCACTCATTGGTTACCGAGAACTGTGTTTACTAGTGTAAGATTAAGATATTGGAATTTATTTCATCGGTTGATTACAGGTGCAAAAACATATTTCGGTGATCCTGGTTCGGGAGAAGATGTTTCAAGAATTATGTTATTTTTCGACGGTGGCAACTTGTTATGTGCAATAACCTCCATTTTAACAAATCTGAAAAGGTTACACCCATGGACTATAACTGTAAAATGTGACTACCATTGGCCAAGTGGTTTGAGTGAAGAAGAATTTTGAAATTTATAATAAAAGAACGACATTTCGGCAACTATCTTGGATGACAAAATAGTCTGATTTTGGTAACAATTGCATCACAGTGATTTTGACCTGTCGGCAGCCATGTTGAATTGCATCAGAGCGATCACATCGTCGATTTGATATATGACATGACCATATTCGCTCCAAAATAATATTTGACCCCAATTTGACCTCCTGTCACCATTTGAACAACTTTGAAAGAACATTGTACATTGATTATTTAAATATAAGATAAGATTCGTCAAAATCTGGCTGGCGGTTTATGAGAAGAGGATTTTTAAGAATTTGAGCTATTTATAGACGTCACCCATCTTTGATTTCAGGGCAGCTTTGTTCTAACAACTTTGGAGAGGCTTCACTTAAGGATCATACAAGTACAGTTTCTTGAACATTGGCCGATCAGTTCATGAGAAGACTTTTTGAAATCTCCCATAAAAGGTTGACTGTTTGACCGTTCGGCGGCCAGCTTCGTAAAATGACATAATCAGCTGCATTATATATATATACACTAAAACAATAAATACTAACACTCAAAACTACATATCTAAATTCTCGTTTCATCTATAATTACAAATACTTTACCTGAGCTAAATATGTACAATATTCTAGATCTAAGCTTCATTATAAACACAAAGTATAATAAAGATTAGAGAAGAAATGCATGACACATGAATTGTTGTAACATAGTAAAGTACAAAATTGGGCATACGTCTTGCCTATATGAGCTTGGCTACTTCAATGCCTCAATTCAACTTACTGTGGGTGTTGAGAATTAGTCATTGGATGTGTATGGCGGCCCTATGTACCAAAATGGATGAAGAGGATCAAGTATGTGTGTATGCGTAGTTTCAAATATTTTTACGGTATTTGAGAAATAATACTGTTTGAGATGTTCGATAATTTCTGAAATCGTACTATATTTGGCCAAAGTTCAAGGTCACTGTTATGGTGGGGACTTACTCTGGGTGTAATTAATTAGTAGGGATAGCAACGAATATTGATTTTGGTATTCGAATATTCAGTCGGGAAGGTATTCGAATATTCGATAAGAATTCTATCAAAAACTCAAAATCACTCAAACTCTTGCGTAAACATCATCTTCTTCTTGTAAGGTAATGCAAATATGACGACTAGTTCAGTTATTGTTATCGACCACTGTATTTTCACAAATTAAACCATTGTCACTTGTTGCTTTCCATTGAAAGGTGTTGGTTTTTAGTAGTAGTAATAAAGTAATAATTACTCATCACATGTTTATGGCTGCCCTATGTCCCAGAAGGGATGAAGTGGATTAAGTAGGTGTGTATGCGTAGTTTCACAGCCATTGACAGTTTTTGAGAAATATTAATGGCCAAAGTTAAAGGTCACTGATAGGGTGGGGGGGGAACTTAATGTGGGTGTAAAGAATTAGTTAACGGATGTGTATGCAACCTTTCAAAGCAATACATTTTTTTGTTGTTGAGAAATTATAATGTTTGAGTTTTGTTTTGACGGGTGAAATATTTATGAAAACCACACCATTATTTTTCCAAATTTCAAGTTCGCTAATGGGGGTTGGGACTAGATAGGGGGGATGGGAACAACACGTAGAAGCAGCTTATCAAAGTATTATATTTGATGTTTCATCATCATCATCATCATCATCATCAATCAATCATCATCATCTATCACTCTGTGCGCATGGTTCTCAGATACATGCATCAGTAGATGCCACATTCCTGTAAATCACATAACCATTATATTCCATCTAGATCTGAATACAATAAGAGGGCAATATATCTGACGATCTGTGGCTGGTTGACTTGGTACATGGACATTTAAAAGAACAAGAGGGGCAGAAATGATGTCGTTGTTTGCAAATGAAGCCTGATATAGAAATAGACAGCACCATGAAAAATTAGCTACAAACGAATTGGATAAGGCCCTATAACATATTAATATCGCGGCTCATTCTATAGGGCGAATTGGACGAAATAGTCACTCTAGGGACCCTGACTTCGCACTCTGGGTGCCCCACTTCACTCCATAAAAATAAAAAATATTTTTTACACATACAATTTTTTTTTGTTCAGTAAGATACACTGGCCCATTATAAAGCACTCCTTCTATTCATGTGTTCTATTTAATGGTCAGATTGTGCATTTTAACCCTATTTTGTTGAAATTTATTAAATAACACCATCTAAGGAACACAATCGCGCGCTTTCTCACTTCTCCCAAATATTTGGACCTAGAATGAGCACTGAAAAGATTCTATATTCTCAAGAAACGCCTCGCTTGTCACCCTCTGCATCAGATGATACATCTACAGCTTCGAGTTTCTCATATGCATCTAATGCTTCTGAAAGTCCTGCATGCTTTCTCAGTTGGTTCACATTTCTTTTTAGTTCATCTCGGATCCTGACATTTTCAGAATTGGCAGACTGCCAAACAGCTTCCATTTGATCCTCAAGGTCTCTGGATATGAAAATTGGATGGATGAATTAAACCCATGAAATACGAATGGACGGATGTGTTAAACCTGGGTAATACGAATGGATGGGTGTTCTAAACCAAGATACAAAGCTCAGCAAACTAGTCAATGTTTTCCCAAATTATGATAACAAAAAAAACTAAATTTGGGAAAGACAAGAGGGCCAAGAGTGGACCACCCACATAAGTCCATGTCTGCCAATGCTTATCCAAAACCATTCAATGTAAAATAACACTAAATCCTGATTATATAACATTACTAGTCGTTACAAGCTTCCTCAAGTGAAGTCAACAAACGTAACTGCCTGCAGGGTGTTTTCTCGAGTGGAAGAGGTGCCAAAATGAATACTTAACAACTTATATTAATCACTCTCGTTGGCGCGGATGAAAGCGTAAATGTGGTCATTCGTGTGTGAGGAAACCAGAGTACCCGGAGAAAACCCACATATCCAATCTGGCGACCACCTCACATACATCCCGGTCCGAGGATCGAACCCGGGGTGCATTGGTGAGAAGCGAGCGCGCAAACCACTGCGCTAATCAGATTTCAAATTGACATAGAGGTAAATAAGTTTAGTTTTAATGGTATGTACCAGAATAAACTATGATAGTAAATCGGGCTGAATGCGGACATAACTACAGACTCAACAAAGTACCTTTTTTCGATTGCAGCTTCTATAATGGAATCTTCCTTTTCTTTTATCAACAGTCTTAGATGATTCAGCTCCCTTTCATACTCTCTTTTCTGGGAGTTAAACATCTCCTCCTGCTCTTTTAACCTTCCAAATTATTGAAAACATGTTTTGATAATTTGTTCGTCAAAAATTACCTTTATATTTACGAGTATTGTTATGTTCTGTGAAGCCACAAACCGGTATGGTCGAAACTAATCCAGAAAACCAGAGTCCAATGCATGAGAGCTTGCAAAATTAGGAATACTTCTTATATTATAGTACCCAATCAG
Organism: Archivesica marissinica; assembly: GCA_014843695.1. NCBI lineage: Eukaryota > Metazoa > Mollusca > Bivalvia > Venerida > Vesicomyidae > Archivesica > Archivesica marissinica. Next base: position 8,563,601 of record CM026395.1, read on the forward strand.
AAAACTTCACCTTTCCTTATCACTCGGTCAGAGAATCTGTGATAGATGTATCCGCAGATCAGAGGCTCCGCATTAATCTCCGCTGCATTATTCTATCAACCAATCAGATATGTTACATACCTTTCAACGACTGTGCTGATTCTTGTATTATATATCCATCAACCAATCAGATATGTTACACAATCCACCAACCAATCAGATATGTTACACCATCCATCAACCAATCAGATATGTTACACAATCCATCAACCAATCAGATATGTTACACCATCCATCAACCAATCAGATATGTTACACAATCCATCAACCAATCAGATATGTTACACCATCCATCAACCAATCAGATATGTTACACAATCCATCAACCAATCAGATATGTTACACCATCCATCAACCAATCAGATATGTTACACAATCCATCAACCAATCAGATATGTTACACCATCCATCAACCAATCAGATATGTTACACAATCCATCAACCAACAAAAACCAACAATACACCAGTTACACAATCCATCAACCAATCAGATATGTTACACCATTCATCAACCAATCAGATATGTTACACCATCCATCAACCAATCAGATATGCTACACCATCCATCAACCAATCAGATATGTTACACCATCCATCAACCAATCAGATATGTTACACCATCCATCAACCAATCAGATATGCTACACCATCCATCAACCAATCAGATATGCTACACCATCCATCAACCAATCAGATATGCTACCTACCTTTCCACCACTGTGCTGATTCTTGCAGCTGCTTTCATCTTGTATAACTGAAGAAATTATTCATCAATTAACACTAAAATAAAGTCCGCTCAACGAATAATTTATACTTAAACTACATAAAATGATTTCAAAAGTGGTCCCTGGATGCACAGTCCAATGTGTTATCCACGACTACTGACCCGGCTATGTATGGTGGATTACCAAAATTCCCTTCAACACATCAAATAAGTAGAACAGTTTCGCACATTATTGCCAAAATATCTGCAATTGCAAACAGGGGTTTGAAGCTCAGTCAAATATGTGCCATGTCCAGATAAATTATGACTGGTGATTACATAAAAACAGTTAGGGATAATTTTATGCGGGCAAACATTTTTTCTTATGGCTGTCCGATTAGCGCAGTGGTTAGCGCGCTCGCTTCTCACTAATGCAACACAGGTTCGATCCTCGGACCGTGAAGTATGTGAGATGGTACGATGGTCGCCAGATCGGACAGGTGGGTTTTCTCTGGGTACTCCGGTTTCCTCCCACACGAATGACCATATTTCATCTGTGCCAACGAGAGTGATTAATATAAATTGTTAAGTAAGTTTAAACTAAACATTTTTTAGTTTTTGTGGAATTTTGATCTTATAAAACCAAATGCAGAATTTGGTGAACAAATCCGGGATAATTCCGCAAAATCCGGAATGGTTGGCATCTCTGTAAACTAATATTTACCTAATTTGACAAACCTCTGCCAATAGATCATACACGGATACAACAGAAACTTTGAAACGAATTTGAAATAGACTGACCTTCAATTTTTCCTGCATTTTACCCTCAGTTATACTGCCATGCAGCAACTTCTTCATTGCTCTCTTGGACTCTATCTCATGCTCTTTTGCCTACATGTAAAATAAACATAATGTTTGATGCGTGTCAACTATGACTTAGTCAAGTCAACATTTTTATTGGCATAAACATGTACATGTCCATCGCCAAGAAACATGATTGGCGGTTACATACAACGCTTACAGAAAAGCATGATATGTATAAGGTATGAGTAAGCATAGCAATACCATTTACGAAATCTATCGTTGTTTAACGATATAATTGATATTCAGTGTCTCACAAATCATTATTATACAAGTAGTAACATTTATTTAGTTAATTAATATCATTTCTTTTACTTGTTGCTAAATAAATATATTTAGCTAAATTGACAAGTTTGCTTTTTGGTGTTGAATTCATGAGTGTTCTCTTAGTATAACTATACTTTTCTCACGAAAAAAGATTTTGTTCCAATTAAGTTGTTAACATGTGGTGCAAACTGTCTTGTCTGGGTTCAAGTCTGTCGATTTTTCACTAATTTACTTCTGGCAAAATGACAACCTGGGGAGACTTGATTTCCGAACGTAGCGCCACCTACATTATACCCGTATTTTCTAGAGTGTTGATTGAAGAATGACAACTGTTATCTGCAAGATACGATCGCTAATAATAGAAATGGAATCTTTTTTGGAAATCACTGAACAGGCATGATTATGCACGATCATTTCCGAATATACACGAATGCTCCATATACATTGCAAAATTGTGTCAACATATAATTTCACGTTTCTGCGTAATATATGAACGAGATAGCGGATTTTAACTATTACGCTTATGTGGGAAAGGATCAAAGTAATTGAAGGACGACTTAAATTTTGAGTAAATATGTCAAAATCAGATACACACTGTACTTTTTAAAACTATTTATCTTTCCGTTGACCCGTAAAAAATGGCGGCCAATTATAAAGTTTTATCAACATTGCAGTGCTTCGCTTTCGATTCAAGTACGTCATTAATTAAGTCAGGTGCTAATAGGCCTATTAATAGGATTAATGATAATCAATAATTACACGGAATACCCTCCAAGTTTCCCCAGGCATTGATATTATCAGAAACTCAATATGGCGCAATTAATGGTCTGTGTTAAAATATATTTATATGACTGACCAGGCAAAATATATCAACGCCTGTTTCCAGGCTACAAACTGTCATCTCCAAAGCTTTATCACCGTGTATTTTGCATATAGTGCAATGTCCGACCACATTTGAGCAAAGAACATCCGTTGACATCCCTAATCATTTTATATGTGAACCAATAACCGTCTTCTAAGTTCATTTGTATGGTTCCATTTTATGATTGTTCCATCTGTTTAGTGAACTTTGTACCAATACATAAATCAGTCGGTGGGAAACACTTTGAAAAATGCCCTTGTGCTGACTGGATCCTGACTTCGGATGAATTAGAAAGATTAGTCCTTCCATGTATACACTGAGAGTGTCGAACAGGAGGACTTAAGTCAGACCTTCAAAATATCGAGAAGCTTTTATGGTTACAGGGAGAACATAACATTCAAAGATAAACATATATGGTATACAGGGACAAGAATAAGGTATACAGGGACAATAATAAGGTATACAGGGACAGGTTTAAGGTATACAGGGACAATAATAAGGTATACAGGGACAATAATAAGGTATACAGGGACAATAATAAGGTATACAGGGACAGGTTTAAGGTATACAGGGACAAGAATAAGGTATACAGGGACAAGAATAAGGTATACAGGGACAGGTTTAAGGTATACAGGGACAAGAATAAGGTATACAGGGACAATAATAAGGTATACATGGACACGTTTAAGGTATACAGAGACAAGTTTAAGGTATACAGGGACAAGAATAAGGTATACAGGGACAAGAATAAGGTATACAGGGACAGGTTTAAGGTATACAGGGACAAGAATAAGGTATATAGGGAGAATAATAAGGTATATAGGGAGAATAATAAGGTATACAGGGACAGGTTTAAGGTATACAGGGACAAGAATAAGGTATACAGGGACAATAATAAGGTATACATGGACACGTTTAAGGTATACAGAGACAAGTTTAAGGTATACAGGGACAAGAATAAGGTATACAGGGACAAAAATAAGGTACACAGGGACAGGTTTAAGGTATACAGAGACAAGTTTAAGGTATACAGGGACAAGAATAAGGTATACAGGGACAAGAATAAGGTATACATGGACAGGTTTAGACAAGTTTAAGGTATACAGGGACAGGTTTAAGGTATACAGGGACAGGTTTAAGGTATACAGGGACACACATAAGGTATACAGGGACAGGTTTACGGTATACAGGGACAAGAATAAGGTATACATGGACAGGTTTAGACAAGTTTAAGGTATACAGGGACAGGTTTAAGGTATACAGGGACACACATAAGGTATACAGGGACAGGTTTACGGTATACAGGGACAAGAATAAGGTATACAGGGACATGCTTAAGTTATACATGGACAGATTTAAGGTATACAGGGACACACATAAGGTATACAGGGACATGCTTAAGGTATACAGGGACACGTATAAGGTATACAGGGACAAGTTTAAGGTATACAGGGACAAGTTTAAGGTATACCTGGACAAGTTTAAGGTATACAGGAACAAGTTTAAGGTATACCTGGACAAGTTTAAGGTATACCTGGACAAGTTTAAGGTATACCTGGACAAGTTTAAGGTGTACAGGGACAAGTATAAGGTATACCTGGACAAGTTTAAGGTATACCTGGACAAGTATAAGGTATACCTGGACAAGTTTAAGGTATACCTGGACAAGTTTAAGGTATACAGGGACAAGTATAAGGTATACCTGGACAAGTTTAAGGTATACAGGGACAAGTATAAGGTATACCTGGACAAGTTTAAGGTATACAGGGACAAGTATAAGGTATACCTGGACAAGTTTACGGTATACAGGGACAAGTATAAGGTATACAGGGACAAGTTTAAGGTATACAGGGACAAGTTTAAGGTATACCTGGACAAGTTTAAGGTATACAGGAACAAGTTTAAGGTATACCTGGACAAGTTTAAGGTATACAGGGACAAGTTTAAGGTATACCTGGACAAGTTTAAGGTGTACAGGGACAAGTATAAGGTATACCTGGACAAGTTTAAGGTATACAGGGACAAGTATAAGGTATACCTGGACAAGTTTAAGGTATACAGGGACAAGTATAAGGTATACCTGGACAAGTTTAAGGTATACCGGAACAAGTATAAGGTATACAGGGACAAGTTTAAGGTATACAGGGACAAGTTTAAGGTATACAGGGACAAGTTTAAGGTATACAGGGACATGAATAAGGTATACAGGGACAAGTTTAAGGTATACAGGGACAAGTTTAAGGTATACAGGGACAAGTATAAGGTATACAGGGACAAGTTTAAGGTATACAGGGACAAGTTTAAGGTATACAGGGACAAGTATAAGGTATACAGGGACAAGTTTAAGGTATACAGGGACAAGTATAAGGTATACAGGGACAAGTTTAAGGTATACAGGGACAAGTTTAAGGTATACAGGAACAAGTATAAGGTATACAGGGACAAGTTTAAGGTATACAGGAACAAGTATAAGGTATACAGGGACAAGTATAAGGTATACAGGGACAAGTTTAAGGTATACAGGAACAAGTATAAGGTATACAGGAACAAGTATAAGGTATACAGGGACAAGTTTAAGGTATACAGGGACAAGTTTAAGGTATACAGGGACAAGTTTAAGGTATACAGGAACAAGTATAAGGTATACCTGGACAAGTTTAAGGTATACAGGAACAAGTATAAGGTATACCTGGACAAGTTTAAGGTATACAGGAACAAGTTTAAGGTATACCTGGACAAGTTTAAGGTAATCATGCTATATCTCTAGCCCTGGAATGTTACTAAACTATGAACATAACGATACATCTGTACACTTCATTATAATCATTTATCAGGTAAACTTTCATTATGTATACTTACAACTTTTTCATATGTATCCCTTTCAAATGCGCTCTTTTCAGCCTAAACAGAGAGAAGATGTTTTAGGTGCGTGTGTTTTACATTTATTTAACGACGCTACCGGTTGCCCATATTAGCGACGCCTCCTGAAGAGATTAGTCATTTTAGATTTTGGAAGATAGTGCAACGATACAGACAGAGACTCATTCCAGAGTCTCCTCTGGTTCTTTTACGTGCACGAGACCTCAGTTTAAAGTCCCATCTGAAAGACTGTTAATTTTATTAGGGTCAGACGGGGGATCGAACCTGCGATCCCGGGATTACCAGTCCAGCGTGTTACCACTGGACTACAGTGTGGAAAACAGTTTTAACAAGCAAACTCAGCATTTATATCCCCAACACAACATGCAGGAATGGGTAACATACTACAATATTGAAAGGTGAACACTTAGAGACAATATTTATTTGGCTAATCTGTTAGTATACATGTATACGAAATAGTTTGAGCTGGAAGCAATCGCCATGAGGGAGAGACAAGAGGAAATGTGGATTTAAATGTATTGCCGATTAGCAGTCCGATTAGCGCAGTGGTTAGCGCGCTTGCTTCTTACCAATGCATTCAAGGTTAGATCCTCCATGTGAGATGGTACGGTGGTAGCCAGATCGGACAGGTGGGTTTTCTCCGGGTATTCCGGTTTCCTCCCACACGAATGACCACATATACGCTTTCATCCGCGCCAATGAGAGTGATTAATATAAGTTGTTAGAACTTGCTTCACAATCGTTGTAAAATAAATAAAGTTTAAACTTTAAGTGTATTACCACCGTGGTTCTGGTACGTATTAATCCCACAATCCCTCAGTACCACTTAGAAACTTCCACAAGTTTTAACATTAGATATGGCAGCACACTCCTATATATGTAGATTACATATAAGACGTTAGTATAAATGCTACATGTATGGAGACCCCTATTTGGTAGCAGCACGGGGCAGTGTCACTGTCTCCAGTACAGTTAGTATGAATGCTACATGTATGGAGACCCCTATTTGGTAGCAGCACGGGGCAGTGTCACTGTCTCCAGTACAGTTAGTATGAATGCTACATGTATGGAGACCCCTATTTGGTAGCAGCACGGGGCAGTGTCACTGTCTCCAGTACAGTTAGTATGAATGCTACATGTATGGAGACCCCTATTTGGTAGCAGCACGGGGCAGTGTCCCGATTTCCACCCAGTACTGTCGGATTTGAAAACACAGTATGCTTGTTTGACTAACAGTAGTGAGAACTTACAACTTTAATGAGTGAGGACATATATTCTTGTACAGATATTTCTTTGTTTTCGGACTGTTCTATGGCTCGCTGTAACAGTAACATTCTCTGTTGGGATTTCCTGCAATGTAAATTGTGGACAAAATCAAACACAACACAAATCAGCAATTAAAACACTTTTTCTTTCTTTTTTTTCTTCTTCTGCAAAGTAAAGGAAATATTAAAGAAATGGAACCTTCCATAAACAAGGATAAACACAGGAACACTTATCAATAATAATTTAAAACCTTGTGAAATGTACAATTTACATTCAATTTGCACTCAATTCGCCCTATTCCCACAGCACTAATTGAAAAATAAAATGACATTTAATAAAAATTGCGAGAAGAATTCAACTATTGTGAGTTGACAATATAGGTACTCGCAACAATTTGCCAGTGCACAAAAATGTTACATTCTAGCCCTGTCCTGCATCAAAGTGTAGAATCAGGAAGTCATGCATGGCCGCAGCGTGGCACTAACATGTAGAATCAGGAAGTTATGCACACAGATATGCTAGTGGCCACCGCATGGTACTAACATGTAGAATCAGGAAGTCATGCACACAGATATGCTAGTGGCAGCAGCATGGCACTAACATGTAGAATCAGGAAGTCATGCACACAGATATGCTAGTGGCAGCCACGTGGCACTAACATGTAGAATCAGGAAGTCATGCACACAGATATGCTAGTGGCAGCAGCGTTGGCACTAACATGTAGAATCAGGAATTCATGCACACAGATATGCTAGAGGCAGCAGCGTGGTACTAACATGTAGAATCAGGAAGTCATGCACACAGATATGCTAGAGGCAGCTGCGTTGGCACTAACATGTAGAATCAGGAATTCATGCACACAGATATGCTAGAGGCAGCAGCGTGGTACTAACATGTAGAATCAGGAAGTCATGCACACAGATATGCTAGAGGCAGCTGCGTGGTACTAACATGTAGAATCAGGAGGTCATGCACACAGATATGCTAGAGGCAGCAGCGTGGCACTAACATGTAGAATCAGGAAGTCATGCACACAGATATGCTAGTGGCAGCCGCTTGGTACTAACATGTAGAATCAGGAAGTCATGCACACAGATATGCTAGTGGCAGCAGCGTGGTACTAACATGTAGAATCAGGAAGTCATGCACACAGATATGCTAGAGGCAGCAGCGTGGTACTAACATGTAGAATCAGGAGGTCATGCATGGCTGCAGCGTGGTGCTAACATGTAGAATCAGGAAGTCATGCACACAGATATGCTACTGGCCTCAGCGTGGCAATTACATGTAGAATCAGGAAGTCATGCACACAGATATGCTAGTGGCAGCAGCGTGGTACTAACATGTAGAATCAGGAAGTCATGCACACAGATATGCTAGTGGCAGCAGTGGTGTACTAACATGTAGAATCAGGAAGTCATGCACACAGATATGCTAGTGGCAGCAGCATGGCACTAACATGTAGAATCAGGAGGTCATGCACACAGATATGCTAGTGGCAGCAGCGTGGTACTAACATGTAGAATCAGGAAGTCATGCACACAGATATGCTAGAGGCAGCAGCGTGGCACTAACATGTAGAATCAGGAGGTCATGCATGGCTGCAGCGTGGTACTAACATGTAGAATCAGGAAGTCATGCACACAGATATGCTAGAGGCAGCAGCGTGGCACTAACATGTAGAATCAGGAAGTCATGCACACAGATATGCTACTGGCCCCAGCGTGGCACTAACATGTATAATCAGGAAGTCATGCACACAGATATGCTAGGCGTGGTACTAACATGTAGAATCAGGAAGTCATGCACACAGATATGCTAGTGGCAGCAGTGGTGTACTAACATGTAGAATCAGGAAGTCATGCACACAGATATGCTAGTGGCAGCAGCGGTGTACTAACATGTAGAATCAGGAAGTCATGCACACAGATATGCTAGTGGCAGCAGCGGTGTACTAACATGTAGAATCAGGAAGTCATGCACACAAATATGCTAGTGGCTGCAGCGGTGTACTAACATGTAGAATCAGGAAGTCATGCACACAGATATGCTAGTGGCAGCAGCGTGGCACTAACATGTAGAATCAGGAAGTCATGCACACAGATATGCTAGTGGCAGCCGTGTGGTACTAACATGTAGAATCAGGAAGTCATGCACACAGATATGCTAGTGGCAGCCGCTTGGTACTAACATGTAGAATCAGGAAGTCATGCACACAGATATGCTAGTGGCAGCCACATGGCACTAACATGTAGAATCAGGAAGTCATGCACACAGATATGCTAGTGGCAGCCACATGGCACTAACATGTAGAATCAGGAAGTCATGCACACAGATATGCTAGTGGCAGCCGCTTGGTACTAACATGTAGAATCAGGAAGTCATGCACACAGATATGCTAGTGGCAGCCACGTGGCACTAACATGTAGAATCAGGAAGTCATGCACACAGATATGCTAGTGGTAGCCGCGTGGTACTAACGTGTAGAATCTGGAAGTCAATGGATTCCATAAGGAATGAGATATCGAAAGAAGTTTAGCCTAATGTTAATAAGAACTTGTTTCCCAGCTCAACTTCAGTTTCAATATTCTCCTAACCCAATCCACACCAAGTAACTGACATGGACTGGTCCATGATATTCTTAGCCAAATAAATTAATAAGAAAATTACATTTGGACCAACTCATTTATCAAAATGAGTCATTTTGTCTAAAAATAGTAATATTACTGGCAAAAAGTCCAGATCCTGATGAGACGAGCTGGCTCATCTGGATCTACCTACACTTTATGTAAGCCAATTTAGAAGTCTGTGGTGTTGAAAAGGTAAGGGCCATGATTAAAATCCGGCATTTCATTCAAAATGTACACCTAGGAAAGAGGTAGCCATATAAGCAAGTTGCTTTCTCCTCAATCCTACATGTATTTTCTTATTGTGATCATTATATTCATTGAAATAAAATATTGTTTAAACTAAAATGTACACCTTTAAAACAAATGTTACCTGACTGATTTATTCATTAACTTTGTCTCTATTTGTTGTCGTTTGTTTTCCGATGACAACTCTATAACTTGAGAACACAGACCCTTTCTCTCCACTTCTGAGGCATGCAATCTGTTGTTTACGTTGTTTAATTCCTGTCTATGACTTCCTTCTAACTCAGACATTTTCCTGAAACGTCAGTACACAGTTATGGATATACCTCAGGGTTCATTCTAGGTCAGAATTTTTGGGGGAAGTGAGAAAGTGCGTGATCGCTTCCTTAAATGGTGTTCTTTAATATACTTCTGCAAAATAGGGTTAAAATGCACAGTACAACCATTAAATACAACATTTGAACAGAAGGAGTGCTTTATAATGGACCAGTGTATCTTACTAGACACAATTTTGTTTGAAAATCGTAAAATCGGGTTTTTTTTAGGGAGAAGTGGGGCCCCCAGAGGGCGAAGTCAGGGTCCCTAGGGCGACAATTTCGCCCACATCGCCCTCTAAATTGATCCCTGTACCGTTACAGTTATTGGCAAGCAACGAGCCCAGCAAATTTACGTCCCTTGCAGTTTCGGTGATTACGTCAACCCAGCATATATCCTTTACAATTTACTGTTGAGCGAGAGGTCGAAGGTTCGAACCTCGTCAGGGGTTCATTCTGACATGGCCAGCTGGTGAGCTGCCAGATTAGCAAATTCATTATGCGCGACTGTGACTGTCAAATGTTTGCTGACTGTCCAATTTTTGCTGACTGTCCAATGTTTGCACCAAAAGAAGACATATTATGTACGCCCGAGTGCTAATTTGTGGATGTATTTGGTAATAGCAGGACTTTTTTTGTACTTCCATTGTCATTTTTACGAGCGTATTTACCCGATTGAAAAATGTTGGTGAGTATTATACATGATGGCGTGTCATACATTGATTAATACGGTATTGTTTCCAAGAAATTCAAGGCAAATAAATTTTCTAGAAATTAATTTAGCAATTTTCCAGGATATTAAGTTAAGAACATTCCTGGCAATTAATATAGCAGGTTTCTTAGTTATTAATTTAGCATGTTTCCTGGTTACTGGTGTTCTATGAAGCTGAAAATGGATTCATTTAAGGAAACATAACGTAACAAATTTCTATTTGTACTACATACATCAGCATGGCGTCCGTGGTCCAGTGGTAGAGCGTCGATTTGGAATCGAACTGTCCCGGGTTCGATACTCGGTCAGGCCACGTATGTAGTGTCATTGAGCAAGGCACATCACACACATTGCTTAGTACTGGTTAACCACTTAGGTCGGCTAAGCCTGCCCAGGAAAACATGTCTAGGTCCCCACAAGGGGTTTGACATTAATGGAACATACATACTGATAGCAAAATTGACGTTTTGGAAAGGGCTGTTGCTAATGTTTTCAAACATGTAGCCCAATCCATTTGCACTTTGAACATGTCATGTACACATATCATGTATATGTATGTATGGATATTATCAGGATTTATATATGTTAGAAATGTGAAGGTAATGTTACTGTGATTTGTACAGTGAAACCTGTGTTAGTGGTCACCTCTATTAAGCAGCCAACCTGCATTAAGCAGCCAGTTTCCAGATTCACAATATGTTACTTTATTATACATTTGATCTCTATTAAGCAGCCACCTGTGCTAAGCAACCACTTTCTGTGATTCCCTTGGTTGGCTGCTTAAGACAGGTTGGACTGTAATTGTAAATTGTTATCCTCATTGTGAACAAGTTACAATAAAATATTATTAATTATAACACAACCCAGCTAATAACATATATACTTGTAGAGTAAAATCTACCTCAGGTTATTCTGCGATATACCTACCTTGAACTATGCTGCGCGCGCACCGTGTTTTGGCTATTCCATTTATAAAATGCGTGTAAAGTGTTATGAATGAAAGTCACGTGATGTTTGTAAATACTACCGTGGGAATTCGCGGAAGTGAGCTATTTTTAGAATCAGATAATCTCTTGTCCGTCTTGTTTTTCTGTTAAGTAACGTTTCAGTTACTATTCTGTACAGTTTTATTTGACAAAATAAATAAAATTATTGATCAGTTACAACTTTTGTTCATTTATGCACATGATTGATATTTTCCATAAAAAATAACGTCATCACCCCTTACGCGGGAGGAAATTTCGAAAGCCAAATGCAGCGGAGTAGCACGACGTTTGAAGAAAATACTCCTTTGATTCTCGTCTAAAATTATTAGAAGAAAATCGTGTTAGAATCGAAATAATAAGTACCAACCGTGGTATATCGCAGAATAACCCGAGTTTGAAGTTCTTATGCGTAGAAATATATCACGAAGGCCGAAAACAAATTTCTGAAAATGTAAATATAAATGATGAGAAGATATAGACTATAGACTGATCGTACTGTTTGAGGTCCGTTATTTCTTTCACATGTTGTTCTTGTGTGACGACACTTTGGCTATCTAGCAGCAGTTTATCATGTTTGTGTTTAACGTCCCGATGAGACATCCGCAACTCTTGCAGTTCCATCTCCACGTCACACTTCTCACCCTTGACTAGCACCAATTGTTTCGATAATTTAGACACTGAAAAAGAAAAATGTTAGTAATATTTAATCACTTTATGTGCAGCGTATTTAAACAAATACTAATTGTGTGGTTTACGTTTATTTATCGTCACTATCGATTGCCCATATGAGCGATGCCTCCTGAAGAGATTAGTCATTTTAGATTTTTGGAGGATAGTGCAATGATACAGACAGAGACCCATTCCAGAGTCTCCGCTGGTTCTATGCACTTCTTTTATGCTCTCCATAAATTGCCAAATTTCAAGTTCATGGTCTCTAGTAAAGTTTAAACTTGATTTATTTTACAACTTATATTAATCACTCTCGTTGCGGATGAAAGCGTAAATGTGGTCATTCGTGTTGGAGTAAACCGGAGTACCCGGAGAAAACCCACCTGTCCGATCTGGCAACCACCGTACCATCTCACATACTTCCCGGTCCGAGAATCGAACCCGGGTTGCATTGGTGAGAAGCGAGCGTGCTAACCACTGCGCTAATCGGACAGCCGTAGAGTGGTCTCTGGTAGAGCGGGGACTTACTGTTGGTGTTGAGAATTAGTCCTCGGATGTAATGCAAAGCGAGCGTGCTAACCACTGCGCTAATCGGACAGCCGTAGAGTGGTCTCTGGTAGAGCGGGGACTTACTGTTGGTGTTGAGAATTAGTCCTCGGATGTAATGCAAAGCGAGCGTGCTAACCACTGCGCTAATCGGACAGCCGTAGAGTGGTCTCTGGTAGAGTGGGGACTTACTGTTGGTGTTGAGAATTAGTCCTCGGATGTAATGCAAAGCGAGCGTGCTAACCACTGCGCTAATCGGACAGCCGTAGAGTGGTCTCTGGTAGAGTGGGGACTTACTGTTGGTGTTGAGAATTAGTCCTCGGATGTAATGCAAAGCGAGCGTGCTAACCACTGCGCTAATCGGACAGCCGTAGAGTGGTCTCTGGTAGAGTGGGGACTTACTGTTGGTGTTGAGAATTAGTCCTCGGATGTAATGCAAAGCGAGCGTGCTAACCACTGCGCTAATCGGACAGCCGTAGAGTGGTCTCTGGTAGAGCGGGGACTTACTGTTGGTGTTGAGAATTAGTCCTCGGATGTAATGCAAAGCGAGCGTGCTAACCACTGCGCTAATCGGACAGCCGTAGAGTGGTCTCTGGTAGAGCGGGGACTTACTGTTGGTGTTGAGAATTAGTCCTCGGATGTAATGCAAAGCGAGCGTGCTAACCACTGCGCTAATCGGACAGCCGTAGAGTGGTCTCTGGTAGAGCGGTGACTTACTGTTGGTGTTGAGAATTAGTCCTCGGATGTAATGCAAAGCGAGCGTGCTAACCACTGCGCTAATCGGACAGCCGTAGAGTGGTCTCTGGTAGAGCGGGGACTTACTGTTGGTGTTGAGAATTAGTCCTCGGATGTAATGCAAAGCTTCAAAGCAATACCTTTAACAGTTTTTCAAAAATGCTAATATTTGATGCTTTTCTTGAAGTATCAAATATAGCTGAAATCCACAACATTAATTTGCCAAAATTCACAGTCACTCTTGGAGGTGGGACATGTTAAGGTGGCAGGGAACAAAACATAGTAACAGTATGCAACTTATCGAAGCAATCTACATGACTATTTTTAATTATATGCAATTGCTGACGACGGCGCCGAGCTGTATGCAATTACATTCTCTCACATGCACCTGATGTAGATTGTACAGTATAATATTTAATACGCCTGAGAGCAAGCAGTATGTGATGAACATGCTCTCACATGCGCCTGATGCAGATTGCACAGTATAGTACATTTAAACGCCTGAGAGCAGTATGTGATTATCTTCTTTAACATGCGCCTGATGTAGATTGTACAGTATAGTACATTTAAACGCCTGAGAGCAGTATGTGATTACCTTCTTTAACATGCGCCTGATGCAGATTGCACAGTATAGTATATTAAATACGCCTGAGAGCAGTATGTAATTACCTTCTCTCACATGCGCCTGATGCAGATTGTACAGTATAGTACATTTAAACGCCTGAGAGCAGTATGTGATGACATTCTCTCACATACGCCTGATGCAGATTGTATAGTACTCATAAACGCCTGAGAGCAGTATGTGGTTACCTTCTTTCCCATGTGCCTCATGTAGTTTGTGTGCTTTTACATCCTTCACACTGATTTGTTCTAGTAAATTCTGGTTCTCTTCTAGCACCAGTCGAGCATTGTCCTTCATCATGGCCCTGAAAACAATACAGCCAGTGTTCAATGGTCTACTGACAAGATATTGCAAACAATACAGACATTGTTCTATGACTTACTGACAAGATATTACAAACAATGCATTGTTCTATGACTTACTGACAAGATATTACAAACAATACAGACATTGTTCTATGAGATTTACTAACAAGATATTACAAACAATACTGACATTGTTCTATGATTTACTGACAAGATATTACAAACAATACAGACATTGTTCTATGGTATATAATCACCCACCATTCCAAGTTGTCAACAGGTCCCGATCCGCTCTTCTCACTATGTAAATGCAACGTGTTGTTTTCTTTTACTATAGATTCTGTTCTTAAACGCAATGTCTCCAGCTCTAACTGTAATAATAAGGATATTTGTTTGGTTAAAGCGACAATACATCGCATAAAGCACAGACAATGTTTTTTTAAGTTTAAATAACATTGCTACTACAAATGCTTCCCAAATATTTCGAACATATCAGTTTTGTGGTACCGGTATACAAAACTCTCAAAAGTGAAAGTAGGATGTCATATAACTGTCAGTTATGCTCCTGAATTGACGTTTGTTTATTATTGGAGTCTATACCAAGCGCATGCTATGTCGATTAGAGATCATTTAAATTGTATTCTAAAAATAAATATGCATAGGCACAAAGGGTGAGATATAATGGTAAATCTGTACTATAAATCGTAGTATTCAGGATGCACACATTCTTGGGAAAATGCTTTCTTCCACCTACAGCTTGAGTTCACCGGCTTGACTTTAAAATACGATAGCGACCACTTAGTACCTGACATTTTTTGATGACATCTTCTCTGTCTCGTATTCTATCATCGTATGCCAGGAATAGGGGGTTGAGGTAGCGAATGTTGAACTGCAACACAAATAATAACTCATTTTACCAGTCATAATGTAACAATTAAATGTTCTTTTTCTGCGTTTAATCGAGGTATGAAATGTTTTTTACACATAATTTTATAAAAAATAAATAATTGTTTTGAATTGTAAACATTTTTATACTGTACAGAATCCTTTATGCTGTAACTGTTTCTATAGTGTTAGAATAAACTATATTTTGGAACATAAGCATTGGATACTTACGGAATAGAATCATTTTGAGGTTTATCGGGTTGTGAATGGCAATTTACATGGGCTGAATCAGCCAATCAGGATTTATGAATGGTAATTTACATGGGCTGAATCAACCAATCAGGATTTATGAATGGTAATTTACATGGGCTGAATCAACCAATCAAGATTTATGAATTGCAATTTAGATGGGCTGAATCTGCCAATCAGGATTTATGAATGGTAATTTACATGGGCTGAATCAACCAATCAGGATTTATGAATGGCAATTTACATGGGCTGAATCAACCAATCAAGATTTATGAATTGCAATTTAGATGGGCTGAATCAGCCAATCAGGATTTATGAATGGCAATCACATGGGCTGAATCAGCCAATCAGAATTTGTGAATGGCAATCACATGGGCTGAATCAGCACATCAGAATTTATGAATGGCAATCACATGACTGAATCAGCCAATCAGGATTATGAATGGCAATCACATGGGCTGAATCAGTCAATCAGGATTTATGAATGGCAATCACAGGGCTTAATCAGCCAATCAGGATTTATGAATGGCAATCACATGGGCTGAATCAGCCAATCAGGATTTATGAATGGCAATCACATGGGCTGAATCAGCCAACCAGGATTTATGAATGGCAATCACATGGGCTGAATCAAACTGATAAAATGGAACAATTTCTACTCAAACATTTGTACTTTCGTAGAAAAGGTAAGACTTGAAACATTTATGTTAATTCCAGGTACCTATTTCATTATATGCATTGTGTATAGGAAAATAAATACTTGCTCAAGCTATTAGAAAATAACTACTTGCTCCAGCTATTAGATAATAATTACTTGCTCAATCTATTAGAAAATAATTACTTACTCAAGCTATTAGAAAATAATTACTTGCTCCAGCTATTAGATAATAATTACTTACTCAAGCTATTAGAAAATAAGTACTTACTCAAGCTATTAGATAATAATTACTTACTCAAGCTATTAGAAAATAATTACTTGCTCCAGCTATTAGATAATAATTACTTGCTCAAGCTATTAGAAAATAATTACCTGCTCAAGCTATTAGATAATAATTACTTGCTCAAGCTATTAGAAAATGAAGCAGATTTATATTTTGTATGGTGTCTGTACACCTGGCTATAATTTTTATAGACAGCATGTCTAATCACTATACATGTACATGTAGCTAGAATATGGACATGAAGAGAAACGGTAACATTACAGTATTTAATTCCACAAACTACACGTCAAATACAAAATACATATCCAAAATGAAACCACACGCCAAATACATATCCAAAATGAAACCACAGGCCAAATACATATCTAAAATTGAAAAAAAGTGTTTAACCCTTTGCAGATAAAAATCACTTTTGCAAACAGCATAGAGCCAGATCAGACTGCACAGAATGTTCTGTCTGATCAGGCTCTCTGTCGTTTGCTATACTATTCAGATAGTGGAGCCAAAACACTTGGCTAAATAGCAAATAACATAGATCCTGATCAGATGCGGCATTACACTGCAGCTGATCTGGATCTATATTGTTTGCAACTGTGATTTTATTTACTCAACAGGCAAACATTACTTCTGAAATACCCACAGAACCAGGATAACTTCTAGTTATTATGTAAGAAGGTTAGAAACCCATTAATCAGCTTAATACTGCACCACACATAACAAAATAATAATGCAATTAAGATGCAAGATGGTTTTACAACTAACTTACTTTTTTTCGACAACAACTAAGTCACATGGTCCAATGAAAAAGCCACATTTCTCGCTTCTAAATCGTATAGACGCGACCTACTTATGTACGTTGTCTAAGTCATATAGATCAACTCATTGGCCCGTCTTAACAAAATAAACTATATATTTCGTTAAGACAGGCCTCGCTTTGCTTGGTGTATATTTCGTTAAGACGGGCCTCGCTTTGCTTGGTGTATATTTCGCTAAGACGGGCCTCGCTTTGCTCGGTGTATATTTCGTTAAGACGGGCCTCGCTTTGCTTGGTGTATATTTCGTTAAGACGGGCATCGCTTTGCTCGGTGTATATTTCGTTAAGACGGGCCTCGCTTTGCTCAGTGTATATTTCGTTAAGACGGGCCTCGCTTTGCTCGGTGTATATTTCGTTAAGACGGGCCTCGCTTTGCTTGGTGTATATTTCGCTAAGACGGGCCTCGCTTTGCTTGGTGTATATTTCGTTAAGACGGGCCTCGCTTTGCTTGGTGTATATTTCGTTAAGACGGGCCTCGCTTTGCTCGGTGTATATTTCGTTAAGACAGGCCTCACTTTGCTTGGTGTAAATTTCGCTAAGACGGGCCTCGCTTTGCTTGGTGTATATTTCGTTAAGACGGGCCTCGCTTTGCTCGGTGTATATTTCGTTAAGACGGGCCTCGCTTTGCTCGGTGTATATTTCATTAAGACGGGCCTCGCTTTGCTCGGTGTATATTTCGTTAAGACGGGCCTCGCTTTGCTCGGTGTATATTTCGTTAAGATGGGCCTCGCTTTGCTCGGTGTATATTTCGTTAAGACGGGCCTCGCTTTACTCGGTGTATCTTTCGTTAAGACGGGCCTCGATTTGCTCGGTGTATATTTCGTTAAAACGGGCCTCCAATGACCACCAATCCATGACAATCAACCCGGGACATTCAAGCAATGACATTCAAGCAATAACCACCAACCCAATAAATCAAATCCATGTCATTGAACACATGACATTCAAGCAATAACCACCAACCCAAGAAATCCAATCCATGGCATTGAACACATGGTATTGAACACATGACATTCAAGCAATAACCACAATCCATGACATTCAACCCATCACTTTCTACTATAATGTTCAATCCCATAAAGCCCCATGCCCTTCAGAGACAGTTGGAAGTATCCAGACCATTAAACAACACCCATCTCACATGATGCAAGATGAATCACGCAAGCTATCTGGCAAGCTTACAGCATCTTGACAGCAACTGGCATTTTTCATTAAGATACACAATTGTACAGTTAGAGTGTAAAAATTTGCTAACCCTGAATAGTAACTGACATGGACTGGTCCATGATATTATAGACCAATAAATTAATAAGAAAATTACATTTGGACCAGTTCATTTATCAAAATGGATAATTTTGTCCAAAAATAGTAATATTACTGGCAAAAAGTGCAGATCCTGATGAAACAGCTCACCAAGAGCTCATCTGGATCTACACATTTTGTAAGTCTATTTACAGGTATGTGGTGTTGAAAGGGTTAAATGAGATTATCATGTTACACAGAACGCTTTATTTTTCAGAAGGTTCAAGGTAACATAAATTATGTTTCTTTGTTTGGGTTTTACACCTGCATCAGCACCATTTTGGGCTATATCGCCGGCAGGCAGTTTAATTAACAACACCTTTCCTGGGCAGGCTCTAGCAGTTAACCAGTACTTAGTCCACCAACCTCCGTAAGAAACTGCCAACTTTTTCATATAAATGAGACACGGCCTGAGCGGGGCTCGAACCTGTGACCATCAGTGATGAATTATGACAATATGCTTATCATAACATGATACGCAATCAATCAAACTTCACGGTTAAAATACCAATATACACCATTCTGTTCTTAACCTTTTCAACACTACAGGCCTCTAAATAGATTTACAAAAAGACGAGCCGTCTCATCAGGATCTGCAATTTTTGCCACTAATAATTATTACTATTTTTAGATAAAATTACCCATTTTGATAAATGAACTGGTCCAAAGGTAATTTTATTATTAATTTATTGATCTAAAAATATCACGCACCAGTCCATGTCAGTTACTTGTGGTTGAATTGGTTAATGGTTACCAAATCTGATTTAAAATATCTATATATGCCCACAGCTCATTGAGGTAACCCCCATTAAGCTGAAAGTCAAACATGGTAGAAATAATCTCCCTAAGTTGTTTTATATCTCTATATTATTGACTGGGGGTGTAGTTGCGCTGAGTACAGAAAGGAAGACAATTGATTGGGCATAGAAATGCTGGATGGTTGGGCATAGAAACTCTGGATGGTTGGGCATAGAAACTCTGGATGGTTGGGCATAGAAACTCTGGAAGGCATCTGTTGGGCAAATAAATTCTGGAAGGCATCTGTTGGGAAAAGAAACTCTGGAAGACATCTGTTGGGCATAGAAACTCTGGAAGGGATCTGTTGGGCATAGAAACTCTGGAAGGCATCTGTTGGGCAAATAAATTCTGGAAGGCATCTGTTGGGCAAAGAAACTCTGGAAGACATTTGTTGGGCAAAGAAATTCTGGAAGGCAATTGTTGGGCAAAGAAACTCTGGAAGACATATGTTGGGCAAAGAAATTCTGGAAGGGATCTGTTGGGCAAAGAAATTCTGGAAGGAATCTGTTGGGCAAAGAAACTCTGAATGGAATCTGTTGGGCAAAGAAATTATGGAAGGCATCTGTTGGGCAAAGAAACTCTGGAAGTCATCTGTTGGGCAAAGACATTCTGGAAGGAATCTGTTGGGCAAATAAATTCTGGAAGGCATCTGTTGGGCAAATAAATTCTGGAAGGCATTTGTTGGGCAAAGAAACTCTGGAAGACATTTGTTGGGCAAAGAAATTCTGGAAGGCATTTGTTGGGCAAAGAAACTCTGGAAGACATCTGTTGGGCAAAGAAACTCTGGAAGGCATCTGTTGGGCAAAGAAACTCTGGAAGTCATCTGTTGGGCAAAGACATTCTGGAAGGAATCTGTTGGGCAAAGAAACTCTGGAAGTCATCTGTTGGGCAAAGACATTCTGGAAGGAATCTGTTGGGCAAAGTAACTCTGGAAGTCATCTGTTGGGCAAAGACATTCTGGAAGGAATCTGTTGGGCAAAGAAACTCTGGAAGTCATCTGCTGGGCAAAGAAATTCTGGAAGGAATCTGTTGGGCAAAGAAATTCTGGAAGGAATCTGTTGGGCAAAGAAACTCTGGAAGGAATCTGTTGGGCAAAGAAATTCTGGAAGGAATCTGTTGGGCAAAGAAACTCTGGAAGGAATGTGTTGGGCAACTAAACTCTGCAACAAAATAGATTATCAACATTGCTAAGAAACAGCCACTGGTGGATAGTGATCCAGATATGGCAGTATATGAACAATAAGTATGTTTCCAAGGTCAGCTTTAGCCCTAATCAATGGGGATTAGGCAATTCACATTTATTAAACATACACACTTGTAATTCTGAGAAGAGAATAATAATGAAAGAATGCCAGTCACAATAGAGCTTATCAAAGCTACAGATAACCCATTAAACACGTGAAAATAGCACTCTAGCAACTCTGCAGAATAGCAGACATACAGTAGTTGTGATCTGCAATACTTACTGCCCTGATAATTGGATGGTCTTTGTGCGGATCATCATCTACACTCTAATCATTACACAATAACATTTACAATATTTAATATAATTCTAACAAGTTCTCAGTGGCTAGATTCAATCAAGGATATATGGGGCTTGTTCATGTGGTGGTGGGTCATGGATATATGGGACATTGTTCATGTGGTGGTGGGTCAAGGATATATGGGGGTTGTTCATGTGGTGGTGGGTCATGGATATATGGGGCTTGTTCATGTGGTGGTGGGTCAAGGATATATGGGACATTGTTCATGTGGTGGTGGGTCAAGGATATATGGGACATTGTTCATGTGGTGGTGGGTCAAGGATATATGGAGCTTGTTCATGTGGTGGTGGGTCATGGATATATGGGGCATTGTTCATGTGGTGGTGGGTCAAGGATATATGGAGCTTGTTCATGTGGTGGTGGGTCAAGGATATATGGGGCATTGTTCATGTGGTGGTGGGTCAAGGATATATGGGGCTTGTTCATGTGGTGGTGGGTCAAGGATATATGGGACATTGTTCAAGTGGTGGTGGGTCAAGGATATATGGAGCTTGTTCATGTGGTGGTGGGTCAAGGATATATGGGACATTGTTCATGTGGTGGTGGGTCAAGGATATATGGGACATTGTTCAAGTGGTGGTGGGTCAAGGATATATGGAGCTTGTTCATGTGGTGGTGGGTCAAGGATATATGGGACATTGTTCATGTGGTGGTGGGTCATGGATATATGGGACATTGTTCAAGTGGTGGTGGGTCAAGGATATATGGAGCTTGTTCATGTGGTGGTGGGTCAAGGATATATGGGACATTGTTCAAGTGGTGGTGGGTCAAGGATATATGGAGCTTGTTCATGTGGTGGTGGGTCAAGGATATATGGGACATTGTTCATGTGGTGGTGGGTCAAGGATATATGGGACATTGTTCAAGTGGTGGTGGGTCAAGGATATATGGAGCTTGTTCATGTGGTGGTGGGTCATGGATATATGGAGCTTGTTCATGTGGTGGTGGGTCAAGGATATATGGAGCTTGTTCATGTGATGGTGGGTCAAGGATATATGGAGCTTGTTCATGTGGTGGTGGGTCAAGGATATATGGGCTTGTTCAAGTGGTGGTGGGTCAAGGATATATGGAGCTTGTTCATGTGGTGGTGGGTCATGGATATATGGGACATTGTTCATGTGGTGGTGGGTCAAGGATATATGGAGCTTGTTCATGTGGTGGTGGGTCAAGGATATATGGGACATTGTTCAAGTGGTGGGTCAAGGATATATGGAGCTTGTTCATGTGGTGGTGGGTCAAGGATATATGGGACTTGTTCATGTGGTGGTGGGTCAAGGATATATGGGGCTTGTTCATGTGGTGGTGGGTCAAGGATATATGGGACTTGTTCATGTGGTGGTGGGTCATGGATATATGGGGCTTGTTCATGTGGTGGTGGGTCAAGGATATATGGGGCTTGTTCATGTGGTGGTGGGTCATGGATATATGGGGCTTGTTCATATGGTGGTGGGTCAAGGATATATGGGGCTTGTTCATGTGGTGGTGGGTGAAGGATATATGGGACATTGTTCATGTGGTGGTGGGTCATGGATATATGGGACATTGTTCATGTGGTGGTGGGTCATGGATATATGGGACATTGTTCATGTGGTGGTGGGTCAAGGATATATGGGGCATTGTTCAAGTGGTGGTGGGTCATGGATATATGGGACATTGTTCATGTGGTGGTGGGTCAAGGATATATGGGACATTGTTCAAGTGGTGGTGGGTCATGGATATATGGGGCATTGTTCATGTGGTGGTGGGTCAAGGATATATGGAGCTTGTTCATGTGGTGGTGGGTCAAGGATATATGGGACATTGTTCATGTGGTGGTGGGTCAAGGATATATGGGACATTGTTCAAGTGGTGGTGGGTCAAGGATATATGGGGCATTGTTCATGTGGTGGTGGGTCATGGATATATGGAGCTTGTTCATGTGGTGGTGGGTCAAGGATATATGGGACATTGTTCATGTGGTGGTGGGTCAAGGATATATGGAGCTTGTTCATGTGGTGGTGGGTCATGGATATATGGGACATTGTTCATGTGGTGGTGGGTCAAGGATATATGGAGCTTGTTCATGTGGTGGTGGGTCATGGATATATGGGACATTGTTCATGTGGTGGTGGGTCATGGATATATGGGGTTTGTTCATATGGTGGTGGGTCAAGGATATATGGAGCTTGTTCATGTGGTGGTGGGTGAAGGATATATGGGACATTGTTCATGTGGTGGTGGGTCAAGGATATATGGGACATTGTTCATGTGGTGGTGGGTCATGGATATATGGGACATTGTTCATGTGGTGGTGGGTCATGGATATATGGGACATTGTTCATGTGGTGGTGGGTCAAGTATATATGGGGCTTGTTCATGTGGTGGTGGGTCATGGATATATGGGGCTTGTTCATGTGGTGGTGGGTCATGGATATATGGGCTTGTTCACGTGTTGCTGGGTCAAGGATATATGGGGCTTGTTCATGTGGTGGTGGGTCAAGGATATATGGGACATTGTTCATGTGGTGGTGGGTCAAGGATATATGGGGCTTGTTCATGTGGTGGTGCGTCATGGATATATGGGGCTTGTTCATGTGTTGCTGGGTCAAGGATATATGGGGCTTGTTCAAGTGGTGGTGGGTCAAGGATATATGGGGCTTGTTCATGTGGTGGTGGGTCAAGGATATATGGGGCTTGTTCATGTGTTGCTGGGTCAAGGATATATGGGGCTTGTTCATGTGGTGGTGGGTCAAGGATATATGGGACATTGTTCAAGTGGTGGTGGGTCAAGGATATATGGGGCTTGTTCATGTGGTGGTGGGTCAAGGATATATGGGGCTTGTTCATGTGGTGGTGGGTCAAGGATATATGGGGCTTGTTCATGTGGTGGTGGGTCAAGGATATATGGGGCTTGTTCATGTGGTGGTGGGTCAAGGATATATGGGACATTGTTCAAGTGGTGGTGGGTCAAGGATATATGGGGCTTGTTCATGTGGTGGTGGGTCAAGGATATATGGAGCTTGTTCAAGTGGTGGTGGGTCAAGGATATATGGGGCTTGTTCATGTGGTGGTGGGTCAAGGATATATGGGGCTTGTTCATGTGGTGGTGGGTCAAGGATATATGGGACATTGTTCATGTGGTGGTGGGTCAAGGATATATGGGGCTTGTTCATGTGGTGGTGGGTCAAGGATATATGGGACATTGTTCATGTGGTGGTGGGTCATGGATATATGGGGCTTGTTCATGTGGTGGTGGGTCATGGATATATGGGACATTGTTCATGTGGTGGTGGGTCATGGATATATGGGGCTTGTTCATGTGGTGGTGGGTCAAGGATATATGGGACATTGTTCATGTGGTGGTGGGTCAAGGATATATGGGGCTTGTTCATGTGGTGGTGGGTCAAGGATATATGGGACTTGTTCATGTGGTGGTGGGTCAAGGATATATGGGGCTTGTTCATGTGGTGGTGGGTCAAGGATATATGGGACTTGTTCATGTGGTGGTGGGTCATGGATATATGGGGCTTGTTCATGTGGTGGTGGGTCAAGGATATATGGGGCTTGTTCATGTGGTGGTGGGTCATGGATATATGGGCTTGTTCATGTGGTGGTGGGTCAAGGATATATGGGGCTTGTTCATGTGGTGGTGGGTCAAGGATATATGGGACATTGTTCATGTGGTGGTGGGTCATGGATATATGGGACTTGTTCATGTGGTGGTGGGTCATGGATATATGGGACTTGTTCATGTGGTGGTGGGTCAAGGATATATGGGCATTGTTCAAGTGGTGGTGGGTCAAGGATATATGGGACATTGTTCATGTGGTGGTGGGTCAGGATATATGGGACTTGTTCAGTGTGGTGGGTCATGGATATATGGGGCATTGTTCATGTGGTGGTGGGTCAAGGATATATGGAGCTTGTTCATGTGGTGGTGGGTCAAGGATATATGGGACTTGTTCATGTGGTGGTGGGTCAAGGATATATGGGACATTGTTCAAGTGGTGGTGGGTCAAGGATATATGGGACATTGTTCATGTGGTGGTGGGTCATGGATATATGGAGCTTGTTCATGTGGTGGTGGGTCAAGGATATATGGGACATTGTTCATGTGGTGGTGGGTCAAGGATATATGGGGCTTGTTCATGTGGTGGTGGGTCATGGATATATGGAGCTTGTTCATGTGGTGGTGGGTCAAGGATATATGGAGCTTGTTCATGTGGTGGTGGGTCATGGATATATGGGACATTGTTCATGTGGTGGTGGGTCATGGATATATGGGGTTTGTTCATATGGTGGTGGGTCAAGGATATATGGAGCTTGTTCATGTGGTGGTGGGTGAAGGATATATGGGACATTGTTCATGTGGTGGTGGGTCAAGGATATATGGGACATTGTTCATGTGGTGGTGGGTCATGGATATATGGGACATTGTTCATGTGGTGGTGGGTCATGGATATATGGGACATTGTTCATGTGGTGGTGGGTCAAGGATATATGGGGCTTGTTCATGTGGTGGTGGGTCATGGATATATGGGGCTTGTTCATGTGGTGGTGGGTCATGGATATATGGGGCTTGTTCACGTGTTGCTGGGTCAAGGATATATGGGGCTTGTTCATGTGGTGGTGGGTCAAGGATATATGGGACATTGTTCATGTGGTGGTGGGTCAAGGATATATGGGGCTTGTTCATGTGGTGGTGCGTCATGGATATATGGGGCTTGTTCATGTGTTGCTGGGTCAAGGATATATGGGGCTTGTTCAAGTGGTGGTGGGTCAAGGATATATGGGGCTTGTTCATGTGGTGGTGGGTCAAGGATATATGGGGCTTGTTCATGTGTTGCTGGGTCAAGGATATATGGGGCTTGTTCATGTGGTGGTGGGTCAAGGATATATGGGACATTGTTCAAGTGGTGGTGGGTCAAGGATATATGGGACATTGTTCATGTGGTGGTGGGTCAAGGATATATGGGGCTTGTTCATGTGGTGGTGGGTCAAGGATATATGGGGTTTGTTCATGTGGTGGTGGGTCAAGGATATATGGGGTTTGTTCATGTGGTGGTGGGTCAAGGATATATGGGACATTGTTCAAGTGGTGGTGGGTCAAGGATATATGGGGCTTGTTCATGTGGTGGTGGGTCAAGGATATATGGGACATTGTTCAAGTGGTGGTGGGTCAAGGATATATGGAGCTTGTTCATGTGGTGGTGGGTCAAGGATATATGGAGCTTGTTCATGTGGTGGTGGGTCATGGATATATGGGCTTGTTCATTGGTGGTGGGTCATGGATATATGGGCTTGTTCATGTGGTGGTGGGTCAAGGATATATGGGACATTGTTCATGTGGTGGTGGGTCAAGGATATATGGCTTGTTCATGTGGTGGTGGGTCAAGGATATATGGGACATTGTTCATGTGGTGGTGGGTCATGGATATATGGGGCTTGTTCATGTGGTGGTGGGTCAAGGATATATGGGGCTTGTTCATATGGTGGTGGGTCATGGATATATGGGGCTTGTTCATGTGGTGGTGGGTCAAGGATATATGGGGCTTGTTCATATGGTGGTGGGTCATGGATATATGGAGCTTGTTCATGTGGTGGTGGGTCAAGGATATATGGGACATTGTTCAAGTGGTGGTGGGTCAAGGATATATGGGACATTGTTCAAGTGGTGGTGGGTCAAGGATATATGGGACATTGTTCAAGTGGTGGTGGGTCAAGGATATATGGGGCTTGTTCATGTGGTGGTGGGTCATGGATATATGGGCTTGTTCATGTGGTGGTGGGTCAAGGATATATGGGCTTGTTCATGTGGTGGTGGGTCAAGGATATATGGGACATTGTTCATGTGGTGGTGGGTCAAGGATATATGGGGCTTGTTCATGTGGTGGTGGGTCATGGATATATGGAGCTTGTTCATGTGGTGGTGGGTCAAGGATATATGGGACATTGTTCATGTGGTGGTGGGTCAAGGATATATGGGACATTGTTCATGTGGTGGTGGGTCAAGGATATATGGGGCTTGTTCATGTGGTGGTGGGTCATGGATATATGGGGCTTGTTCATGTGGTGGTGGGTCAAGGATATATGGAGATTGTTCAAGTGGTGGTGGGTCAAGGATATATGGGGCTTGTTCATGTGGTGGTGGGTCAAGGATATATGGGCTTGTTCATGTGGTGGTGGGTCAAGGATATATGGGACATTGTTCATGTGGTGGTGGGTCAAGGATATATGGGGCTTGTTCATGTGGTGGTGGGTCAAGGATATATGGGACATTGTTCATGTGGTGGTGGGTCATGGATATATGGGGCTTGTTCACGTGTTGCTGGGTCAAGGATATATGGGGCTTGTTCATGTGGTGGTGGGTCAAGGATATATGGGACATTGTTCATGTGGTGGTGGGTCAAGGATATATGGGGCTTGTTCATGTGGTGATGGGTCATGGATATATGGGGCTTGTTCATGTGGTGGTGCGTCATGGATATATGGGGCTTGTTCATGTGTTGCTGGGTCAAGGATATATGGGGCTTGTTCAAGTGGTGGTGGGTCAAGGATATATGGGGCTTGTTCATGTGGTGGTGGGTCAAGGATATATGGGGCTTGTTCATGTGTTGCTGGGTCAAGGATATATGGGGCTTGTTCATGTGGTGGTGGGTCAAGGATATATGGGGTTTGTTCATGTGGTGGTGGGTC
>CM026395.1:8592448-8611573 GCA_014843695.1 Archivesica marissinica
GTGGGTTATGGATATAATGGACATTGTTCATATGTGGTGGGTCAAGGATATATGGACATTGTTCAAGTGGTGGTGGGTCAAGGATATATGGGACATTGTTCATGTGGTGGTGGGTCAAGGATATATGGGGCTTGTTCATGTGGTGGTGGGTCAAGGATATATGGGAGATTGTTCATGGGGGTGGTTCAAGGATATATGGGGTTTGTTCATGTGGTGGTGGGTCAAGGATATATGGGACATTGTTCATGTGGTGGTGGGTCAAGGATATATGGGGCTTGTTCATGTGGTGGTGGGTCATGGATATATGGGACTTGTTCAAGTGGTGGTGCGTCATGGATATATGGGGCTTGTTCATGTGTTGCTGGGTCAAGGATATATGGGGCTTGTTCATGTGGTGTGGCATGGATATATGGGCTTGTTCATAGGTGGTGGGTCAAGGATATATGGGGCTCACAAAAAACTGTTCATGTGGTGGTGGGTCAAGGATATATGGAGCTTGTTCATGTGGTGGTGGGTCAAGGATATATGGGACATTGTTCAAGTGGTGGTGGGTCAAGGATATATGGGGCTTGTTCATGTGGTGGTGGGTCAAGGATATATGGGACATGTTCAATGTGGTGGTGGGTCAAGATATATGGGACATTGTTCATGTGGTGGTGGGTCAAGGATATATGGAGCTTGTTCATGTGGTGGTGGGTCAAGGATATATGGGGCATTGTTCAAGTGGTGGTGGGTCATGGATATATGGGACTGTTCATGTGGTGGTGGGTCAAGGATATATGGGGCTTGTTCATGTGGTGGTGGGTCATGGATATATGGAGCTTGTTCATGTGGTGGTGGGTCAAGGATATATGGGACATTGTTCAAGTGGTGGTGGGTCAAGGATATATGGGGCTTGTTCATGTGGTGGTGGGTCAAGGATATATGGGACATTGTTCATGTGGTGGTGGGTCAAGGATATATGGAGCTTGTTCATGTGGTGGTGGGTCAAGGATATATGGGACATTGTTCATGTGGTGGTGGGTCATGGATCATCTTCATGTGTTAGAAACCTTGGGGCAATGCTCGACTCAAGGCTGAACATGGAGCAGCATGTCAACTCTGTCTGCAGGTCCTGCTATGGCCAAATACGTCAAATCGGTCATATTAGAAAATTCCTAACAGCTGATGCAACAAAAACTCTAGTCAACTCATTAGTTACATCACGGTTAGACTATTGTAATATGCTGCTGACTGGGGTACCAAATACAATTCTGAACAAATTACAGAACGTCCAGAATACAGCAGCGCGCCTAATTACAAAAACGTCCCGATACGATCACGTGTCTCCAATCCTGAAGGAGCTCCATTGGCTGCCAATACAATACAGGGTCCAGTACAAGATCCTTACTCTGACCTACAAAGCACTACATCATCAGGCACCGAAGTATATCACTAACCTCATGAGTGTATATCAACCAACACGAAACTTAAGATCAAAGAATAGCTCACTTCGACTCGTGACACCAACAAATCGAACAGTAACATACGGAGACAGGAGTTTCGGAACAGCTGCGCCGAAATTATGGAATGCGTTACCACCAGGAATAAGAGACTCTGAGACATTGTGTTTATTCAAAAGATCATTGAAAACTCACTTTTTTGTGCAAGCACATGGAGATTAATGTTCGACAATACTCTGGACGTGCATAAAGTGACTGTGTGTATATAACATATTATTAATTATTTTGGATTTGTAACTACACTTATTTAATTTCGGATATACATGTTTTTTATCACTGCTAAAATGACTTTTGTTTATCTATGTAAAATAGATTTATTTTACTTCATATTGTAATGTTGAAATACTTTTTGTTTTATTATTATGTCCTTTTGTATTTGTTCTTAAACTTTATCTGTAAATTGCAATCATTATTTTAAGTATAAGGTTTATCTGTACTTTTACCACTTGACTTCTATTTTTGTACTTTTTATTCTATATGTGTTAATTGTTACATGAACATGTAAAGCGCTTTTGAACGTATAATTTTTATATGATAAAGGCGCTATATAAATATGGTATAATAATAATAATAATAATAATGGATATATGGGACATTGTTCATGTGGTGGTGGGTCAAGGATATATGGGGCATTGTTCATGTGGTGGTGGGTCAAGGATATATGGGACTTGTTCATGTGGTGGTGGGTCAAGGATATATGGGGCTTGTTCATGTGGTGGTGGGTCATGGATATATGGGGCTTGTTCATGTGGTGGTGGGTCATGGATATATGGGACTTGTTCATGTGGTGGTGGGTCAAGGATATATGGGGCTTGTTCATGTGGTGGTGGGTCATGGATATATGGGACTTGTTCATGTGGTGGTGGGTCAAGGATATATGGGACTTGTTCATGTGGTGGTGGGTCAAGGATATATGGGACTTGTTCATGTGGTGGTGGGTCATGGATATATGGGACTTGTTCATGTGGTGGTGGGTCATGGATATATGGGACTTGTTCATGTGGTGGTGGGTCAAGGATATATGGGGTTTGTTCATGTGGTGGTGGGTCATGGATATATGGGGCTTGTTCATGTGGTGGTGGGTCATGGATATATGGGGCTTGTTCAAGTGGTGGTGGGTCAAGGATATATGGGACTTGTTCATGTGGTGGTGGGTCAAGGATATATGGGGCATTGTTCATGTGGTGGTGGGTCAAGGATATATGGGACATTGTTCAAGTGGTGGTGGGTCAAGGATATATGGGGCTTGTTCAAGTGGTGGTGGGTCAAGGATATATGGAGCTTGTTCAAGTGGTGGTGTGTCAAGGATATATGGGGCTTGTTCATGTGGTGGTGGGTCAAGGATATATGGAGCTTGTTCATGTGGTGGTGGGTCAAGGATATATGGGACATTGTTCATGTGGTGGTGGGTCAAGGATATATGGAGCTTGTTCAAGTGGTGGTGGGTCAAGGATATATGGGGCATTGTTCAAGTGGTGGTGGGTCATGGATATATGGGGCTTGTTCATATGGTGGTGGGTCATGGATATATGGGACATTGTTCATATGGTGGTGGGTCATGGATATATGGAGCTTGTTCATGTGGTGGTGGGTCAAGGATATATGGGACATTGTTCATGTGGTGGTGGGTCAAGGATATATGGGGCTTGTTCATGTGGTGGTGGGTCAAGGATATATGGGACATTGTTCATGTGGTGGTGGGTCAAGGATATATGGGGTTTGTTCATGTGGTGGTGGGTCAAGGATATATGGGACATTGTTCATGTGGTGGTGGGTCAAGGATATATGGGGCTTGTTCATGTGGTGGTGGGTCAAGGATATATGGGACATTGTTCAAGTGGTGGTGGGTCATGGATATATGGGGCTTGTTCATATGGTGGTGGGTCAAGGATATATGGGGCTTGTTCATATGGTGGTGGGTCATGGATATATGGGGCTTGTTCATATGGTGGTGGGTCAAGGATATATGGGGCTTGTTCATGTGGTGGTGGGTCA
Source organism: Archivesica marissinica (assembly GCA_014843695.1). Taxonomy (NCBI): domain Eukaryota; kingdom Metazoa; phylum Mollusca; class Bivalvia; order Venerida; family Vesicomyidae; genus Archivesica; species Archivesica marissinica. The sequence goes on from CM026395.1 coordinate 8,595,946, forward strand.
AGGATATATGGGACATTGTTCATGTGGTGGTGGGTCATGGATATATGGGACCTTGTTCATGTGGTGGTGGGTCAAGGATATATGGAATTGTTCAAGTGGTGGTGGGTCAAGGATATATGGGGCTTGTTCATGTGGTGGTGGGTCAAGGATATATGGGACATTGTCAAGTGGTGGTGGGTCAAGGATATATGGGCATTGTTCATGTGGTGGTGGGTCAAGGATATATGGAGCTTGTTCATGTGGTGGTGGGTCAAGGATATATGGGGCATTGTTCAAGTGGTGGTGGGTCATGGATATATGGGACATTGTTCAAGTGGTGGTGGGTCAAGGATATATGGGGCTTGTTCATGTGGTGGTGGGTCATGGATATATGGGACATTGTTCATGTGGTGGTGGGTCATGGATATATGGAGCTTGTTCATGTGGTGGTGGGTCAAGGATATATGGGGCTTGTTCATGTGGTGGTGGGTCAAGGATATATGGGACATTGTTCAAGTGGTGGTGGGTCAAGGATATATGGAGCTTGTTCATGTGGTGGTGGGTCAAGGATATATGGGACATTGTTCATGTGGTGGTGGGTCATGGATCATCTTCATGTGTTAGAAACCTTGGGGCAATGCTCGACTCAAGGCTGAACATGGAGCAGCATGTCAACTCTGTCTGCAGGTCCTGCTATGGCCAAATACGTCAAATCGGTCATATTAGAAAATTCCTAACAGCTGATGCAACAAAAACTCTAGTCAACTCATTAGTTACATCACGGTTAGACTATTGTAATATGCTGCTGACTGGGGTACCAAATACAATTCTGAACAAATTACAGAACGTCCAGAATACAGCAGCGCGCCTAATTACAAAAACGTCCCGATACGATCACGTGTCTCCAATCCTGAAGGAGCTCCATTGGCTGCCAATACAATACAGGGTCCAGTACAAGATCCTTATTCTGACCTACAAAGCACTACATCATCAGGCACCGAAGTATATCACTAACCTCATGAGTGTATATCAACCAACACGAAACTTAAGATCAAAGAATAGCTCACTTCGACTCGTGACACCAACAAATCGAACAGTAACATACGGAGACAGGAGTTTCGGAACAGCTGCGCCGAAATTATGGAATGCGTTACCACCAGGAATAAGAGACTCTGAGACATTGTGTTTATTCAAAAGATCATTGAAAACTCACTTTTTTGTGCAAGCACATGGAGATTAATGTTCGACAATACTCTGGACGTGCATAAAGTGACTGTGTGTATATAACATATTATTAATTATTTTGGATTTGTAACTACACTTATTTAATTTCGGATATACATGTTTTTTATCACTGCTAAAATGACTTTTGTTTATCTATGTAAAATAGATTTATTTTACTTCATATTGTAATGTTGAAATACTTTTTGTTTTATTATTATGTCCTTTTGTATTTGTTCTTAAACTTTATCTGTAAATTGCAATCATTATTTTAAGTATAAGGTTTATCTGTACTTTTACCACTTGACTTCTATTTTTGTACTTTTTATTCTATATGTGTTAATTGTTACATGAACATGTAAAGCGCTTTTGAACGTATAATTTTTATATGATAAAGGCGCTATATAAATATGGTATAATAATAATAATAATAATAATGGATATATGGGACATTGTTCATGTGGTGGTGGGTCAAGGATATATGGGGCATTGTTCATGTGGTGGTGGGTCAAGGATATATGGGACTTGTTCATGTGGTGGTGGGTCAAGGATATATGGGGCTTGTTCATGTGGTGGTGGGTCATGGATATATGGGGCTTGTTCATGTGGTGGTGGGTCATGGATATATGGGACTTGTTCATGTGGTGGTGGGTCAAGGATATATGGGGCTTGTTCATGTGGTGGTGGGTCATGGATATATGGGACTTGTTCATGTGGTGGTGGGTCAAGGATATATGGGACTTGTTCATGTGGTGGTGGGTCAAGGATATATGGGACTTGTTCATGTGGTGGTGGGTCATGGATATATGGGACTTGTTCATGTGGTGGTGGGTCATGGATATATGGGACTTGTTCATGTGGTGGTGGGTCAAGGATATATGGGGTTTGTTCATGTGGTGGTGGGTCATGGATATATGGGGCTTGTTCATGTGGTGGTGGGTCATGGATATATGGGGCTTGTTCAAGTGGTGGTGGGTCAAGGATATATGGGACTTGTTCATGTGGTGGTGGGTCAAGGATATATGGGGCATTGTTCATGTGGTGGTGGGTCAAGGATATATGGGACATTGTTCAAGTGGTGGTGGGTCAAGGATATATGGGGCTTGTTCAAGTGGTGGTGGGTCAAGGATATATGGAGCTTGTTCAAGTGGTGGTGTGTCAAGGATATATGGGGCTTGTTCATGTGGTGGTGGGTCAAGGATATATGGAGCTTGTTCATGTGGTGGTGGGTCAAGGATATATGGGACATTGTTCATGTGGTGGTGGGTCAAGGATATATGGAGCTTGTTCAAGTGGTGGTGGGTCAAGGATATATGGGGCATTGTTCAAGTGGTGGTGGGTCATGGATATATGGGGCTTGTTCATATGGTGGTGGGTCATGGATATATGGGACATTGTTCATATGGTGGTGGGTCATGGATATATGGAGCTTGTTCATGTGGTGGTGGGTCAAGGATATATGGGACATTGTTCATGTGGTGGTGGGTCAAGGATATATGGGGCTTGTTCATGTGGTGGTGGGTCAAGGATATATGGGACATTGTTCATGTGGTGGTGGGTCAAGGATATATGGGGTTTGTTCATGTGGTGGTGGGTCAAGGATATATGGGACATTGTTCATGTGGTGGTGGGTCAAGGATATATGGGGCTTGTTCATGTGGTGGTGGGTCAAGGATATATGGGACATTGTTCAAGTGGTGGTGGGTCATGGATATATGGGGCTTGTTCATATGGTGGTGGGTCAAGGATATATGGGGCTTGTTCATATGGTGGTGGGTCATGGATATATGGGGCTTGTTCATATGGTGGTGGGTCAAGGATATATGGGGCTTGTTCATTGGTGGTTCAGGATATATGACTGTCAGTGTGTGGGTCGGATATGGATTGTTCATTGGTGGTGGGTCAGGATTATGGGCTTGTTCATGTGGTGGTGGGTCAAGGATATATGGGGCTTGTTCATGTGGTGGTGGGTCATGGATATATGGGGCTTGTTCATGTGGTGGTGGGTCAAGGATATATGGAGCTTGTTCATGTGGTGGTGGGTCAAGGATATATGGGACATTGTTCATGTGGTGGTGGGTCAAGGATATATGGGACATTGTTCATGTGGTGGTGGGTCAAGGATATATGGGACATTGTTCATGTGGTGGTGGGTCATGGATATATGGACTTGTTCATGTGGTGGTGGGTCAAGGATATATGGGGCTTGTTCATGTGGTGGTGGGTCAAGGATATATGGGGCTTGTTCATGTGGTGGTGGGTCAAGGATATATGGGACATTGTTCATGTGGTGGTGGGTCAAGGATATATGGGGCTTGTTCATGTGGTGGTGGGTCAAGGATATATGGGACATTGTTCAAGTGGTGGTGGGTCATGGATATATGGAGCTTGTTCATGTGGTGGTGGGTCAAGGATATATGGGGCTTGTTCATGTGGTGGTGGGTCAAGGATATATGGGGTTGTTCATGTGGGGTGGGTCAAGGATATATGGGCTTGTTCATGTGGTGGTGGGTCAAGGATATATGGGTGTTCATTGGTGGTGGGTCATGGATATATGGAATATAGGGCTTGTTCATGTGGTGGTGGGTCAAGGATATATGGGACATTGTTCAAGTGGTGGTGGGTCAAGGATATATGGGGCATTGTTCATGTGGTGGTGGGTCAAGGATATATGGGGCTTGTTCATATGGTGGTGGGTCATGGATATATGGGGCTTGTTCATGTGGTGGTGGGTCAAGGATATATGGGACATTGTTCAAGTGGTGGTGGGTCAAGGATATATGGGACATTGTTCAAGTGGTGGTGGGTCAAGGATATATGGGGTTTGTTCATGTGGTGGTGGGTCATGGATATATGGGACATTGTTCATGTGGTGGTGGGTCAAGGATATATGGCTTGTTCAAGTGGTGGTGGGTCAAGGATATATGGGGCATTGTTCATGTGGTGGTGGGTCAGGATATATGGGACATTGTTCATGTGGTGGTGGGTCAAGGATATATGGGGCTTGTTCATGTGGTGGTGGGTCATGGATATATGGGGCTTGTTCATGTGGTGGTGGGTCAAGGATATATGGGGCTTGTTCATGTGTTGCTGGGTCAAGGATATATGGGGCTTGTTCAAGTGGTGGTGGGTCAAGGATATATGGGGCTTGTTCATGTGGTGGTGGGTCAAGGATATATGGGGCTTGTTCATGTGTTGCTGGGTCAAGGATATATGGGGCTTGTTCATGTGGTGGTGGGTCAAGGATATATGGGACATTGTTCATGTGGTGGTGGGTCAAGGATATATGGGACATTGTTCATGTGGTGGTGGGTCAAGGATATATGGGCTTGTTCATGTGGTGTGGGTCAAGGATATATGGACATGTTCAGTGGTGGTGGGTCAAGGATATATGGGCTTGTTCATGTGGTGGGTCAAGGATATATGGGACATTGTTCATGTGGTGGTGGGTCAAGGATATGGCTTGTTCATTGGTGGTGGGTCAAGGATATATGGGACATTGTTCATGTGGTGGTGGGTCAAGGATATATGGGGCTTGTTCATGTGGTGGTGGGTCAAGGATATATGGGACATTGTTCATGTGGTGGTGGGTCATGGATATATGGGGCTTGTTCATATGGTGGTGGGTCAAGGATATATGGGACTTGTTCATGTGGTGGTGGTCAAGGATATATGGGGCTTGTTCAATGGTGGGTCAAGATATATGGGCTTGTTCATATGGTGGTGGGTCAAGGATATATGGGGCTTGTTCATATGGTGGTGGGTCAAGGATATATGGGAGATTGTTCAAGTGGTGGTGGGTCAAGGATATATGGGACATTGTTCAAGTGGTGGTGGGTCAAGGATATATGGGGCTTGTTCATGTGGTGATGGGTCAAGGATATATGGGGCTTGTTCATGTGGTGGTGGGTCAAGGATATATGGGGCTTGTTCATGTGGTGGTGGGTCAAGGATATATGGGGCTTGTTCATATGATGGTTTGTGGATTTTTGAGCACAGTCCAGAATGTATTGCATGTTCAGCAATAGGGAAAACAAAGGTTACATAGTTTGTGCACTGCTGCCTTAAAGTCATACGCCTGTTCAGAAACGTGTAATTACACGAGAGTGTCCCAGGTTTTTGTGCAAGCAATTTTAATAAAACATACTAAACGTGTTCTACGCACATCAATTTTATTGCTGTTAGAAATAATTTTGTTGCTCGCTTCTCATCAATGCAAGGGTTCGATCCTCTGACCGGGAAGTATGTGAGATGGTACGGTAGTCGCCAGATCGGACAGGTGGGTTTTCTCCGGGTACTCCGGTTTCCTCCCCACACGAATGACCACATTTATGCTTTCATCCGTGCCAACGAAACTGATTAATATAAGTTGTTAAAACTTGTTTCGCAATCGTTGTAAAATAAATAAAGTCTAAACTAATTGTGTTACCATATTGTAGGCTGGAATTCTTTACTAAGATACTTTGGTAATTAATAAGTTCCGAGAAAATATATGTTGAACAGGAATATGATTTCATATTTAACCATTTTATAATAACAGTAATAAATCCAAGCAATATAATGCCAACTGAGAGTTATAGAATATCTCTGGTCTCCTATCGATGTCAGGAATGGATAGTGGATCTTGAATCATTCTAATTTAACCCATAACCTGATAATCACAACAAAAATCGCTTTTCACATTCTGTGCCATCTGATCTGGCTCTATGTTGTTTGCTATTCGGATAGTGGAGCTAAAGCACTTGTGTGAATAGCAAACAACATAGATCCTGATCAGATGCGGCGTTACGCTGATCTGGATCTATGTTGTTTGCACATTCTGTCCAATTTATTCGGCAGGCTAAGGGTTAATGTTTACCACTGTGCGTTAATATATTTGGCCACACTTTGCTATGTTAAGCATTACACAGATACATAGGTAGCTACTATTCAAATATATAACGTACAACTATTTGTTCTATTTCATACACAATGTGGTCGTGTCAGATCAGATTTAAAAATATCTTCAATATCAAGTTTTATGAAGATTTTTTTAACAGCTGCCCCATTTCTCCCTACTTTCACATAATGGAGGGCTTCAGTCAGAAGAAGACTTGGGAGGAAATAGTCCCCATGAGGTGCCCCATTTCTCCCTACTTTCACATAATGGAGGGCTTCAGTCAGAAGAAGACTTGGGAGGAAATAGTCCCCATGAGCTGCCCTATTTCTCCCTACTCTTACATAATGGAGGGCTTCAGCCAGAAGAAGACTTGGGAGGAAATAGTCCCCATGAGCTGCCCTATTTCTCCCTACTCTTACATAATGGAGGGCTTCAGCCAGAGAGAAACTTATATACCTGTATATACCAAATATTTCTCCCTTTATATATAAATTCTCCCTAACATATTGTACACTTCTCCCTATTTCAAAAGGTGCAGCTTAAGCCCCCTCCCGCCCTGTATATCCCATAAACAAGTGGGCATCATGTATTATAGCTTGTATGGTAGATAGAGGGCAAATATTGGCTGCTTAAACACTTACCAGCCATGATGGTGGTGGTCCCTTTGAGGGCAGGCCCATCATGTTTCCCTATAAGATAAAGACAACATTGTGTATCAGACAGATATAGATGCAATTCGCTTTCAATAAATTTATCATGTTTGCATAAACACTATCAGGGTAAGTCAGGTGTAAATTATGTTTGTCTGTCATTGGTAGATCAAGTACTAATACATATACAGTGAAACATCGTTGAAGTCGTCATATCTCAGTGGTTGCGCGTTTGCTTCATGTGCGAAAGGCCCGGAGTTCGAGCCCCACTGGAGCCGTTATGATTGTGCCCTTAGGCAAGGCATTTAAATTCCACGTGCCTCTTCTCTGTCCCTCGTGACGATGGATTCCATCAGGATTGAGGTCTCGAGAGTGATTAATATAAGTTATAAGAACTTGTTTCGCAATCGAGCTAAAATAAATTTGTATAAACTAAACATCCATCAACCTGTCATGCAATATTGGTATTTCCCATTAATACTAGCAATGTTGAATTGTACATATAACAACATTAATGTAGTACTTGTCTATATCAATAAATTACATTCATTTCACGAATACATGTAGATACAATATTAGTATAAAACTCATTTTAATATGTCAATAAACTCGATTTATTAGTACATATACAGTCAAACCTGTGTTAGCGGGCACCTTCATTTTTTGTTTATTTAACCATATTTTATTGCAAATCGATAGTACATATGCCATACACATAAAGATACAATACATAGCATACAAATGGTTTGGGCCACAATTTTAACAACATTAGACAACGGCCCGCACCTCCATATTAAGCAGCCAACCTGTATTAAGCAGCCAGCTTCCACATTCCCATGTATTAAGCAGCCACCTGTAAAGCAGCCACCCACACCCAAAACACCCCTATTAAGCAGCCAACCTGTATTAAGCAGCCAGCTTCCACATTCCCATGTTGTTTTATTATACATTTGCCCTCTATTAAGCAGCCAACCTGTATTAAGCAGCCAGCTTCCACATTCCCATGTTGTTTTATTATACATTTGCCCTCTATTAAGCAGCCAACCTGTATTAAGCAGCCAGCTTCCACATTCCCATGTTGTTTTATTATACATTTGCCCTCTATTAAGCAGCCAACCTGTATTAAGCAGCCAGCTTCCACATTCCCATGTTGTTTTATTATACATTTGCCCTCTATTAAGCAGCCAACCTGTATTAAGCAGCCAGCTTCCACATTCCCATGTTGTTTTATTATACATTTGCCCTCTATTAAGCAGCCAACCTGTATTAAGCAGCCAGCTTCCACATTCCCATGTTGTTTTATTATACATTTGCCCTCTATTAAGCAGCCAACCTGTATTAAGCAGCCAGCTTCCACATTCCCATGTTGTTTTATTATACATTTGCCCTCTATTAAGCAGCCAACCTGTATTAAGCAGCCAGCTTCCACATTCCCATGTTGTTTTATTATACATTTGCCCTGTATTAAGCAGCCAACCTGTATTAAGCAGCCAGCTTCCACATTCCCATGTTGTTTTATTATACATTTGCCCTGTATTAAGCAGCCAACCTGTATTAAGCAGCCAGCTTCCACATTCCCATATTGTTTTATTATATACATATATTTGCCCTCTATTAAGCAGCCACCTGTGCGAAGCAGCCACTTTCTGTGATTCCCTTGGCTGGCTGCTTAAGACAGAAGACAGGTTTGACAGTAGATACACTATTTTCCTAGAACTGTGATAATACTACACCTGCTCATCTTTGTTGATGGGTCTATATTTGGCCTGGTAGGCACTGAGTTCCACATTGAGCCGTTTGATCGAGTTCTTCAGTGACTCATTCTCTTGTTTCACATCGTTCACCTGTTTCCTGATGAGTAACGACTGAGCTGTACCGCTCTCTGAAACACAACTTTAATTATTTTACAACGATTGTGGAACAAGTTCTTAGAACTATTATTGTTTACTATCCTGGCTGATGGACGTACATAATTATGTGCTTTGATGTGTGGCAGAAAACTAAAGTACTCGGAGAAAACATGCAAGGAAATACATCTGTCAGGGTGATATCATTATACCTCACAGAGATATCATTATACCTCATAGAGATATCATTATACCTCACAGAGATATCATTATACCTCACAGAGATATCATTATACCTCACAGAGATATCATTATACCTCACAGAGATATCATTATACTCTATAAATAGAGATATCACTAGACTCCATAGAGATATCACTAGACTCCATAGAGATATCACTAGACTTCAAATAGATATCACTAGACTTCAAAGAAATATCACTAGACTTCAAATAGATATCACTAGACTTCATAGAGATATCACTAGACTTCATATAGATATCACTAAACTTCATAGAGATATTGCTAGACTTCATAGATATATCACTAAACTTCATAGAGATATCGCTAGACTTCATAGATATATCACTAAACTTCATAGAGATATCGCTAGACTTCATAGATATATCACTAAACTTCATAGATATATTGCTAGACTTCATAGAGATATCACTAGACTTCATATAGATATCATTAGACTTCATAGAGATATCACTAGACTTCATAGAGATATCACTATACTTCAAATAGATATCACTAAACTTCATAGAGATATCACTAAACTTCATATAGATATCGCTAAACTTCATAGAGATATCACTAAACTTCATAGATATATCATTATACTTCAAATAGATATCACTAAACTTTATAGAGATATCACTAGACTTCAAAGATATCAATAGACTTCAAAGAGATATCACTAGACTTCATAGAGATATCATTATACTTCAAATAGATATCACTAGACTTCAAATAGATATCACTAAACTTCATATATATATATCAATATACTTCAAATAGATATCACTAGACTGCATAGAGATATCACTAGACTTCATATATATACCATTATACTTCAAATATATATCACTAAACTTCATAGAGATATCAATAGACTTCATAGAGATATCACTAAACTTCATAGAGATATCATTATACTTCAAATAAATATCAATAAACTTCAAAGAGATATCACTAAACTTAATAGCGCTATCACTAGACGTAAAAGAGATATCACTAGACTTCATAGAGATATCACTAGACTGCATAGAGATATCACTAGACTGCATAGAGATATCACTATACTTCATAGATATATTATTATACTTCATAGAGATATCACTAGACTGCATAGAGATATCACTAAACTTCATAGAGATATCACTATACTTCATAGAGATACCACTAGACTGAATAGAGATATCACTAAACTTCATAGAGATATCACTAGACTTCATAGAGATATCACTATATGTCATAGGTATATCATTATACTTCAAATAGATATCACTAGACTGCATAGAGATATCACTAGACTGAATAGAGATATCACTAAACATTATAGAGATATCACTAGACTGAATAGAGATATCACTAAACGTCATATAGATATCAATAGAATGAATAGAGATATCACTAAACGTTATAGAGATATCACTAGACTGAATAGAGATATCACTAAACGTTATAGAGATATCACTAGCCTGAATCGAGATATCACTAAACGTCATATAGATATCACTAGACATCATAGATATATTATTATACTTCATAGAGATATCACTAGACTTAATAGAGATATCACTAAACGTCATAGAGATATCAATAGACTTCAAATATATGTCATTATACTTCATATAGATATCACTAGAGTTCATAGAGATATCATTAGACTTCATGGAGATATCATTATACTTCATATTATAGATATAATTAGACTTCATATATAGATATCACTAGACTCATTCATTGGGAGGAGTGAGAAAGCATGTGATGGCGTACTTAAATGGTGTTATTTAATAAATTTCAACAAAATATTTAAAATTCACAGTATGACCATTAAATACAACATTTGAATAGAAGGTGTGCTTTATGGCGAATTAGCCAGATATCCACTTTACATAACACGTTATACTCGAATTGTAAAATATTGGTTTAAGTTGTTACATACAGATAATATAATTTTAAAATGTGTATATAGCCAGGCTGTAAATGATTGTGCAAATGGTTCCAGAAATTGGGCGTCCAAACTTTAAAGATATTTTAAATAGTTATGGTTTCTCGAACATTTGGGAAAATCCATACAGTGACAGTGTACAGTGTAGCCAGTTTATAAGTTTGTTTAATTAACCCTTTCAACACCACATATTTCTAAATTGGCTTACAAAAAAGTGTAGATCCAGATGAGCCGGCTTGTGATGAGCCGTCTCATCAGGATCTGCACTTTTTTCAAGTAATATAACTATTTTTAGGAAAAAAATTACCCATTTTGATAAATGAACTGATCCAAATGTAATTTTGTTATTAATTTATTGGTCTAAAAATATCATGGACCAGTCCATGTCAGTTACTTGGTGTTGAATGGGTTAAACAGCGTATGATTGATTGTTTCATTCAAGGTTGGTTTGTAAGCAAAGAGACAAGTGGTGTACTAAACTTGTATGATAGCTGTAAATTAAAATTTGAATATGAACCGTATCTAGATATTGTACCATATAGCTTACGTTTTTTAATTACAAGATTAAGAATTTCTGCACATTCATTACGAATACATACTGGTAGATATGGACAAAATAGAATTCCACAAAATGAACGCTATTGTTTGTGTTGCAATACACACGACCCTAGAAGATGAATATCATTTTATACTTGTTTGCTTGTGCTATTCAGATTTGAGAAAACTTTACATAAAGAAATATTATTTTGTTAGACCAAATATGCTTAAGTTTATTGAATTGTTGCAATCTAATAAGAGAAATATCCTATATAATTTAGCTTTATTCTATAATAAAGCAGTTGACATTAAAATAACACTCTTAAATAGTATGACATAAAACCAATATCAGCACTAATTATTGTTCATCCTCATAATTAGATGCATTTTCTTATTATTATCAGATTCTATATGCCACATGACCATGATAAAATTGTTGTATATATTTACATCATATATATTTGTATATATGTATTTGACGATGTACCATGTACAAGTCTTAATAAAATTTCTGTTCTGTTCTGTTCTTTATAATGAGCCAGTGTAGCTTACTGGATAAAATTCGAATATATATTAAAATAATTTTTTTTAGGAAGAAGTGTGGCCCCCACGGGGCGAAGTCAGTGTCCATAGGGCGACTATTTCGCCCAAATCGCCCTGAACTATGGTTCAATAAGTGGAATAGAAGATAATTGTGTATATGTGATACATTAAGACGTGTGACACGACAATCACTGTTATACGCTATTGACTTTACAAAATGACACTGGATTTAATTGACAAAGGTATTTTAATATACCATACGTCGGGGCCACGTTTCCCCCCACCTTATAGAACAGTGTTTCCTCATCAATGTAAGCACATCTTTAAAGATACGTGTTTTCCTTCATCTCATGTATATCATCAACATGTATTTGTTTGTGTAATATAATGGTTGTAAATAGCATACACTATGTTGTGGTATTGTTTGTTTGGGTTTTACGCCTGCATCGGCACCATTTTGAGCTATATCGCCGGCGAGCAGCTTACTGAACACCTTTCCTGAGCAGGCGCTAGCGGTTAACCTGTAGGCGCACCAACCTCCGTAAGAAATATTTTCATAAAAGTGAGACACGGCCTGAGCGGGGCTTGGACGCGTGACCATCAGAGATGATAGGCTACAGTGGTATACAAGTTAGCGACCGTGACCACTCAGGCCGATGGTGTGGTATTGTATGCGAGTGATCATAACTAGAATCATCTTCTATGTGTGTGTGCGTGCGCGTGCGTGTCATTATTCATTTTGAAGTTTCAAGTTGGATCCTTGTAAGCAAATTTAATATGATGAACATCTACAATGTATGCCAATTTATTTTAAAATCTCTCAATGGATGAATAAATAATCAACTGGATCCAAAATGGAACGGAAGTAATGGCGGACGAACAGAGCAAACTTATCTTTGAACAGTAAGCGACTATAATCACTTGATTGACAACATACCACCACTTTCATATGTAGACACGACCTCCCTGTAGGTTTGAACCTCAACCTCTAGGTCATGTGTCAGTGTGGTTAAATGCTCGTTATCTGCCTCCAATGTGCGCACATGTTCCTCTGCCAGGTTAACGCTACGAGCAGACTGTGACCTTGACCTAGCACTCAGCGGATCTAGGAGAGAGAAGAAACCGTGATTACACTGCTTTCATCACAGGGACTAATACTAAATCAGAGGGACTAATACTCAATCACATGGACCAATTCTCAATCACAGGGACTAATACTCAATCACAGGGACTAATACTCAATCACAGGGACTCATACTCAATCACAGGGACTAATACTAAATCCCAGGGGACTAATACTCAATCACAGGGACTAATACTAAATCCCAGGGACTAATACTCAATCACAGGGGACAAATACTCAATCACAGGGACTAATACTCAATCACAGGGGACTAATACTCAATCACAGGGACTAATACTCAATCACAGGGACTAATACTCAATCACATGGACTAATACTAAATCACAGGGACTAATACTCAATCACAGGGACTAATACTCAATCACAGGGACTAATACTCAATCACAGGGACTAATACTCAATCACAGGGACTAATACTAAATCACAGGGACTAATACTCAATCACAGGGACTAATACTCAATCACAGGGACTAATACTCAATCACAGGGACTAATACTCAATCACAGGGACTAATACTCAATCACAGGGACTAATACTCAATCACAGGGACTAATACTCAATCACAGGGACTAATACTCAATCACAGGGACTAATACTCAATCACAGGGACTAATACTCAATCACAGGGACTAATACTCAATCACAGGGACTAATACTCAATCACAGGGACTAATACTAAATCACAGGGACTAATACTCAATCACAGGGACTAACTAAATCACAGGACTAAATCACAGGGACTAATACTCAATCACAGGGACTAATTCTCAATCACAGGGACTAATACTCAATCACAGGGACTAATACTCAATCACAAGGACTAATACTCAATCACAGGGACTAATACTCAATCACAGGGACTAATACTCAATCACAGGGACTAATACTCAATCACAGGGACTAATACTCAATCACAGGGACTAATACTCAATCACAGGGACTAATACTCAATCCGGGACTAATACTCAATCACAGGGACTAATACTCAATCACAGGGACTAATACTCAATCACAGGGACTAATACTCAATCACAGGGACTAATACTCAATCACAGGGACTAATACTAAATCACAGGGACTAATACTCAATCACAGGGACTAATACTAAATCACAGGACTAAATCACAGGGACTAATACTAAATCACAAGGACTAATTCTCAATCACAGGGACTAATACTCAATCACAGGGACTAATACTCAATCACAGGGACTAATACTCAATCACAGGGACTAATACTAAATCACAGGGACTAATACTCAATCACAGGGACTAATACTCAATCACAGGGACTAATTCTCAATCACAGGGACTAATACTCAATCACAGGGACTAATACTCAATCACAGGGACTAATACTAAATCACAGGGACTAATACTCAATCACAGGGACTAATACTCAATCACAGGGACTAATACTAAATCACAGGGACTAATACTCAATCACAGGGACTAATACTAAATCACAGGGACTAATACTCAATCACAGGGACTAATACTCAATCACAGGGACTAATACTCAATCACAGGGACTACTACTCAATCACAGGGACTAATACTCAATCACAAGGACTAATACTCAATCACAGGGACTAATACTCAATCATAGAGACTAATTCTCAATCACAGGGACTAATACTCAATCGCAGGGACTAATACTCAATCACAAGGACTAATACCAACAAGACTAATTCTCAATCACAGGGACTAATACTCAATCACAGGGACTAATACTCAATCACAGGGACTAATACTCAATCACAGGGACTAATACTCAATCACAGGGATTAATACTCAATCACATGGACTAATACTAAATCACAGGGACTAATACTCAATCACAGGGACTAATACTCAATCACAGGGACTAATTCTCAATCACAGGGACTAATACTCACACAGGGACTAATACTAAATCACAGGGACTAATACTCAATCACAGGGACTAATACTAAATCACAGGACTAAATCACAGGGACTAATACTCAATCACAGGGACTAATTCTCAATCACAGGGACTAATACTCAATCACAGGGACTAATACTCAATCACAAGGACTAATACTCAATCACAGGGACTAATACTCAATCACAGGGACTAATACTCAATCACAGGGATTAATACTCAATCACAAGGACTAATACTAAATCACAGGGACTACTACTCAATCACAGGGACTAATACTAAATCACAAGGACTAATTCTCAATCACAGGGACTAATACTAAATCACAGGGACTAATTCTCAATCACAGGGACTAATACTCAATCACAGGGACTAATACTCAATCACAGGGACTAATACTCAATCACAGGGACTAATACTCAATCACAGGGACTAATACTAAATCACAGGGACTAATACTCAACACAACAAACAAACACAACAAATCACAGGGACTAATACAACACAAGGACTAATTCTCAATCACAGGGACTAATACTCAATCACAGGGACTAATACTCAATCACAGGGACTAATACTCAATCACAGGGACTAATACTAAATCACAGGGACTAATACTCAATCACAGGGACTAATACTCAATCACAGGGACTAATTCTCAATCACAGGGACTAATACTCAATCACAGGGACTAATACTCAATCACAGGGACTAATACTAAATCACAGGGACTAATACTCAAT
>CM026395.1:8613596-8724955 GCA_014843695.1 Archivesica marissinica
ATGTGTGACCACAAATGGATAGTTCCCCTTTCTTATCTATAGATACTGTAACTTATGTGTGACCACAAATGGATAGTTCTCCTTTCTTATCTATAGATACTGTAACTTATGTGTGACCACAAATGGATAGTTCTCCTTTCTTATCTATAGATACTGTAACTTATGTGTGACCACAAATGGATAGTTCCTCTTTCTTATCTATAGATACTGTAACTTATGTGTGACCACAAATGGATAGTTCCTCTTTCTTATCTATAGATACTGTAACTTATGTGTGACCACAAATGGATAGTTCTCCTTTCTTATCTATAGATACTGTAACTTATGTGTGACCACAAATGGATAGTTCCTCTTTCTTATCTATAGATAATGTAACTTATGTGTGACCACAAATGGATAGTTCTCCTTTCTTATCTATAGATACTGTAACTTATGTGTGACCACAAATGGATAGTTCCTCTTTCTTATCTATATATACTGTAACTTATGTGTGACCACAAATGGATAGTTCTCCTTTCTTATCTATAGATACTGTAACTTATGTGTGACCACAAATGGATAGTTCCCCTTTCTTATCTATAGATACTGTAACTTATGTGTGACCACAAATGGATAGTTCTCCTTTCTTATCTATAGATACTGTAACTTATGTGTGACCACAAATGGATAGTTCTCCTTTCTTATCTATAGATAATGTAACTTATGTGTGACCACAAATGGATAGTTCCTCTTTCTTATCTATAGATACTGTAACTTATGTGTGACCACAAATGGATAGTTCTCCTTTCTTATCTATAGATACTGTAACTTATGTGTGACCACACATGGATAGTTCCTCTTTCTTATCAATAGATAATGTAACTTATGTGTGACCACAAATGGATAGTTCTCCTTTCTTATCTATATATACTGTAACTTATGTGTGACCACAAATGGATAGTTCTCCTTTCTTATCTATAGATACTGTAACGTATGTGTGACCACAAATGGATAGTTCCTCTTTCTTATCTATAGATAATGTAACTTATGTGTGACCACAAATGGATAGTTCTCCTTTCTTATCTATAGATACTGTAACTTATGTGTGACCACAAATGGATAGTTCTCTTTCTTATCTATAGATAATGTAACTTATGTGTGACCACAAATGGATAGTTCTCTTTCTTATCTATAGATACTGTAACTTATGTGTGACCACAATGGATAGTTCCTCTTTCTTATCTATAGATAATGTAACTTATGTGTGACCACAAATGGATAGTTCCTCTTTCTTATCTATAGATACTGTAACTTATGTGTGACCACAAATGGATAGTTCTCCTTTCTTATCTATAGATACTGTAACTTATGTGTGACCACAAATGGATAGTTCTCCTTTCTTATCTATAGATACTGTAACTTATGTGTGACCACAAATGGATAGTTCTCCTTTCTTATCTATAGATACTGTAACTTATGTGTGACCACAAATGGATAGTTCTCCTTCTTATCTATAGATACTGTAACTTATGTGTGACCACAAATGGATAGTTCCTCTTTCTTATCTATAGATACTGTAACTTATGTGTGACCACAAATGGATAGTTCCTCTTTCTTATCTATAGATACTGTAACTTATGTGTGACCACAAATGGATAGTTCTCCTTTCTTATCTATAGATAATGTAACTTATGTGTGACCACAAATGGATAGTTCTCCTTTCTTATCTATAGATACTGTAACTTATGTGTGACCACAAATGGATAGTTCTCCTTTCTTATCTATAGATAATGTAACTTATGTGTGACCACAAATGGATAGTTCTCCTTTCTTATCTATAGATACTGTAACTTATGTGTGACCACAAATGGATAGTTCTCCTTTCTTATCTATAGATACTGTAACTTATGTGTGACCACAAATGGATAGTTCTCCTTTCTTATCTATAGATACTGTAACTTATGTGTGACCACAAATGGATAGTTCCTCTTTCTTATCTATAGATACTGTAACTTATGTGTGACCACAAATGGATAGTTCTCCTTTCTTATCTATAGATAATGTAACTTATGTGTGACCACAAATGGATAGTTCTCCTTTCTTATCTATAGATACTGTAACTTATGTGTGACCACAAATGGATAGTTCTCCTTTCTTATCTATAGATAATGTAACTTATGTGTGACCACAAATGGATAGTTCTCCTTTCTTATCTATAGATACTGTAACTTATGTGTGACCACAAATGGATAGTTCTCCTTTCTTATCATAGATAATGTAACTTATGTGTGACCACAAATGGATAGTTCCTCTTTCTTATCTATAGATACTGTAACTTATGTGTGACCACAAATGGATAGTTCCTCTTTCTTATCTATAGATACTGTAACTTATGTGTGACCACAAATGGATAGTTCCTCTTTCTTATCTATAGATAATGTAACTTATGTGTGACCACAAATGGATAGTTCCTCTTTCTTATCTATAGATACTGTAACTTATGTGTGACCACAAATGGATAGTTCCTCTTTCTTATCTATATATACTGTAACTTATGTGTGACCACAAATGGATAGTTCCTCTTTCTTATCTATAGATACTGTAACTTATGTGTGACCACAAATGGATAGTTCCTCTTTCTTATCTATAGATACTGTAACTTATGTGTGACCACAAATGGATAGTTCTCCTTTCTTATCTATAGATACTGTAACTTATGTGTGACCACAAATGGATAGTTCTCCTGTCTTATCATAGATAATGTAACTTATGTGTGACCACAAATGGATAGTTCCTCTTTCTTATCTATAGATACTGTAACTTATGTGTGACCACAAATGGATAGTTCTCCTTTCTTATCTATAGATACTGTAACTTATGTGTGACCACACATGGATAGTTCCTCTTTCTTATCAATAGATATGTAACTTATGTGTGACCACAAATGGATAGTTCTCCTTTCTTATCTATAGATACTGTAACTTATGTGTGACCACAAATGGATAGTTCTCCTTTCTTATCTATAGATACTGTAACTTATGTGTGACCACAAATGGATAGTTCCTCTTTCTTATCTATAGATAATGTAACTTATGTGTGACCACAAGTGGATAGTTCTCCTTTCTTATCTATAGATACTGTAACTTATGTGTGACCACAAATGGATAGTTCCTCTTTCTTATCAATAGATAATGTAACTTATGTGTGACCACAAATGGATAGTTCCCCTTTCTTATCTATAGATACTGTAATGTATGTGTGACCACAAATGGATAGTTCTCCTTTCTTATCAATAGATACTGTAACTTATGTGTGACCACAAATGGATAGTTCTCCTGTCTTATCAATATATAATGTAACTTATGTGTGACCACAAATGGATAGTTCCTCTTTCTTATCTATAGATACTGTAACTTATGTGTGACCACAAATGGATAGTTCCTCTTTCTTATCTATAGATACTGTAACTTATGTGTGACCACAAATGGATAGTTCCCCTTTCTTATCTATAGATACTGTAACTTATGTGTGACCACAAATGGATAGTTCTCCTTTCTTATCTATAGATAATGTAACTTATGTGTGACCACAAATGGATAGTTCCTCTTTCTTATCTATAGATACTGTAACTTATGTGTGACCACACATGGATAGTTCCTCTTTCTTATCTATAGATACTGTAACTTATGTGTGACCACAAATGGATAGTTCCTCTTTCTTATCTATAGATAATGTAACTTATGTGTGACCACAAATGGATAGTTCCCCTTTCTTATCTATAGATACTGTAATGTATGTGTGACCACAAATGGATAGTTCTCCTTTCTTATCAATAGATACTGTAACTTATGTGTGACCACAAATGGATAGTTCTCCTGTCTTATCAATATATAATGTAACTTATGTGTGACCACAAATGGATAGTTCCTCTTTCTTATCTATAGATACTGTAACTTATGTGTGACCACAAATGGATAGTTCCTCTTTCTTATCTATAGATACTGTAACTTATGTGTGACCACAAATGGATAGTTCCCCTTTCTTATCTATAGATACTGTAATGTATGTGTGACCACAAATGGATAGTTCTCCTTTCTTATCAATAGATACTGTAACTTATGTGTGACCACAAATGGATAGTTCTCCTGTCTTATCAATATATAATGTAACTTATGTGTGACCACAAATGGATAGTTCCTCTTTCTTATCTATAGATACTGTAACTTATGTGTGACCACAAATGGATAGTTCCTCTTTCTTATCTATAGATACTGTAACTTATGTGTGACCACAAATGGATAGTTCCCCTTTCTTATCTATAGATACTGTAATGTATGTGTGACCACAAATGGATAGTTCCTCTTTCTTATCTATAGATAATGTAACTTATGTGTGACCACAAATGGATAGTTCTCCTTTCTTATCTATAGATACTGTAACTTATGTGTGACCACAAATGGATAGTTCCTCTTTCTCATCTATATATACTGTAACTTATGTGTGACCACACATGGATAGTTCTCCTTTCTTATCTATAGATACTGTAACTTATGTGTGACCACAAATGGATAGTTCCTCTTTCTTATCTATAGATACTGTAACTTATGTGTGACCACAAATGGATAGTTCTCCTTTCTTATCTATAGATACTGTAACTTATGTGTGACCACAAATGGATAGTTCTCCTGTCTTATCAATAGATAATGTAACTTATGTGTGACCACAAATGGATAGTTCCTCTTTCTTATCTATAGATACTGTAACTTATGTGTGACCACAAATGGATAGTTCTCCTTTCTTATCTATAGATACTGTAACTTATGTGTGACCACACATGGATAGTTCCTCTTTCTTATCAATAGATAATGTAACTTATGTGTGACCACAAATGGATAGTTCTCCTTTCTTATCTATATATACTGTAACTTATGTGTGACCACAAATGGATAGTTCTCCTTTCTTATCTATAGATACTGTAACTTATGTGTGACCACAAATGGATAGTTCCTCTTTCTTATCTATAGATAATGTAACTTATGTGTGACCACAAGTGGATAGTTCTCATTTCTTATCTATAGATACTGCAACTTATGTGTGACCACAAATGGATAGTTCCTCTTTCTTATCTATAGATAATGTAAGTTATGTGTGACCACAAATGGATAGTTCTCCTTTCTTATCTATAGATAATGTAACTTATGTGTGACCACACATGGATAGTTCCTCTTTCTTATCAATAGATAATGTAACTTATGTGCGACCACAAATGGATAGTTCCTCTTTCTTATCTATAGATACTGTAACTTATGTGTGACCACAAATGGATAGTTCTCCTTTCTTATCTATAGATACTGTAACTTATGTGTGACCACAAATGGATATTTCTCCTTTCTTATCTATATATACTGTAACTTATGTGTGACCACAAATGGATAGTTCTCCTTTCTTATCTATAGATACTGTAACTTATATGTGACCACAAATGGATAGTTCTCCTTCGTTATCTATAGATACTGTAACTTATGCGTGACCACAAATGGATAGTTCCTCTTTCTTATCTATAGATACTGTAACTTATGTGTGACCACAAATGGATAGTTCCTCTTTCTTATCTATAGATACTGTAACTTATGTGTGACCACAAATGGATAGTTCTCCTTTCTTATCTATAGATAATGTAACTTATGTGTGACCACAAATGGATAGTTCTCCTTTCTTATCTATAGATACTGTAACTTATGTGTGACCACAAATGGATAGTTCTCCTTTCTTATCTATAGATAATGTAACTTATGTGTGACCACAAATGGATAGTTCTCCTTTCTTATCTATAGATACTGTAACTTATGTGTGACCACAAATGGATAGTTCTCCTTTCTTATCTATAGATACTGTAACTTATGTGTGACCACAAATGGATAGTTCTCCTTTCTTATCTATAGATAATGTAACTTATGTGTGACCACAAATGGATAGTTCCTCTTTCTTATCTATAGATACTGTAACTTATGTGTGACCACACATGGATAGTTCCTCTTTCTTATCTATAGATACTGTAACTTATGTGTGACCACAAATGGATAGTTCCTCTTTCTTATCTATAGATAATGTAACTTATGTGTGACCACAAATGGATAGTTCCTTTCTTATCTATAGATACTGTAATGTATGTGTGACCACAAATGGATAGTTCTTTCTTATCATAGATACTGTAACTTATGTGTGACCACAAATGGATAGTTCTCCTGTCTTATCAATATATAATGTAACTTATGTGTGACCACAAATGGATAGTTCCTCTTTCTTATCTATAGATACTGTAACTTATGTGTGACCACAAATGGATAGTTCCTCTTTCTTAGCTATAGATACTGTAACTTATGTGTGACCACAAATGGATAGTTCCCCTTTCTTATCTATAGATACTGTAATGTATGTGTGACCACAAATGGATAGTTCCTCTTTCTTATCTATAGATAATGTAACTTATGTGTGACCACAAATGGATAGTTCTCCTTTCTTATCTATAGATACTGTAACTTATGTGTGACCACAAATGGATAGTTCCTCTTTCTCATCTATATATACTGTAACTTATGTGTGACCACACATGGATAGTTCTCCTTTCTTATCTAAAGATACCGTAACTTATGTGTGACCACAAATGGATAGTTCCTCTTTCTTATCTATAGATACTGTAACTTATGTGTGACCACAAATGGATAGTTCTCCTTTCTTATCTATAGATACTGTAACTTATGTGTGACCACAAATGGATAGTTCTCCTGTCTTATCAATAGATAATGTAACTTATGTGTGACCACAAATGGATAGTTCCTCTTTCTTATCTATAGATACTGTAACTTATGTGTGACCACAAATGGATAGTTCTCCTTTCTTATCTATAGATACTGTAACTTATGTGTGACCACACATGGATAGTTCCTCTTTCTTATCAATAGATAATGTAACTTATGTGTGACCACAAATGGATAGTTCTCCTTTCTTATCTATAGATACTGTAACTTATGTGTGACCACAAATGGATAGTTCTCCTTTCTTATCTATAGATACTGTAACTTATGTGTGACCACAAATGGATAGTTCCTCTTTCTTATCTATAGATAATGTAACTTATGTGTGACCACAAGTGGATAGTTCTCATTTCTTATCTATAGATACTGTAACTTATGTGTGACCACACATGGATAGTTCCTCTTTCTTATCAATAGATAATGTAACTTATGTGTGACCACAAATGGATAGTTCCCCTTTCTTATCTATAGATACTGTAATGTATGTGTGACCACAAATGGATAGTTCTCCTTTCTTATCAATAGATACTGTAACTTATGTGTGACCACAAATGGATAGTTCTCCTGTCTTATCAATATATAATGTAACTTATGTGTGACCACAAATGGATAGTTCCTCTTTCTTATCTATAGATACTGTAACTTATGTGTGACCACAAATGGATAGTTCCTCTTTCTTATCTATAGATACTGTAACTTATGTGTGACCACAAATGGATAGTTCCCCTTTCTTATCTATAGATACTGTAACTTATGTGTGACCACAAATGGATAGTTCTCCTTTCTTATCTATAGATAATGTAACTTATGTGTGACCACAAATGGATAGTTCCTCTTTCTTATCTATAGATACTGTAACTTATGTGTGACCACACATGGATAGTTCCTCTTTCTTATCTATAGATACTGTAACTTATGTGTGACCACAAATGGATAGTTCCTCTTTCTTATCTATAGATAATGTAACTTATGTGTGACCACAAATGGATAGTTCCCCTTTCTTATCTATAGATACTGTAATGTATGTGTGACCACAAATGGATAGTTCTCCTTTCTTATCAATAGATACTGTAACTTATGTGTGACCACAAATGGATAGTTCTCCTGTCTTATCAATATATAATGTAACTTATGTGTGACCACAAATGGATAGTTCCTCTTTCTTATCTATAGATACTGTAACTTATGTGTGACCACAAATGGATAGTTCCTCTTTCTTATCTATAGATACTGTAACTTATGTGTGACCACAAATGGATAGTTCCCCTTTCTTATCTATAGATACTGTAATGTATGTGTGACCACAAATGGATAGTTCCTCTTTCTTATCTATAGATAATGTAACTTATGTGTGACCACAAATGGATAGTTCTCCTTTCTTATCTATAGATACTGTAACTTATGTGTGACCACAAATGGATAGTTCCTCTTTCTCATCTATATATACTGTAACTTATGTGTGACCACACATGGATAGTTCTCCTTTCTTATCTATAGATACTGTAACTTATGTGTGACCACAAATGGATAGTTCCTCTTTCTTATCTATAGATACTGTAACTTATGTGTGACCACAAATGGATAGTTCTCCTTTCTTATCTATAGATACTGTAACTTATGTGTGACCACAAATGGATAGTTCTCCTGTCTTATCAATAGATAATGTAACTTATGTGTGACCACAAATGGATAGTTCCTCTTTCTTATCTATAGATACTGTAACTTATGTGTGACCACAAATGGATAGTTCTCCTTTCTTATCTATAGATACTGTAACTTATGTGTGACCACACATGGATAGTTCCTCTTTCTTATCAATAGATAATGTAACTTATGTGTGACCACAAATGGATAGTTCTCCTTTCTTATCTATATATACTGTAACTTATGTGTGACCACAAATGGATAGTTCTCCTTTCTTATCTATAGATACTGTTACTTATGTGTGACCACATATGGATAGTTCCTCTTCTTATCTATAGATAATGTAACTTATGTGTGACCACAAGTGGATAGTTCTCATTTCTTATCTATAGATACTGCAACTTATGTGTGACCACAAATGGATAGTTCCTCTTTCTTATCTATAGATAATGTAAGTTATGTGTGACCACAAATGGATAGTTCTCCTTTCTTATCTATAGATAATGTAACTTATGTGTGACCACACATGGATAGTTCTTTTTTTTGTCTGTAACTTATGTGTGACCACAAATGGATAGTTCCTCTTTCTTATCTATAGATACTGTAACTTATGTGTGACCACAAATGGATAGTTCCCCTTTCTTATCTATAGATACTGTAACTTATGTGTGACCACAAATGGATAGTTCCTCTTTCTTATCTATAGATAATGTAACTTATGTGTGACCACAAATGGATAGTTCTCCTTTCTTATCTATAGATACTGTAACTTATGTGTGACCACAAATGGATAGTTCCTCTTTCTTATCTATATATACTGTAACTTATGTGTGACCACACATGGATAGTTCTCCTTTCTTATCTATAGATACTGTAACTATGTGTGACCCAAATGGATAGTTCTCCTTTCTTATCTATAGATACTGTAACTTATGTGTGACCACAAATGGATAGTTCTCCTTTCTTATCTATAGATACTGTAACTTATGTGTGACCACAAATGGATAGTTCTTCTTTCTTATCTATAGATACTGTAACTTATGTGTGACCACAAATGGATAGTTCTCCTTTCTTATCTATAGATACTGTAACTTATGTGTGACCACAAATGGATAGTTCTTCTTTCTTATCTATAGATACTGTAACTTATGTGTGACCACAAATGGATAGTTCTCCTTTCTTATCTATAGATACTGTAACTTATGTGTGACCACAAATGGATAGTTCCTCTTTCTTATCTATAGATACTGTAACTTATGTGTGACCACAAATGGATAGTTCTCCTTTCTTATCTATAGATAATGTAACTTATGTGTGACCACAAATGGATAGTTCCTCTTTCTTATCTATAGATACTGTAACTTATGTGTGACCACAAATGGATAGTTCTCCTTTCTTATCTATAGATACTGTAATTTTTTATAGATAATGTAACTTATGTGTGACCACAAATGGATAGTTCTCCTTTCTTATCTATAGATACTGTAACTTATGTGTGACCACAAATGGATAGTTCTCCTTTCTTATCTATAGATACTGTAACTTATGTGTGACCACAAATGGATAGTTCCTCTTTCTTATCTATAGATACTGTAACTTATGTGTGACCACAAATGGATAGTTCCTCTTTCTTATCTATAGATACTGTAACTTATGTGTGACCACAAATGGATAGTTCCCCTTTCTTATCTATAGATACTGTAATGTATGTGTGACCACAAATGGATAGTTCCTCTTTCTTATCTATAGATAATGTAACTTATGTGTGACAACAAATGGATAGTTCTCCTTTCTTATCTATAGATACTGTAACTTATGTGTGACCACAAATGGATAGTTCCTCTTTCTCATCTATATATACTGTAACTTATGTGTGACCACACATGGATAGTTCTCCTTTCTTATCTATAGATACTGTAACTTATGTGTGACCACAAATGGATAGTTCCTCTTTCTTATCTATAGATACTGTAACTTATGTGTGACCACAAATGGATAGTTCTCCTTTCTTATCTATAGATACTGTAACTTATGTGTGACCACAAATGGATAGTTCTCCTTTCTTATCTATAGATACTGTAACTTATGTGTGACCACAAATGGATAGTTCTCCTTTCTTATCTATAGATACTGTAACTTATGTGTGACCACAAATGGATAGTTCTCCTTTCTTATCTATAGATACTGTAACTTATGTGTGACCACAAATGGATAGTTCCTCTTTCTTATCATAGATATGTAACTTGTGTGACCACAAATGGATAGTTCTTCTTTCTTATCTATAGATACTGTAACTTATGTGTGACCACAAATGGATAGTTCTCCTTTCTTATCTATAGATACTGTAACTTATGTGTGACCACAAATGGATAGTTCCCTTTCTTATCTATAGATAATGTAACTTATGTGTGACCACAAATGGATAGTTCTCCTTTCTTATCTATAGATACTGTAACTTATGTGTGACCACAAATGGATAGTTCCTCTTTCTTATCTATAGATAATGTAACTTATGTGTGACCACAAATGGATAGTTCCTCTTTCTTATCTATAGATACTGTAACTTATGTGTGACCACAAATGGATAGTTCCTCTTTCTTATCTATAGATACTGTAACTTATGTGTGACCACAAATGGATAGTTCTCCTTTCTTATCTATAGATACTGTAACTTATGTGTGACCACAAATGGATAGTTTCCTTTCTTATCTATAGATACTGTAACTTATGTGTGACCACAAATGGATAGTTCTCCTTTCTTATCTATAGATACTGTAACTTATGTGTGACCACAAATGGATAGTTCTCCTTTCTTATCTATAGATACTGTAACTTATGTGTGACCACAAATGGATAGTTCTCCTTTCTTATCTATAGATAATGTAACTTATGTGTGACCACAAATGGATAGTTCCTCTTTCTTATCTATAGATACTGTAACTTATGTGTGACCACACATGGATAGTTCCTCTTTCTTATCTATAGATACTGTAACTTATGTGTGACCACAAATGGATAGTTCCTCTTTCTTATCTATAGATAATGTAACTTATGTGTGACCACAAATGGATAGTTCCTCTTTCTTATCTATAGATAATGTAACTTATGTGTGACCACAAATGGATAGTTCCTCTTTCTTATCTATATATACTGTAACTTATGTGTGACCACAAATGGATAGTTCCTCTTTCTTATCTATAGATAATGTAACTTATGTGTGACCACAAATGGATAGTTTTCCTTTCTTATCTAGAGATACTGTAATGTATGTGTGACCACAAATGGATAGTTTCTCTTTCTTATCTATAGATACTGTAACTTATGTGCAACCACACATGGATAGTTCTCCTTTCTTATCTATAGATACTGTAACTTACGTGTAACCACACATGGATAGTTCTCCTTTCTTATCTATAAATACTGTAACTTATGTGTGACCACAAATGGATAGGTCTCCTTCTTATCTATAGATACTGTAACTTATGTGTGACCACAAATGGATAGTTCCTCTTTCTTATCTATAGATAATGTAACTTATGTGTGACCACAAGTGGATAGTTCTCCTTTCTTATCTATAGATACTGTAACTTATGTGTGACCACAAATGGATAGTTCCTCTTTCTTATCTATAGATAATGTAAGTTATGTGTGACCACAAATGGATAGTTCTCCTTCTTATCAATAGATAATGTAACTTATGTGTGACCACAAATGGATAGTTCCTCTTTCTTATCTATAGATACTGTAACTTATGTGTGACCACACATGGATAGTTCCTCTTTCTTATCTATAGATACTGTAACTTATGTGTGACCACAAATGGATAGTTCCCCTTTCTTATCTATAGATACTGTAATGTATGTGTGACCACAAATGGATAGTTCCACTTTCTTATCTATAGATAATGTAACTTATGTGTGACCACAAATGGATAGTTCTCCTTTCTTATCTATAGATACTGTAACTTATGTGTGACCACAAATGGATAGTTCCTCTTTCTTATCTATAGATACTGTAACTTATGTGTGACCACAAATGGATAGTTCTCCTTTCTTATCTATAGATACTGTAACTTATGTGTGACCACAAATGGATAGTTCTCCTTTCTTATCTATAGATAATGTAACTTATGTGTGACCACAAATGGATAGTTCCTCTTTCTTATCTATAGATACTGTAACTTATGTGTGACCACAAATGGATAGTTCCTCTTTCTTATCTATAGATACTGTAACTTATGTGTGACCACAAATGGATAGTTCCTCTTTCTTATCTATAGATACTGTAACTTATGTGTGACCACAAATGGATAGTTCCCCTTTCTTATCTATAGATACTGTAATGTATGTGTGACCACAAATGGATAGTTCTCCTTTCTTATCAATAGATACTGTAACTTATGTGTGACCACAAATGGATAGTTCTCCTGTCTTATCAATATATAATGTAACTTATGTGTGACCACAAATGGATAGTTCCTCTTTCTTATCTATAGATACTGTAACTTATGTGTGACCACAAATGGATAGTTCCTCTTTCTTATCTATAGATACTGTAACTTATGTGTGACCACAAATGGATAGTTCCCCTTTCTTATCTATAGATACTGTAATGTATGTGTGACCACAAATGGATAGTTCTCCTTTCTTATCAATAGATACTGTAACTTATGTGTGACCACAAATGGATAGTTCTCCTGTCTTATCAATATATAATGTAACTTATGTGTGACCACAAATGGATAGTTCCTCTTTCTTATCTATAGATACTGTAACTTATGTGTGACCACAAATGGATAGTTCCTCTTTCTTATCTATAGATACTGTAACTTATGTGTGACCACAAATGGATAGTTCCCCTTTCTTATCTATAGATACTGTAATGTATGTGTGACCACAAATGGATAGTTCCTCTTTCTTATCTATAGATAATGTAACTTATGTGTGACCACAAATGGATAGTTCTCCTTTCTTATCTATAGATACTGTAACTTATGTGTGACCACAAATGGATCCTCTTTCTCATCTATATATACTGTAACTTATGTGTGACCACACATGGATAGTTCTCCTTTCTTATCTATAGATACTGTAACTTATGTGTGACCACAAATGGATAGTTCCTCTTTCTTATCTATAGATACTGTAACTTATGTGTGACCACAAATGGATAGTTCTCCTTTCTTATCTATAGATACTGTAACTTATGTGTGACCACAAATGGATAGTTCTCCTGTCTTATCAATAGATAATGTAACTTATGTGTGACCACAAATGGATAGTTCCTCTTTCTTATCTATAGATACTGTAACTTATGTGTGACCACAAATGGATAGTTCTCCTTTCTTATCTATAGATACTGTAACTTATGTGTGACCACACATGGATAGTTCCTCTTTCTTATCAATAGATAATGTAACTTATGTGTGACCACAAATGGATAGTTCTCCTTTCTTATCTATAGATACTGTAACTTATGTGTGACCACAAATGGATAGTTCTCCTTTCTTATCTATAGATACTGTAACTTATGTGTGACCACAAATGGATAGTTCCTCTTTCTTATCTATAGATAATGTAACTTATGTGTGACCACAAGTGGATAGTTCTCATTTCTTATCTATAGATACTGCAACTTATGTGTGACCACAAATGGATAGTTCCTCTTTCTTATCTATAGATAATGTAAGTTATGTGTGACCACAAATGGATAGTTCTCCTTTCTTATCTATAGATAATGTAACTTATGTGTGACCACACATGGATAGTTCCTCTTTCTTATCAATAGATAATGTAACTTATGTGTGACCACAAATGGATAGTTCCTCTTTCTTATCTATAGATACTGTAACTTATGTGTGACCACAAATGGATAGTTCTCCTTTCTTATCTATAGATACTGTAACTTATGTGTGACCACAAATGGATATTTCTCCTTTCTTATCTATATATACTGTAACTTATGTGTGACCACAAATGGATAGTTCTCCTTTCTTATCTATAGATACTGTAACTTATATGTGACCACAAATGGATAGTTCTCCTTCGTTATCTATAGATACTGTAACTTATGCGTGACCACAAATGGATAGTTCCTCTTTCTTATCTATAGATACTGTAACTTATGTGTGACCACAAATGGATAGTTCCTCTTTCTTATCTATAGATACTGTAACTTATGTGTGACCACAAATGGATAGTTCTCCTTTCTTATCTATAGATAATGTAACTTATGTGTGACCACAAATGGATAGTTCTCCTTTCTTATCTATAGATACTGTAACTTATGTGTGACCACAAATGGATAGTTCTCCTTTCTTATCTATAGATAATGTAACTTATGTGTGACCACAAATGGATAGTTCTCCTTTCTTATCTATAGATACTGTAACTTATGTGTGACCACAAATGGATAGTTCTCCTTTCTTATCTATAGATACTGTAACTTATGTGTGACCACAAATGGATAGTTCTCTTTCTTATCTATAGATAATGTAACTTATGTGTGACCACAAATGGATAGTTCCTCTTTCTTATCTATAGATACTGTAACTTATGTGTGACCACACATGGATAGTTCCTTTTCTTATCTATAGATACTGTAACTTATGTGTGACCACAAATGGATAGTTCCTCTTTCTTATCTATAGATAATGTAACTTATGTGTGACCACAAATGGATAGTTCCCCTTTCTTATCTATAGATACTGTAATGTATGTGTGACCACAAATGGATAGTTCTCCTTTCTTATCAATAGATACTGTAACTTATGTGTGACCACAAATGGATAGTTCTCCTGTCTTATCAATATATAATGTAACTTATGTGTGACCACAAATGGATAGTTCCTCTTTCTTATCTATAGATACTGTAACTTATGTGTGACCACAAATGGATAGTTCCTCTTTCTTAGCTATAGATACTGTAACTTATGTGTGACCACAAATGGATAGTTCCCCTTTCTTATCTATAGATACTGTAATGTATGTGTGACCACAAATGGATAGTTCCTCTTTCTTATCTATAGATAATGTAACTTATGTGTGACCACAAATGGATAGTTCTCCTTTCTTATCTATAGATACTGTATCTTATGTGTGACCACAAATGGATAGTTCCTCTTTCTCATCTATATATACTGTAACTTATGTGTGACCACACATGGATAGTTCTCCTTTCTTATCTATAGATACCGTAACTTATGTGTGACCACAAATGGATAGTTCCTCTTTCTTATCTATAGATACTGTAACTTATGTGTGACCACAAATGGATAGTTCTCCTTTCTTATCTATAGATACTGTAACTTATGTGTGACCACAAATGGATAGTTCTCCTGTCTTATCAATAGATAATGTAACTTATGTGTGACCACAAATGGATAGTTCCTCTTTCTTATCTATAGATACTGTAACTTATGTGTGACCACAAATGGATAGTTCTCCTTTCTTATCTATAGATACTGTAACTTATGTGTGACCACACATGGATAGTTCCTCTTTCTTATCAATAGATAATGTAACTTATGTGTGACCACAAATGGATAGTTCTCCTTTCTTATCTATAGATACTGTAACTTATGTGTGACCACAAATGGATAGTTCTCCTTTCTTATCTATAGATACTGTAACTTATGTGTGACCACAAATGGATAGTTCCTCTTTCTTATCTATAGATAATGTAACTTATGTGTGACCACAAGTGGATAGTTCTCATTTCTTATCTATAGATACTGTAACTTATGTGTGACCACACATGGATAGTTCCTCTTTCTTATCAATAGATAATGTAACTTATGTGTGACCACAAATGGATAGTTCCCCTTTCTTATCTATAGATACTGTAATGTATGTGTGACCACAAATGGATAGTTCTCCTTTCTTATCAATAGATACTGTAACTTATGTGTGACCACAAATGGATAGTTCTCCTGTCTTATCAATATATAATGTAACTTATGTGTGACCACAAATGGATAGTTCCTCTTTCTTATCTATAGATACTGTAACTTATGTGTGACCACAAATGGATAGTTCCTCTTTCTTATCTATAGATACTGTAACTTATGTGTGACCACAAATGGATAGTTCCCCTTTCTTATCTATAGATACTGTAACTTATGTGTGACCACAAATGGATAGTTCTCCTTTCTTATCTATAGATAATGTAACTTATGTGTGACCACAAATGGATAGTTCCTCTTTCTTATCTATAGATACTGTAACTTATGTGTGACCACACATGGATAGTTCCTCTTTCTTATCTATAGATACTGTAACTTATGTGTGACCACAAATGGATAGTTCCTCTTTCTTATCTATAGATAATGTAACTTATGTGTGACCACAAATGGATAGTTCCCCTTTCTTATCTATAGATACTGTAATGTATGTGTGACCACAAATGGATAGTTCTCCTTTCTTATCAATAGATACTGTAACTTATGTGTGACCACAAATGGATAGTTCTCCTGTCTTATCAATATATAATGTAACTTATGTGTGACCACAAATGGATAGTTCCTCTTTCTTATCTATAGATACTGTAACTTATGTGTGACCACAAATGGATAGTTCCTCTTTCTTATCTATAGATACTGTAACTTATGTGTGACCACAAATGGATAGTTCCCCTTTCTTATCTATAGATACTGTAATGTATGTGTGACCACAAATGGATAGTTCCTCTTTCTTATCTATAGATAATGTAACTTATGTGTGACCACAAATGGATAGTTCTCCTTTCTTATCTATAGATACTGTATCTTATGTGTGACCACAAATGGATAGTTCCTCTTTCTCATCTATATATACTGTAACTTATGTGTGACCACACATGGATAGTTCTCCTTTCTTATCTATAGATACTGTAACTTATGTGTGACCACAAATGGATAGTTCCTCTTTCTTATCTATAGATACTGTAACTTATGTGTGACCACAAATGGATAGTTCTCCTTTCTTATCTATAGATACTGTAACTTATGTGTGACCACAAATGGATAGTTCTCCTGTCTTATCAATAGATAATGTAACTTATGTGTGACCACAAATGGATAGTTCCTCTTTCTTATCTATAGATACTGTAACTTATGTGTGACCACAAATGGATAGTTCTCCTTTCTTATCTATAGATACTGTAACTTATGTGTGACCACACATGGATAGTTCCTCTTTCTTATCAATAGATAATGTAACTTATGTGTGACCACAAATGGATAGTTCTCCTTTCTTATCTATAGATACTGTAACTTATGTGTGACCACAAATGGATAGTTCGATATGTTTTTTTTTAACTTATGTGTGACCACAAATGGATAGTTCCTCTTTCTTATCTATAGATATGTAATTATGTGTGACCACAAATGGATAGTTCTCCTTTCTTATCTATAGATATGTAACTTATGTGTGACCACAATGGATAGTTCCTCTTTCTTATCATAGATATGTAACTTATGTGTGACCACAAATGGATAGTTCCTTTCTTTATGATATTAACTTATGTGTGACCACAAATGGATAGTTCCTTTCTTATCTATAGATATGTAATATGTGTGACCACAAATGGATAGTTCCTCTTTCTTATCTATAATATGTAACTTATGTGTGACCACAATGGATAGTTCTCCTTTCTTATCTATAGATACTGTAACTTATGTGTGACCACAAATGGATAGTTCCTCTTTCTTATCTATAATACTGTAACTTATGTGTGACCACAATGGATATTCCTTTCTTATCAAATAGTACTTATGTGTGACCAATGGATAGTTCCTTCTTATCATTTGTTTGTGTGATGGATAGTTCTCCTTTCTTATCTATAGATACTGTAACTTATGTGTGACCACAAATGGATAGTTCCTTCTATCATAGATATGTAACTTATGTGTGACCACAATGGATAGTTCCTCTTTCTTATCTATAGATAATGTAACTTATGTGTGACCACAAATGGATAGTTCTCCTTTCTTATCTATAGATACTGTAACTTATGTGTGACCACAAATGGATAGTTCCTCTGTCTTATCTATAGATAATGTAACTTATGTGTGACCACAAGTGGATAGTTCTCCTTTCTTATCTATATATACTATAACTTATGTGTGACCACACATGGATAGTTCCTCTTTCTTATCTATAGATAATGTAAGTTATGTGTGACCACAAATGGATAGTTCTCCTTTCTTATCTATAGATACTGTAACTTATGTGTGACCACAAATGGATAGTTCCTCTTTCTCATCTATATATACTGTAACTTATGTGTGACCACACATGGATAGTTCTCCTTTCTTATCTATAGATACCGTAACTTATGTGTGACCACAAATGGATAGTTCCTCTTTCTTATCTATAGATACTGTAACTTATGTGTGACCACAAGTGGATAGTTCTCCTTTCTTATCTACATAAACTGCGACTTACCTGGAGCAACAAATGGGCAGTTCCACTATCACGACACTGAAACTGGGACTTACCTGGAGCGACAAATGGGTAATTCCTCTTTCTCGACTCTTCCACAGTATCCACAGTATCCTGTTTGATGACCACAGCGGTAACGTCCACTGCGAAATAACCATAAACAGTTACATATACAATCAACACACCCTCATTACTACTGTAGACAACATATGGGCTAAACAATAAACTCGCAACAGCCTATTTTATGCTAACAATTTTTAGACCTGAAAATAATCAATGAAATCTACTTTTGCCATGTTAAAATCAATTTTATTTGAGGGAATAGGATATTCCAGGAAACCCACACATACGAAAATAATCCCAAAACTAATTTAGGCTGGCATTCAGTTATGGTTTCTAAAATTAATGTGTCTTGGAACTTTTGAAAATATGTCTGACCGGTATGTTTTCCACAGTAAGCACATGCATAATAAACAAAATCATTATTTACATACATCTACTTGAAATATATGAAACATATGGCTTGCATGGCTTCCCTAATTCATCAGTACTAGCCCATACATTCAAATTTCCATTTAAAGCCATGTATTAATATATATTTCTAGTAACAAAATTGAAATGTGTTCGGAAGGCAGTCATTTGAAATGTGTTCGGAAGGCAGTCATGTTTGGTTTTAAGGGGGGGCTACTCTATTCTTGAGGTATTGCAATAAGGCCCTGCAAGGTGTTACTCTATTCTCCAGGTATTGCTATAAGGCCCTGCAAGGTGTTACTCTATTCTCCAGGTATTGCTATAAGGCCCTGCAAGGTGTTACTCTATTCTCGAGGTATTGCTATAAGGCCTTGGAAGGTGTTACTCTATTCTTGAGGTATTGCTATAAGGCCCTGGAAGGTGTTACTCTATTATCAAGGTATTGCTATAAGGCCTTGGAAGGTGTTGCTCTATTCTCCAGGTATTGCTATAAGGCACTGGAAGGTGTTACTCTATTCTCGAGGTATTGCTATAAGGCCCTGGAAGGTGTTACTCTATTCTTGAGGTATTGCAATAAGGCCCTGCAAGGTGTTACTCTATTCTCGAGGTATTGCTATAAGGCCCTGCAAGGTGTTACTCTATTCTCGAGGTATTGCTATAAGGCCTTGGAAGGTGTTACTCTATTCTTGAGGTATTGCTATAAGGCCCTGGAAGGTGTTACTCTATTCTCCAGGTATTGCTATAAGGCCCTGGAAGGTGTTACTCTATTCTCCAGGTATTGCTATAAGGCCCTGGAAGGTGTTACTCTATTATCAAGGTATTGCTATAAGGCCTTGGAAGGTGTTGCTCTATTCTCCAGGTATTGCTATAAGGCACTGGAAGGTGTTACTCTATTCTCGAGGTATTGCTATGAGGCCCTGGAAGGTGTTACTCTATTCTTGAGGTATTGCTATAAGGCACTGGAAGGTGTTACTCTATTATCAAGGTATTGCTATAAGGCCCTGGAAGGTGTTACTCTATTATCAAGGTATTGCAATAAGGCCCTGGAAGGTGTTGTTCTATTCTCGAGGTATTGCATAAGGTCCTGGAAAGTATTACTCTATACTCGAAGTATTGCAATAAGGCCCTGGAAGGTGTTACTCTATTCTCGAGGTATTGCTATAAGGCCCTGGAAGGTGTTACTCTATTATTAAGGTATTGCTATAAGGCCCTGGAAGGTGTTACTCTATTCTCAAAGTATTGCTATAAGGCCTTGGAAGGTGTTACTCTATTCTCGCGGTATTGCTATAAGGCCTTGGAAGATGTTGCTCTATTCTCGAGGTATTGCTATAAGGCCCTGGAAGGTGTTACTCTATTCTCAAGGTATTGCTATAAGGCCCTGGAAGGTGTTACTCTATTATCAAGGTATTGCTATAAGGCCCTGGAAGGTGTTACTATATACTCGAGGTATTGCTATAAGGCCCTGGAAGGTGTTACTCTATTCTCGATGTACTGCTATAAGGCCTTGGAAGATGTTACTCTATTATCAAGGTATTGCTATAAGGCCCTGGAAGGTGTTACTCTATTCTCGAGGTACTGCTATAAGGCCTTGGAAGATGTTACTCTATTATCAAGGTATTGCTATAAGGCCTTGGAAGGTGTTACTCTATTCTCGAGGTATTGCTATAAGGCCCTGGAAGGTGTTACTCTATTCTCCAGGTATTGCAATAAGGCCTTGGAAGGTGTTGCTCTATTCTCCAAGTATTGCTATAAGGCCTTGGAAGGTGTTACTCTATTCTCGAGGTATTGCAATAAGGCCCTGGAAGGTGTAACTCTTTTCTCGAGGTATTGCTATAAGGCCCTGGAAGGTGTAACTCTATTATCAAGGTATTGCTATAAGGCCTTGGAAGGTGTTACTCTATTCTCGAGGTATTGCTATAAGGCCCTGGAAGGTGTTACTCTATTATCAAGGTATTGCTATAAGGCCCTGGAAGGTGTTACTCTATTCTCGAAGTATTGCTATAAGGCCCTGGAAGGTGTAACTCTATTCTCGAGGTATTGCTATAAGGCCTTGGAAGGTGTTACTCTATTCTCGCGGTATTGCTATAAGGCCTTGGAAGATGTTGCTCTATTCTCGAGGTATTGCTATAAGGCCCTGGAAGGTGTTACTCTATTCTCAAGGTATTGCTATAAGGCCCTGGAAGGTGTTACTCTATTATCAAGGTATTGCTATAAGGCCCTGGAAGGTGTTACTATATACTCGAGGTATTGCTATAAGGCCCTGGAAGGTGTTACTCTATTCTCGAGGTACTGCTATAAGGCCTTGGAAGATGTTACTCTATTATCAAGGTATTGCTATAAGGCCCTGGAAGGTGTTACTCTATTCTCGAGGTACTGCTATAAGGCCTTGGAAGATGTTACTCTATTATCAAGGTATTGCTATAAGGCCTTGGAAGGTGTTACTCTATTCTCCAGGTATTGCTATAAGGCCTTGGAAGGTGTTACTCTATTCTCCAGGTATTGCTATAAGGCCTTGGAAGGTGTTACTCTATTCTTGAGGTATTGCTATAAGGCCCTGGAAGGTGTTACTCTATTCTCGAGGTATTGCTATAAGGCCCTGGAAGGTGTTGCTCTATTCTCCAGGTATTGCTATAAGGCCTTGGAAGGTGTTACTCTATTCTCGAGGTATTGCTATAAGGCCCTGGAAGGTGTTACTCTATTCTCCAGGTATTGCAATAAGGCCTTGGAAGGTGTTGCTCTATTCTCCAAGTATTGCTATAAGGCCTTGGAAGGTGTTACTCTATTCTCGAGGTATTGCAATAAGGCCCTGGAAGGTGTAACTCTATTCTCGAGGTATTGCTATAAGGCCCTGGAAGGTGTAACTCTATTATCAAGGTATTGCTATAAGGCCTTGGAAGGTGTTACTCTATTCTCGAGGTATTGCTATAAGGCCCTGGAAGGTGTTACTCTATTATCAAGGTATTGCTATAAGGCCCTGGAAGGTGTTACTCTATTCTCGAGGTACTGCTATAAGGCACTGTTAGGTGTTGTTCTATTCTCGAGGTATTGCTATAAGGCCCTGGAAGGTGTTACTCTATTCTCGAGGTATTGCTATAAGGCCCTGGAAAGTGTAACTCTATTCTCGAGGTATTGCTATAAGGCCCTGGAAGGTGTTACTCTATTCTCGAGGTATTGCTATAAGGCCCTGGAAGGTGTTACTCTATTATCAAGGTATTGCTATAAGGCCCTGGAAGGTGTTACTCTATTCTCGAGGTATTGCTATAAGGCCCTGGAAGGTGTTACTCTATTCTCGAAGTATTGCTATAAGGCCCTGGAAGGTGTAACTCTATTCTCGAGGTATTGCTATAAGGCCCTGGAAGGTGTTACTCTATTCTCGAGGTATTGCTATAAGGCCCTGGAAGGTGTAACTCTATTCTCCAGGTATTGCTATAAGGCCCTGGAAGGTGTTACTCTATTCTCCAGGTATTGCTATAAGGCCTTGGAAGGTGTTACTCTATTTTCGAGGTATTGCTATAAGGCCCTGGAAGGTGTTACTCTATTCTCGAGGTATTGCTATAAGGCCCTGGAAGGTGTTACTCTATTATCAAGGTATTGCTATAAGGCCCTGGAAGGTGTTACTCTATTATCAAGGTATAAGGCCCTGGAAGGTGTTACTCTATTCCCAAGGTATTGCTATAAGGCCTTGGAAGGTGCTACTCTATTATCAAGGTATAAGGCCCTGGAAGGTGTTACTCTATTATCAAGGTATTGCTATAAGGCCCTGGAAGGTGTTACTCTATTCTCCAGGTATTGCTAGGCCCTGGAAGGTGTTACTCTATTCTCGAGGTATTGCTATAAGGCCCTGCAAGGTGTTACTCTATTCTCGAGGTATTGCTATAAGGCCCTGGAAGGTGTTACTCTATTCTCGAGGTATTGCTATAAGGCCCTGGAAGGTGTAACTCTATTATCAAGGTATTGCTATAAGGCCTTGGAAGATGTTACTCTATTCTCCAGGTATTGCTATAAGGCCTTGGAAGGTGTTACTCTATTCTCCAGGTATTGCTATAAGGCCCTGGAAGGTGTTACTCTATTCTCGAGTAATTGCTATAAGGCCTTGGAAGGTGTTACTCTATTCTCCAGGTATTGCTATAAGGCCCTGGAAGGTGTTACTCTATTCTTGAGGTATTGCTATAAGGCCCTGGAAGGTGTTACTCTATTCTCGAGGTATTGCTATAAGGCCCTGGAAGGTGTTACTCTATTCTCGAGTAATTGCTATAAGGCCTTGGAAGGTGTTACTCTATTCTCCAGGTATTGCTATAAGGCCCTGGAAGGTGTTACTCTATTCTTGAGGTATTGCTATAAGGCCCTGGAAGGTGTTACTCTATTCTCGAGGTATTGCTATAAGGCCCTGGAAGGTGTTACTCTATTCTCGAGGTATTGCTATAAGGCCCTGCAAGGTGTTACTCTATTCTCAAGGTATTGCTATAAGGCCCTGAAAGGTGTTACTCTATTTTCGAGGTATTGCTATAAGGCCCTGGAAGGTGTTACTCTATTCTTGAGGTATTGCTATAAGGCCCTGGAAGGTGTTACTCTATTCTCCAGGTATTGCAATAAGGCCTTGGAAGGTGTTGCTCTATTCTCCAAGTATTGCTATAAGGCCTTGGAAGGTGTTACTCTATTCTCGAGGTATTGCAATAAGGCCCTGGAAGGTGTAACTCTTTTCTCGAGGTATTGCTATAAGGCCCTGGAAGGTGTAACTCTATTATCAAGGTATTGCTATAAGGCCTTGGAAGGTGTTACTCTATTCTCGAGGTATTGCTATAAGGCCCTGGAAGGTGTTACTATATTATCAAGGTATTGCTATAAGGCCTTGGAAGGTGTTACTCTATTCTCGAAGTATTGCTATAAGGCCCTGGAAGGTGTAACTCTATTCTCGAGGTATTGCTATAAGGCCTTGGAAGGTGTTACTCTATTCTCGCGGTATTGCTATAAGGCCTTGGAAGATGTTGCTCTATTCTCGAGGTATTGCTATAAGGCCCTGGAAGGTGTTACTCTATTCTCAAGGTATTGCTATAAGGCCCTGGAAGGTGTTACTCTATTATCAAGGTATTGCTATAAGGCCCTGGAAGGTGTTACTATATACTCGAGGTATTGCTATAAGGCCCTGGAAGGTGTTACTCTATTCTCGAGGTACTGCTATAAGGCCTTGGAAGATGTTACTCTATTATCAAGGTATTGCTATAAGGCCCTGGAAGGTGTTACTCTATTCTCGAGGTACTGCTATAAGGCCTTGGAAGATGTTACTCTATTATCAAGGTATTGCTATAAGGCCTTGGAAGGTGTTACTCTATTCTCCAGGTATTGCTATAAGGCCTTGGAAGGTGTTACTCTATTATCCAGGTATTGCTATAAGGCCTTGGAAGGTGTTACTCTATTCTTGAGGTATTGCTATAAGGCCCTGGAAGGTGTTACTCTATTCTCGAGGTATTGCTATAAGGCCCTGGAAGGTGTTGCTCTATTCTCCAGGTATTGCTATAAGGCCTTGGAAGGTGTTACTCTATTCTCGAGGTATTGCTATAAGGCCCTGGAAGGTGTTACTCTATTCTCCAGGTATTGCAATAAGGCCTTGGAAGGTGTTGCTCTATTCTCCAAGTATTGCTATAAGGCCTTGGAAGGTGTTACTCTATTCTCGAGGTATTGCAATAAGGCCCTGGAAGGTGTAACTCTATTCTCGAGGTATTGCTATAAGGCCCTGGAAGGTGTAACTCTATTATCAAGGTATTGCTATAAGGCCTTGGAAGGTGTTACTCTATTCTCGAGGTATTGCTATAAGGCCCTGGAAGGTGTTACTCTATTATCAAGGTATTGCTATAAGGCCCTGGAAGGTGTTACACTATTCTAGAGGTACTGCTATAAGGCACTGTTAGGTGTTGTTCTATTCTCGAGGTATTGCTATAAGGCCCTGGAAGGTGTTACTCTATTCTCGAGGTATTGCTATAAGGCCCTGGAAAGTGTAACTCTATTCTCGAGGTATTGCTATAAGGCCCTGGAAGGTGTTACTCTATTCTCGAGGTATTGCTATAAGGCCCTGGAAGGTGTTACTCTATTATCAAGGTATTGCTATAAGGCCCTGGAAGGTGTTACTCTATTCTCGAGGTATTGCTATAAGGCCCTGGAAGGTGTTACTCTATTCTCGAAGTATTGCTATAAGGCCCTGGAAGGTGTAACTCTATTCTCGAGGTATTGCTATAAGGCCCTGGAAGGTGTTACTCTATTCTCGAGGTATTGCTATAAGGCCCTGGAAGGTGTAACTCTATTCTCCAGGTATTGCTATAAGGCCCTGGAAGGTGTTACTCTATTCTCCAGGTATTGCTATAAGGCCTTGGAAGGTGTTACTCTATTTTCGAGGTATTGCTATAAGGCCCTGGAAGGTGTTACTCTATTCTCGAGGTATTGCTATAAGGCCCTGGAAGGTGTTACTCTATTATCAAGGTATTGCTATAAGGCCCTGGAAGGTGTTACTCTATTATCAAGGTATAAGGCCCTGGAAGGTGTTACTCTATTATCAAGGTATTGCTATAAGGCCCTGGAAGGTGTTACTCTATTCCCAAGGTATTGCTATAAGGCCTTGGAAGGTGCTACTCTATTATCAAGGTATAAGGCCCTGGAAGGTGTTACTCTATTATCAAGGTATTGCTATAAGGCCCTGGAAGGTGTTACTCTATTCTCCAGGTATTGCTAGGCCCTGGAAGGTGTTACTCTATTCTCGAGGTATTGCTATAAGGCCCTGCAAGGTGTTACTCTATTCTCGAGGTATTGCTATAAGGCCCTGGAAGGTGTTACTCTATTCTCGAGGTATTGCTATAAGGCCCTGGAAGGTGTAACTCTATTATCAAGGTATTGCTATAAGGCCTTGGAAGATGTTACTCTATTCTCCAGGTATTGCTATAAGGCCTTGGAAGGTGTTACTCTATTCTCCAGGTATTGCTATAAGGCCCTGGAAGGTGTTACTCTATTCTCGAGTAATTGCTATAAGGCCTTGGAAGGTGTTACTCTATTCTTGAGGTATTGCTATAAGGCCCTGGAAGGTGTTACTCTATTCTTGAGGTATTGCTATAAGGCCCTGGAAGGTGTTACTCTATTCTCGAGG
The DNA here is from genome assembly GCA_014843695.1 of Archivesica marissinica. Lineage (NCBI taxonomy): Eukaryota > Metazoa > Mollusca > Bivalvia > Venerida > Vesicomyidae > Archivesica > Archivesica marissinica. The sequence goes on from CM026395.1 coordinate 8,640,056, forward strand.
TATTGCTATAAGGCCCTGGAAGGTGTTACTCTATTCTCGAGGTATTGCTATAAGGCCCTGGAAGGTGTTACTCTATTCTCCAGGTATTGCTATAAGGCCCTGGAAGGTGTTACTCTATTCTCGAGGTATTGCTATAAGGCCCTGGAAGGTGTTACTCTATTCTTGAGGTATTGCTATAAGGCCTTGGAAGGTGTTACTCTATTTTCGAGGTATTGCTATAAGGCCTTGGAAGGTGTTACTCTATTCTCGAGGTATTGCTATAAGGCCTTGGAAGGTGTTGTTCTATTCTCGAGGTATTGCTATAAGGCCCTGGAAGGTGTTACTCTATTCTTGAGGTATTGCTATAAGGCCTTGGAAGGTGTTACTCTATTCTCGAGGTATTGCTATAAGGCCTTGGAAGGTGTTACTCTATTCTCCAGGTATTGCTATAAGGCCCTGCAAGGTGTTACTCTATTCTCGAGGTATTGCTATAAGGCCTTGGAAGGTGTTACTCTATTCTCGAGGTATTGCTATAAGGCCCTGGAAGATGTTACTCTATTATCAAGTTATTGCTATAAGGCCTTGGAAGGTGTTACTCTATTATCAAGTTATTGCTATAAGGCCCTGGAAGGTGTTGTTCTATTCTCGAGGTACTGCTATAAGGCCTTGGAAGGTGTTACTCTATTCTCGAGGTATTGCTATAAGGCCCTGGAAGGTGTTGTTCTATTCTCGAGGTATTGCTATAAGGCCTTGGAAGGTGTTACTCTATTCTCGAGGTATTGCTATAAGGCCTTGGAAGGTGTTGTTCTATTCTCGAGGTATTGCTATAAGGCCTTGGAAGGTGTTACTCTATTCTCGAGGTATTGCTATAAGGCCTTGGAAGGTGTAACTCTATTATCAAGGTATTGCTATAAGGCCCTGGAAGGTGTTACTCTATTCTTGAGGTAGTGCTATAAGGCCCTGGAAGGTGTTACTCTATTCTCGAGGTATTGCTATAAGGCCTTGGAAGGTGTTACTCTATTCTCCAGGTATTGCTATAAGGCCTTGGAAGGTGTTACTCTATTCTCCAGGTATTGCTATAAGGCCTTGGAAGGTGTTACTCTATTCTCCAGGTATTGCTATAAGGCCCTGCAAGGTGTTACTCTATTCTCGAGGTATTGCTATAAGGCCTTGGAAGGTGTTACTCTATTCTCGAGGTATTGCTATAAGGCCCTGGAAGATGTTACTCTATTATCAAGTTATTGCTATAAGGCCTTGGAAGGTGTTACTCTATTATCAAGTTATTGCTATAAGGCCCTGGAAGGTGTTGTTCTATTCTCGAGGTACTGCTATAAGGCCTTGGAAGGTGTTACTCTATTCTCGAGGTATTGCTATAAGGCCCTGGAAGGTGTTGTTCTATTCTCGAGGTATTGCTATAAGGCCTTGGAAGGTGTTACTCTATTCTCGAGGTATTGCTATAAGGCCTTGGAAGGTGTTGTTCTATTCTCGAGGTATTGCTATAAGGCCTTGGAAGGTGTTACTCTATTCTCGAGGTATTGCTATAAGGCCTTGGAAGGTGTAACTCTATTCTCCAGGTATTGCTATAAGGCCCTGGAAGGTGTTACTCTATTCATGAGGTATTGCTAGGCCCTGGAAGGTGTTACTCTATTCTCAAGGTATTGCTATAAGGCCCTGGAAGGTGTTACTCTATTTTCGAGGTATTGCTATAAGGCCCTGGAAGGTGTTACTCTATTCTTGAGGTATTGCTATAAGGCCTTGGAAGGTGTTACTCTATTTTCGAGGTATTGCTATAAGGCCTTGGAAGGTGTTACTCTATTCTCGAGGTATTGCTATAAGGCCTTGGAAGGTGTTGTTCTATTCTCGAGGTATTGCTATAAGGCCCTGGAAGGTGTTACTCTATTCTTGAGGTATTGCTATAAGGCCTTGGAAGGTGTTACTCTATTCTCGAGGTATTGCTATAAGGCCTTGGAAGATGTTACTCTATTCTCGAGGTATTGCTATAAGGCCCTGGAAGGTGTTACTCTATTCTCGAGGTATTGCTATAAGGCCTTGGAAGGTGTTACTCTATTCTCCAGGTATTGCTATAAGGCCTTGGAAGGTGTTACTCTATTCTCCAGGTATTGCTATAAGGCCCTGCAAGGTGTTACTCTATTCTCGAGGTATTGCTATAAGGCCTTGGAAGGTGTTACTCTATTCTCGAGGTATTGCTATAAGGCCCTGGAAGATGTTACTCTATTATCAAGTTATTGCTATAAGGCCTTGGAAGGTGTTACTCTATTATCAAGTTATTGCTATAAGGCCCTGGAAGGTGTTGTTCTATTCTCGAGGTACTGCTATAAGGCCTTGGAAGGTGTTACTCTATTCTCGAGGTATTGCTATAAGGCCCTGGAAGGTGTTGTTCTATTCTCGAGGTATTGCTATAAGGCCTTGGAAGGTGTTACTCTATTCTCGAGGTATTGCTATAAGGCCTTGGAAGGTGTTGTTCTATTCTCGAGGTATTGCTATAAGGCCTTGGAAGGTGTTACTCTATTCTCGAGGTATTGCTATAAGGCCTTGGAAGGTGTAACTCTATTATCAAGGTATTGCTATAAGGCCTTGGAAGGTGTTACTCTATTCTCGAGGTATTGCTATAAGGCCTTGGAAGGTGTAACTCTATTATCAAGGTATTGCTATAAGGCCTTGGAAGGTGTTACTCTATTCTCGAGGTATTGCTATAAGGCCTTGGAAGGTGTTACTCTATTATCAAGGTATTGCTATAAGGCCCTGGAAGGTGTTACTCTATTAAAGAGGTATTGCTATAAGGCCCTGGAAGGTGTTACTCTATTCTTGAGGTATTGTTATAAGGCCTTGGAAGGTGTTACTCTATTATCAAGGTATAAGGCCCTGGAAGGTGTTACTCTATTATCAAGGTATAAGGCCTTGGAAGATGTTGCTCTATTCTCCAGGTATTGCTATAAGGCCTTGGAAGGTGTTACTCTATTCTCGAGGTATTGCTATTAGGCCTAGGAAGATGTTACTCTAAGTGAGCATGCAACAAACATAAATCTTTATTACCATTGTTTTTAGTTTTGAGCAACCACTTGCGGGTAAATATTTAGTTAGTTGATACAAATTTATTTTAGCCCGATTGTGAAACAAGTTCTTACAACTTTATTAATCACTCTCGAGATCTCATTCCTGATGGAATCCATCGCCATGAAGGAGAGAGAAGAGGCAATGTGGAATTTAAATGCCTTGCCTAAGGGCACAATTGTGACGGCTCCAGTGTAGTTCGATCTCCGGGTCTTTAGCCACCTGAAGCGAACGAGCTACCACTGCTACACTATCGTGCCTTCCACTTGACATTTGTTTATTATTGGACTCTATCCTTCAGTAGTGTGATGTTATCTACAGTCAAACCTGTCTTAAGCAGCCAGTCAAGGGAGTCCGAGAAAGTGGCTGCTTAGTACAGGTGGCTGCTTAATAGAGGTAATATATATAATAAAACAATCAATTGGGAATCTGAAAACTGGCTGCTTAATACAGGTTGGCTGCTTAATGGAGGTGACCACTAACACAGGTTTGACTGTACATGTAATATTTTAGAGATGGTTGCAATATTGACAGCTAACATATATATTGAGAGTAATCTATTATACACAAAACATTACAATAAGCAACATAGTTATATTATTTTTTGATTTTAAGCAACATGAGCAACCAGCAAGTTCTTAACATGATTTTTATCTTCAATATTGATTTATTTCATTCAATACAAAACATCCATTTCATGAAAAGTCCTCCCAATATTTTAAGCAACACAGAGCCAAAACCACTTCTAAAATTGTTCGGAATTTTGTCTGTATATGCATAGAAGGAATTAACTGTATCTAAATCTGCAATAAAACATTATTTAGTTATGACGTCAAAATTGAAATAATTTAACAAGCATTTTAGTAGCTTTGTCATGTTATATATGTCCTCTAAAAAATAACACCACCTATTTTTACACGTTTTAGATATTTTGATCAAAATCAAAATGATTTGCATTATTTATAGTCAGTGTTGTAGCTATGGGGTGGTGGGCCCTTCCACTAGAAATTTTGCTTCGCCAAACAAAATTTCATTTGCATAATATAATAAATGACCTGCCCGATTATGCGTTTACTTCGAATATGTGCTGCACACCAAGATTGTAAGGAGCAGGTGATTAGATATTGTGATTATTGTCTTATATTTTCATTTTTCGATAATAAATAAATTATTACGGTAAAAAATGAAATTTGAAAAATATCGCCACAAACAAACCTGCTTTTGTGAAAATACCATTTGTAAATTATACTCCTTTATGCTGCCCTGCAAATTGTACCCTAGATACGCCACTGTTTATAGTCGAATAAATCATGGTTTGCCGTTTTGAGCACCAGAATGAACCACTTAGGCCTATGGCCTGCATCGTTAATCCCTACATGCGAGAACTCCAAGCCATGTTTTACTCGCCAATAAATAACTGAAAGCCAAATATTATTTCATAAATAAAAGGTAGTGACATTGCCATAATTTCGGTGGAGCTTCATGCAAGTTATTTATATACTTGGCAAGGTGATGTCCTCTCAAATAGTAATGCATTCACTGGGACAGTGAACATGTACGTAACCTGCATTCACTGGGACAGTGAACATGTACGTAACTTGCATTCACTGGGACAGTGAACATGTGCGTAACCAAACAAGTTTTCATTCTATTTCAGTTACCTGCTCCTTGCCAATATTGTTGACATTTCGGTTGGCTGGCAACTTAGGTATTGTGCCTAGTTGAGAATACATTTGAAATGTAACCTGTAAAGTACTCGAGAACTAAACAGTGTCCAAATAACATTTTAGCTGGAGAATCTGGACCCATGAAGAAAATGAGAAACCAATATACATAGTTCAGGGCCCTATTGGAATGTTTATTTTATCTATCATGTTTTATCGTATTATGGATGGTAAACTATTTTTAAAAAATTGGTTCCAAATTGTTGGATTTATGCGTTTTAAATGCAAATTAGTATGACGTCACAATGACACTTTTTGATTAACTTTAAACAGGGATATCTCGACTTCTGTTTGAGATATGATAATGATTGTTGTGTCTATTACAATGTTTTTTGGGTATGGAATTCATTTATCAGCACTATAATAATGTAGGTTCAGAGCCACACTGCCAGTCGCCACAATAGCCAAATGGCGATTTTGCAATAGAAATAGCTCCTAAAATTTCAATTTGGCGATTTTCCAAATATTGGACAAAAATCGGCATAAATAACGTTTGTGCCATATTTTAACCTTTCATGGTTTTACTCGACAACGGTTTTATTTACCATTGACGACGGCGTTTTCCAGTTTAAGAAAAACCGATACACAATCTGTGTTCATTGTATCTTTGACTGGTTACAATTTTTTTGCTTTGGTGTACGATAGCGTTTGGAGAAACAATCGATTCACAGTCATACAGCTGTGTACATGTACTGAAGGCATATTCCCATCATAAATTGCAATCAAAACAAACTTGTAAATTAGCGGTATATGATCACAAATTTACAGTTTTGTATGATGGGAATGATTCGATAATTGGATAATTGAGGTCCTTTATGAAAACGGCAGTACTTGATCGGTGAAATGATGACATCGTTTGAAGATTATGTAAACTGTAAGTTGAAAAATATGATTTTCGTGTCCTCAACCATCAAAAGTGAATAAAACATGTCTAAATCGCAATAACTACATTAATGCGGTGGAGACTTTAAATAAATTGAATCAGTCAGTCAGCCAAATCGCCACTTGTCAAAAAGGCTACTTTCGGTTTTAAACATCCGATTGACGATTCAATTTGTATGCATGCTTAAGAACCTCAATTCTAGATTTTCCGATAACAGTGACGTTCTTTCCTCAATGAGCAATTTGTTCAATCCCGTGCTCAATACCTGTGATATAGCTGGTGATCTGGACACAGTGTCAGACTATCTGGATACCATTGGGTTTGAGGGGTCTAGGACACAGTGTCAGACTATCTGGATACCATTGAGGGGTCTAGGACACAGTGTCAGACTATCTGGATACCATTGAGGGGTCTAGGACACAGTGTCAGACTATCTGGATACCATTGAGGGGTCTAGGACACAGTGTCAGACTATCTGGATACCATTGAGGGGTCTAGGACACAGTGTCAGACTATCTGGATACCGTTGGGTTTGAGGGGTCTAGGACACAGTGTCAGACTATCTGGATACCGTTGGGTTTGAGGGGTCTAGGACACAGTGTCAGACTATCTGGATACCATTGGGTGGTCTAGGACACAGTGTCAGACTATCTGGATACCATTGGGTTTGAGGGGTCTATCTAGGACACAGTGTCAGACTATCTGGATACCGGTGGGTTTGAGGGGTCTAGGACACAGTGTCAGACTATCTGGATACCATTGGGGGGTCTAGGACACAGTGTCAGACTATATGGATACCATTGGGGGGTCTAGGACACAGTATCAGACTATCTGGATACCATTGGGGGGTCTAGGACACAGTGTCAAACTATCTGGATACCATTGGGTGGTCTAGGACACAGTGTCAGACTATCTGGATACCATTGAGGGGTCTAGGACACAGTGTCAGACTATCTGGATACCATTGGGTTTGAGGGGTCTAGGATACAGTGTCAGACTATCTGGATACCGTTGGGTTTGAGGGGTCTAGGACACAGTGTCAGACTATCTGGATACCATTGGGGGGTCTAGGACACAGTGTCAAACTATCTGGATACCATTGGGTGGTCTAGGACACAGTGTCAGACTATCTGGATACCATTGAGGGGTCTAGGACACAGTGTCAGACTATCTGGATACCATTGGGTTTGAGGGGTCTAGGATACAGTGTCAGACTATCTGGATACCGTTGGGTTTGAGGGGTCTAGGACACAGTGTCAGACTATCTGGATACCATTGGGTTTGAGGGGTCTAGGACACAGTGTCAGACTATCTGGATACCATTGAGGGGTCTAGGACACAGTGTCAGACTATCTGGATACCATTGGGTTTGAGGGGTCTAGGACACAGTGTCAGACTATCTGGATACCGTTGGGTTTGAGGGGTCTAGGACACAGTGTCAGACTATCTGGATACCATTGGGGGCTCTAGGACACAGTGTCAGACTATCTGGATACCATTGAGGGGTCTAGGACACAGTGTCAGACTATCTGGATACCATTGGGTTTGAGGGGTCTAGGACACAGTGTCAGACTATCTGGATACCATTGAGGGGTCTAGGACACAGTGTCAGACTATCTGGATACCATTGGGTTTGAGGGGTCTAGGACACAGTGTCAGACTATCTGGATACCATTGGGTTTGAGGGGTCTAGGACACCGTGTCAGACTATCTGGATACCATTGGGTTTGAGGGGTCTAGGACAGAACTATCAAGTTTTGCCAGGGCCAGCCATAACAATGGCAACAAATCTGTATCTGACATTGCATCTGTTGCAAATTTGGCAATTAGAAATTGAGCAGTTTATCCTGCTTCAACTGAGGTGGCCGAAAGTGTTGCCAGTGTCAACCAACCGCTGATTGTGAACGTGGTTTTAGTAAGCAGAACATTATTAAAACGGCATTGAGAAATGGACTTAGTGAATGCAACCTAAACAACCTGATGAAAAGTGAAAATTTCCATCGATGATTTGTTAGACATAGTGGATACTTGTACATGTATAAATATATGTAATTCTGATGTATTTAAAAATTATTATAAAGAAAACAATTAAAGTTGTATAAGTTATATTGGATTGTCTTTAAAAATGAATAATATTTTGGAGCGTAAAGTTCATTTGAAATGTAATCCTGTGTTGGCTTCCATTATTAATCACTGTCACAGGGATATATTTTAAAATAAACTTTTAAACAGGTATGCATACTTTCATTCTATAGTAATACTTTTTCCAGACAAAAAAGGGGCTAGAATCTCACCATTTACAAATAAAAATAGCCAAAAAAATCAAACCAGGGAGGGGACACCTCTCCCGCTCCCACCCCGTCGTTCACACAGATAAGTGGCCCCAACTTTTTTCGGCCCAGTGTGAGCCTTGATGATGATATAGTATATATTATAATTCAAGATAGCTGCTAACTAATTTGATGTTAATAACTTTTTTGATATGGATAATACAGCTTGATCCATCAACAATTACATATTTCTCACGACTACCTACTCACCATTCTACATGTTTAAAGTGATAACAGTTGCTTTGGTCAACTAATTATTGAATTCTAGAATGTAGCATGTTATATCATTCAGCATCATTAACGCTCGCCGCCCACATGGTTCGCCGGCGGCATGGGTACAGCTCATCTTTGGTCAACTAATTATTGAGTTCTAGAATTTAGCAGTTTATATCATTCAGCATCATTAACGCTCGCCGCCCACATGGTTCGCCGGCGGCATGGGTACAGCTCATCTTTGGTCAACTAACTATTGAATTCTAGAATGTAGCATGTTATATCATGCATATGTCAGCATCACTAATGACAACATCTATGTTCACTGCATCACAGCCCTCATTTTGCTTATTTATAATACATCTTGTGCCACACATTGTGCACATGTCCGTGCACCGAAGCTTATGTTTTCTGCACGATTAGTTCGTAGAAGAACCTTTGCACCTGCACTTTACTAATTGTAACACAGCTTGAGGAGCGGGCTTGTTGACTGACGTTACTGGCTGTATACGTGTACCATACTCGAACCAGCCGTACAATGTCTGGTAGCGATCTGTGGTAGGTAGAGCAATGTAAAACTGCTTCCAAGTGATTGGAACATAATTGGCTCATTTCATCATTTCGTTTAGTGCAGCCTTTGTAGGTAGTAGCTTCTCATCAGTACATGTATAATGCTGTTTGCTGAATAAGTACTAGCACATTGCCTTCAGACTTGTAATCATTGTTCCTGGTACATACAGTTGACACACATATCTTTCCAATGCATTGGTGTCCTCTTCTTGTAGGCCTTCTTCTCCTCCAAGATTGCTGAATGCTTGAAGCATTTGGTTGTCAGCTTTCGTCAGTGTTGCCCACCAAGATAATTTACCCTTTCCGCAGACTGTTCCTGTCTGGTCGCAACCAGACCATGGAACCCTGGGAGTTGTGGACAAAGAGCATTCAGCTGAAACGTTCACCGTTTACTTCCTGTTCCGACCACTAGTGATGTGGATAAGTGTAGCACCATAGAGCTAACACGAGTACATCAGTATCTGGAGATTTGGAGCAGCATCACATGCATGTAATAGCATACGTGTATTTGCCTCTTCCTGATTGGTTTTCAGATGATCCAGGTTCAATTTGTTTGATTTGCACTCTTCAGTTTCTCTCCAAAATGTAAGATGCCAGATACTTAGATAGTTTGTCTCCTCGTTTTCATTGCTATTGAGAAGCTGTTTGAGCTGTACTTACTCAATGACTGCATCATCAGAGAGGTTGTAAGAATCCATTTTGGCTTCCTGCTGTCGGTGTTCTTGTGTTCTTCAGGGAATTTCGGACAAATCTGTCAAATATGACGTGCACTTCGTCAAAGTCTGTTGAGTGGTTCTCAATAACCGCCATGGAACATTTGGCCAGGTCCTATCCGGTCCTCACCCAGGTCCGATCTGGTTCTCACCCAAGACGGCTTTCCTATAGTCTGGACAACTGCCATCGCATCAATGATAGTGACTCGCTGAGTGTTCGATTGATAGTCTAGCTGTAGTATATGAGCTGGCTGCTGTTCTTGCAGTTATTTCTGAATCTGATGGAAGGTTCATGAGCTGACTGGTCCTCCTGATGCTGATGATCTTGTATAGGGGCAAGAGTTGGCGGCTGCTCTGGTAGGTCCTCCATACATCAAATTGCTCTTGCCAGTGCATTGTCAGAGGTTTCCATCTGGTGTAGAGAGAGAACGGAGAAACACGGCAAGCTCATATTCACCGATGTTATTCATCAGATCCAGCTCAGGTCGGTCAACTATAACGACTAAGAACCTTGCAACGAGTTCGCTGTCATCATTGATGCAGCAATTTTGCACTTCTTTGCCTTTCTTATGCTCCTCCATGTTTGCAGGTTGACTTTCTTCATTGGACTCCAATTGCTCAATTCTCCCGCAATGCGTCTTTGTTGGACACTTGTTAAAAGTGTCCGGGCCAATAGCATCCCTCTGAAGCACCGCCATCTTCCCTTTGTCCTGGCATTACTGACTGGGTTATGATGTTCACCAAGACAGTATCAAGTATCAAATCAAAAGGCTTATGCAGTTTTAAGGTTTTCTTCACTTTCCCAACATTCTGCTGAAAGCGCTGTGTCACAGCATCAGACATATCATGATGGTGCTTGACTTTCTGTGTTGCTTGTCCTGGTCCTGCAAGATCTTCAGCTTCTGCAGCCAGCCAACTTAATTCTGGATCAAGAACCAGGTCATATCAGACCTCCCCTGATTTTCATAATCGTATTCACACCTCATTCTTATTCACACAGAAATTACATGCCGTCTAGTACCTTACATAGAACACATGTCAGTGAGATAGGCCTATAGTTGGCGGGGTTTGACTTGTCTCCTTTTTTGTAAATGGGAGCAACATTTGCTGACTTCCACTGGGCCGGCAGTGATCCTTCGTTGAGGGATTTTTGGAATAAGACTTCAAGGATAGGTGAGAGTTCTTTAGACAGGGTTTTAAGTATGATTGGCTTAATTTGGTCAGGACCACTAGCCTTATGGGGGTTCAAGTTATTGAGAAGTTTCTCTATGCCATTTGAACTTACTGTGATCTCATTCATGTTTGGCGTGGATTGACCATTCAGGTTTCCATTTGTGTCCTGAATTTTCATTTTACAAATGGAGGTAAGTCTTAGTGGGGATTTGGAGCTGAAGACAGACTGAAACTGTTTGTTTAGTGCTGTGGCTTTAGCAGCTTCTTCATGATGAAATTTGTTTTCATGCTTTAGGAGTGACATTGATTTGGAGTCTTGCTTGGAATGCTTAAGGAGGGAATAAAGTTTCTTGGTGTTTTGGTCTGTAAGGATGGGAGGCATCAGCATTGATTAGATTTAGGATGTTTTCCAGATATTGGTGATAAGCCTCTTTGACCTTTTGCCGCACTAAATGTTTTCGATCCAGGAATTTCTTGCGATTTGAAAGGCGTACTTGACTTCCTAGTATTTTTAAAGGCCTTATTTCGCCTTCTAATCATTCGCTTAACACTCTGATTGACCCAGGGTAGGTGATCTCTTAACGATGACTGTTTGGCTGGAATCCATTTACGTTATCTGTAAGGGTGTTTAGAGCATGAGAGAAGTGTTCCCATAACTCTTCAGTATTTAGTGGGAATATTTACATTAGGTGATCATAACCTGGTGATAGTCAAATAATGACTGTCTAATGGCCTGCAAGTTTGCTTTCTTATAGAGTGGAATCCTGTGAGGCTTTTCATAACGTATCCTTGCAGATGTGTTGACTTTTAATTCGACTACATTATGATCACTGATGCCGGGTAGAATATTGACCTGATTTACTAAAGTGGGGTTAGTTGTAAGGAATAAATCATTTGGTTGAGGTTTGTATCATTAAACATTTCAATGACCTGCCAATAGAAGGATGGGTGTTTGCAGTCGGTGAATGGGCTAGTAGTGTCCCAGTCCATCTTTGGTAGGTTTAGGTCCCCAGCCACCCAGATGTTGGAGAAACGTTTGTCTACCTTTTCAATAGACTTACAGAATTGATTGACACTGTCTATATCAAGCTCATGGGGTTTGTAATAAGCTCCAACCACAAGAGACTTATTTCCTACAAGGTCTAATTTTACCAATAGGTCCTCATATTCAGACTGTAGGTCGGGCATTTCCTAGGCTGTTATGCAGACCCTTATAGCAATAAATATACCTCCGCCTGCCTTATTGATACGGTCACGACGGAAAATGGAGTAACCTAGATCTGGGTCAAACACTTCGCTAGTATAATGCTTAGGTTTAAGCCAGGACTCAATACCTATTACATCACTATCCTATCTGCAACAGAAGCCGATAATTATATAATAAATAATGACGTCATACTAATTTGCATAAAAACTATTATTTATGGTCCAAAAAATTGGAACCAACTTTTTTGTTAGCTTCCTTACAGATGGTAGATTACATCCATGCATATTAGACAAAATAAACAATCAATTTCCACGGAACCAACTGTTACCTATTATTCCTTCATTGGGCCTCGCACTATACAGTATATAAAGGAATTGATGTAAGAACAAACAAAAAACAAATAGAGATTGAGAGGTATAAACGCCGCACGATAATGACAACATTATCGGAAGAGTCTGTTAACTTGTTATATGTGTTTTATAGTACTATTTATATGCAAACGTTACCATTCAATATTATAGACTACACAATAGTCAATTTGTATATCAAGTAGTAATATAAAAACACCTATAGCAAGTCAATGGACTTTTCCGATAATGTTGTCATTATCGTGCGGTGTTTATATTTTGATGTAAGAACAAACAAACAAAAAACAAACATAAAGAGGTTGATGGATTGAGATGTTGATTATTATATTGTGTGGTATTTATTCATTCTACAGACTTTGAAACTTTCACCAAATGAGACTCTGAATAAAATTAGTGACTGAACAAATTTAAGTTATGAAGCAATAAATGTGGCTCTTTTTGATATCGGTTCCTGCACACTGATGCCATTGTTAGTTCTTGTGCATTGAAAACACAGGGTAAGCCTCAGTGGCCAAAGGCTTATACCGACACAATGTATAAGAAAAAGAATGAAATGTACACATCAATCGACAACTAACAATCAACATGCCCCCATCAATCGACAACTAACAATCAACATGCCCCCATCAGTCTTCAACTAACAATCCACATGCCCCCATCAGTCATCAACTAACAATCAACATGCTCCCATCAATCGACAACTAACAATCAACATGCCCCCATCAGTCTTCAACTAACAATCCACATGCCCCCATCAGTCTTCAACTAACAATCAACATGCCCCCATCAGTCTTCAACTAACAATCAACATGCCCCCATCAGTCTTCAACTAACACTCCACATGCCCCTCCCCCCATCAGTCTTCAACTAACAATCAACATGCCCCCATCAGTCTTCAACTAACAATCAACATGCCCCATCAGTCTTCAACTAACAATCAACATGCCCCCATCAATCGACAACTAACAATCAACATGCCCCCATCAGTCGACAACTAACAATCAACATGCCCCCATCAATCGACAACTAACAATCAACATGCCCCCATCAGTCGACAACTACCAATCAACATGCCCATCAATCTTCAACTAACAATCAACATGTCCCCATCAGTCTTCAACTAACAATCAACATGTCCCCATCAGTCGACAACTACCAATCAACATGCCCATCAATCTTCAACTACCAATCAACATGCCCCCATCAATCTTCAACTAACAATCAACATGTCCCCATCAATCTTCAAATAACAATCAACATGCCCCCATCAATCGACAACTAACAATCAACATGCACCCATCAATCTTCAACTAACAATCAACATGTCCCCATCAGTCTTCAAATAACAATCAACATGCCCCCATCAATCGACAACTAACAATCAACATGGCCCCATCAGTCTTCAACTAACAATCAACATGCCCCCATCAGTCTTCAACTAACAATCAACATGCCCCCATCAGTCTTCAACTAACAATCAACATGCACCCATCAGTCATGAACTAACAATCAACATGCACCCCCATCAGTCATCAACTAACAATCAACATGTCCCCATCAGTCTTCAACTAACAATCAACATGCACCCATCAGTCATCAACTAACAATCAACATGCCCCCATCAGTCTTCAACTAACAATCAACATGCCCCCCCATCAGTCATCAACTAACAATCAACATGCCCCCCCATCAGTCTTCAACTAACAATCAACATGCCCCCCATCAGTCTTCAACTAACAATCAACATGCCCCCCCATCAGTCATCAACTAACAATCAACATGCCCCCCATCAGTCATCAACTAACAATCAACATGCCCCCCATCGGTCGACAACTAACAATCAACATGCCCCCATCAGTCTTCAACTAACAATCAACATGCCCCCCCATCAGTCATCAACTAACAATCAACATGCCCCCATCAGTCTTCAACTAACAATCAACATGCCCCCCCATCAGTCTTCAACTAACAATCAACATGCCCCCATCAGTCTTCAACTAACAATCAACATGCCCCCATCAATCGACAACTAACAATCAACATGCACCCACCAGTCTTCAACTAACAATCAAAATGCCCCCATCAGTCTTCAACTAACAATCAACATGCCCCCATCAGTCTTCAACTAACAATCAACATGCCCCCATCAGTCTTCAACTAACAACAATCAACATGCACCCATCAGTCTTCAACTAACAATCAACATGCCCCCATCAGTCGACAACTAACAATCAACATGCCCCCATCAGTCATCAACTAACAATCAACATGCCCCCATCAATCGACAACTAACAATCAACATGTCCCCATCAGTCTTCAACTAACAATCAACATGCCCCCATCAGTCTTCAATTAACAATCCACATGTCCCTATCAGTCTTCAACTAACAATCAACATGCCCCCATCAATCGACAACTAACAGTAACAATCAACATTCTATCATCCAAAAATATTTTCTCATGATTTGCTAAAGCATCAGTTTAGTAAACTCTGCTTATAACAAACCCAGCTAAATAGTTGTCCAGAAGTTTATAAACTTGGCTCAGATTTCAAACTGATTACCGGTAGTTAATTCTGATATTTGCACTCAGCTCGATCAACCAATCAGTTGCACTCAACTCAAGCAATCAAGAAAGCCTGGGAATGACTAAGAGAAATGCTTTATAGCCTCCATTCTTGAGTGAAGGACTCAAGCTAGAGGGTAAGTTAGGAAAAGAAGACTCGATGAGCTGTCTCACTCTTTCGATAAATGTGTCAATAGAGAGGGCAAACACGTATACATATATACACTTTAATGGTCATCTGGAAAGAGCGATCACCTGGTGTCAATGGCCAGTTTGAACTTCCCCCAATAAAAATCACTCTATATTACACCTGGTATTAGCGGCCACCAGTCGGTATATTTCATCCAAAATGCCATATTCCCACTGCACTAGACGGCCATATTCCCACTGCACTAGACGGCCATATTCCCACTGCACTAGACGGCCATATTCCCACTGCACTAGACGGCCATATTCCCACTGCACTAGACGGCCATATTCCCCACTGCACTAGACGGCCATGTGTCCACTGCACTAGACGGCCATGTGTCCACTGCACTAGACGGCCATATTCCCACTGCACTAGACGGCCATATTCCCACTGCACTAGACGGCCATATTCCCACTGCACTAGACGGCCATATTCCCACTGCACTAGACGGCCATATTCCCACTGCACTAGACGGCCATATTCCCACTGCACTAGACGGCCATATTCCCCATTGCACTAGACGGCCATGTGTCCACTGCACTAGACGGCCATATTCCCACTGCACTAGACGGCCATGTGTCCACTGCACTAGACGGCCATGTGTCCACTGCACTAGACGGCCATATTCCCACTGCACTAGACGGCCATGTGTCCACTGCACTAGACGGCCATATTCCCACTGCACTAGACGGCCATATTCCCACTGCACTAGACGGCCATGTGTCCACTGCACTAGACGGCCATGTGTCCACTGCACTAGACGGCCATGTGTCCACTGCACTAGACGGCCATGTGTCCACTGCACTAGACGGCCATGTGTCCACTGCACTAGACGGCCATGTGTCCACTGCACTAGACGGCCATGTGTCCACTGCACTAGACGGCCATGTGTCCACTGCACTAGACGGCCATGTGTCCACTGCACTAGACGGCCATATTCCCACTGCACTAGATGGCCATGTGTCCACTGCACTAGACGGCCATGTGTCCACTGCACTAGACGGCCATGTGTCCACTGCACTAGACGGCCATGTGTCCACTGCACTAGACGGCCATGTGTCCACTGCACTAGACGGCCATGTGTCCACTGCACTAGACGGCCATGTGTCCACTGCACTAGACGGCCATGTGTCCACTGCACTAGACGGCCATGTGTCCACTGCACTAGACGGCCATATTCCCACTGCACTAGACGGCCATGTGTCCACTGCACTAGACGGCCATATTCCCACTGCACTAGACGGCCATGTGTCCACTGCACTAGACGGCCATGTGTCCACTGCACTAGACGGCCATGTGTCCACTGCACTAGACGGCCATGTGTCCACTGCACTAGACGGCCATGTGTCCACTGCACTAGACGGCCATGTGTCCACTGCACTAGACGGCCATGTGTCCACTGCACTAGACGGCCATATTCCCACTGCACTAGACGGCCATGTGTCCACTGCACTAGACGGCCATATTCCCACTGCACTAGACGGCCATGTGTCCACTGCACTAGACGGCCATGTGTCCACTGCACTAGACGGCCATGTGTCCACTGCACTAGACGGCCATGTGTCCACTGCACTAGACGGCCATGTGTCCACTGCACTAGACGGCCATGTGTCCACTGCACTAGACGGCCATATGTCCACTGCACTAGACGGCCATATGTCCACTGCACTAGACGGCCATATTCCCACTGCACTAGACGGCCATGTGTCCACTGCACTAGACGGCCATGTGTCCACTGCACTAGACGGCCATATTCCCACTGCACTAGACGGCCATGTGTCCACTGCACTAGACGGCCATGTGTCCACTGCACTAGACGGCCATGTGTCCACTGCACTAGACGGCCATATTCCCACTGCACTAGACGGCCATATTCCCACTGCACTAGACGGCCATATTCCCACTGCACTAGACAGCCATGTGTCCACTGCACTAGACGGCCATGTGTCCACTGCACTAGACGGCCATGTGTCCACTGCACCTTACGGCCATATTCCCACTGCACTAGACGGCCATGTGTCGTGAGAAATATGTGAACATTCAATTGTGTCAGCTGTTGTGTATCGAACTTTACATTTAGTAAAATTCCATTGTGCCGGAGAAATACTAAAACTCCCGGAAATTTATGATCATGACCATCGGTAGGGTTAGTAAATAGATTGGACATTTGTATTTCATTCAAAGAATCATAGTATTGTGCCCCAATTATTGATCATTGGCATGAATGAGGTATTGTTGTCACTTAAGTCATTTCAAAAACTGATAAAGTAACATTTTCACACCCTCATGTTTTTGTATGCAAATGAGAGTAATTACTTTTTACTCTAATATCCGGCTACTTACAATCACGGGCACCTAAGCATCTGAAATTGTGAAATCATATTTCGAAAATGCATAAACAATTTGAAAAACCTGACATTCACTTGTCTTCATTCTTAAAAAATGTAGTTTACAATAATAGAATTTGTTCATACTTGATACATCACTAGTACTATGTATTACTAACCAAAATATGAAATAAAATTGATATGCTAATGACTTCGTTTTTTTTAATTAATTTTTTTATAACATGCTTCCAATTTCGGCCAATAATTTCTCATTTTGGCGACAAAAGTAAAATTTAAAAAAATTGCAATTATTATGTGTATTGATATATTAATATGTTACATATGACTATTAATCATAACTGCATGAAACTACAAACATAAAATATGCATATTTAGAATACAATAATCCTAAATCATGAATTTTCCATGTTCGAGTACCGTACTTACTCGCCTATAAGACGACTCGCCTATAAGACGACCCCCTACTTTGGTTGTGTAATCTGTGGGTTTTGGCATGCACTCGCCTATAAGACGACCCCCCTACTTTGGTTGTGTAATCTGTGGGTTTTGGCATGCACTCGCATATAAGACGACCCCCCACGTTGGTTCTGTAATCTGTGGGTTTTGGCATGCACTCACATATAAGACGACCCCCCCTACGTTGGTTCTGTAATCTGTGGGTTTTGGCATGCACTCACATATAAGACGACCCCCCCCACGTTGGTCCTGTAATCTGTGGGTTTTGGCATGCACTCGCCTATAAGACTACCCCCTACGTTGGTTCTGTAATCTGTGGGTTTTGGCATGCACTCGCATATAAGACTACCGCCTACTTTGGTTGTGTAATCTGTGGGTTTTGGCATGCACTCGCCTATAAGACTACCCCCTACGTTGGTTCTGTAATCTGTGGGTTTTGGCATACACTCGCATATAAGACGACCCCCCTACGTTGGTTCTGTAATCTGTGGGTTTTGGCATGCACTCACATATAAGACAACCCCCCTACGTTGGTTCTGTAATCTGTGGGTTTTGGCATGCACTCGCATATAAGACTACCCCCTACGTTGGTTCTGTAATCTGTGGGTTTTGGCATGCACTCACATATAAGACGACCCCCCCCCCCCGTTGGTTCTGTAATCTGTGGGTTTTGGCATGCACTCACATATAAGACAACCCCCCTACGTTGGTTCTGTAATTTGTGGGTTTTGGCATGCACTCGCCTATAAGACTACCCCCTACTTTGGTTGTGTAATCTGTGGGTTTTGGCATGCACTCGCCTATAAGACTACCCCCTACGTTGGTTCTGTAATCTGTGGTTTGGCATGCACTCGCATATAAGACGACCCCCCTACTTTGGTTCTGATATCTGTGGGTTTTGGCATGCACTCACATATAAGACGACCCCCCCCCCCACGTTGGTTCTGTAATCTGTGGGTTTTGGCATGCACTCGCCTATAAGACTACCCCCTACTTTGGTTGTGTAATCTGTGGGTTTTGGCATGCACTCGCATATAAGACGACCCCCCTACTTTGGTTCTGATATCTGTGGGTTTTGGCATGCACTCGCCTATAAGACTACCCCCTACGTTGGTTCTGTAATCTGTGGGTTTTGGCATGCACTCACATATAAGACGACCCCCCTACTTTGGTTCTGTAATCTGTGGGTTTTGGCATGCACTCACATATAAGACGACCCCCCCTACGTTGGTTCTGTAATCTGTGGGTTTTGGCATGCACTCGCATATAAGACGACCCCCCTACTTTGGTTCTGTAATCTATATCAACCATTATCTAGGTGTTAAGAAACATTATTGAACTATAAAAAGCATGTCATTGTTCAATAACAATTTATACAGATGGATCTGTAGTCCAGTTGTAACATGCTGGACTGGTAATCCAGGGATAGCAGGTTCGACCCCCCGTCTGACCCTAATAAAATTAAGTCTTTCGGAAGGGACGTTAAACCGAGGTCTCGTGTCGGTACTTTACACTGTGCACGTAAAAGAACCAGAGCAGACTCTGGAATGGGTCTCTTGTCTGTATCATTGCACTATCCTCCAAAATCTAAAATGACTAATCTCTTCAGGAGGCGTCGCTCATATGGGCAACCGGTAGCGACGATAAATAAACGTAAAACACACTAACAAAGTCTAGGTGGATTAATTGCATTCATTAGGTTTATTTGATAAATTCACAGTTATGTATTACCGTACCTGGATAAAGTCATGCAGCCCCGGGACAATAACACGGTAGCAGTTTGCATACTCGCTATGTACACAAAGATCAATATGTGATGTCTTTTGACAACACAAAAAAATACAGCAATACAGAAGAATACATAACTATTGAATTAAGAATTGTCCAGGGCTAGAATCTTTCGCAGTTTTTAATTTACCAAGGTGATCATTTAATACCAATCGGTGAAAAAATGTATAAAAAGGGATCAAATTGGCCAAAAAAATTATATAGATTTATTACATTTAGAAAACGCAGAACCAGCCGATTTTGACTGAAACATTTTAGGCAATGTTTTGTGACCCACTTATAAGACAGAACCCCGAGTTTGAGCCTTAAATCAGCTGAAAATATACCCGTCTTATAGGCGAGTAAGTACGGTACTTGATTTTGGTGAGATTTTATGTGTTATTCATGTACTATTTAGGATCTAATTTCAAATATTTTTTCCCCACAATAATAGAATTTCTTCAAATGTTGTATTCATTATTTCAATGTATGCCTAAGGCCATTTATTTTTAATTACTTGGTTTACGGATCCGCCAACCCAATTTTTTTCAATTTGCAATAAAAATAAAATTTTGGTTGTTTTCGTTTTTTATTTCCGCCGACCTTAATTGTGATGGAACAATAAAAAAAAATATGATGAACGAGCGAGTCTATGCTAGTCTTAATAAACTTGAGGTTTGAAACAAACACGGACGTTTTAGTAGCAATAATACATTACCCGATATAACTACCTGCTTATCTATTTCTAATTTAGAAAAATTGCCCGAAATACCCAAAATCAACTCCGTGCCTGACATGCGCAACAACCTGCGCAGAAGCATCATTCTATTTTCGGGCACTTTCTAGCGTAATCGCTTTTCGAAGTGTTTTTTAGAATATTGCCTACGGCTCCTTATCAGGTTGTTTCGTATTGTTTTTTGTTTGGTAAACTTTCTTTGCATTGTTCACATCGATTGTAATCGCTTTTTGTTATTGTCATTTGTATTTACGTATAATAATTTCAATTGTTATACGTTTTCGCGAATTAGCCATTTTGAGCTAATCGTATTATAATTATGCCACAGGTAACAGGTACGTGTGGACATAGTAAGGTAGAGTGGGACACTCATTCTCTCTGCCTCTCGTGTACCAAGCATCCCTGCAGCGTGTGCACATCTTGGTCCGAGGATGTTTGGGCACTAGCCAAGACTAGACGCTCATACAAATCTAAGAGGTCGGATCGGAAGGAGTCCCTTTCTGCTCCATCCTACAGTCCGATCAGTATACAAGGATCTGCATCCAAGTCTACGGGGCATTTTGACCCCCAGGGGCAAGTGGACTCGTTTTCCTCTTGTTTAACCCCTGTGACACTGGACCGGACCGGACATCTCCCAAATTATTGGGTAGATTGTCTGTCCGGTCACTGGACCGGACCGGACACTGGACCGGACCGGACACCGGACCAGACATCCATCCGAACCGGACACCCAGTCTCCGGACCGGACATCCGACCGGACGGGACACCCGTTCACCGGACCGGACATCACCGGACCGGACATCACCCAAATTACCGGGTAGATTTTCTGGACCGGACCGGACACTAGATATTGATCACCGGACATCTACATCCGGGCATCGTATTCCACCGGACATTCACCGAGGAAAACGTTTAACGCGTGATAAGACACCTGATCACAGGGGTCATCACCGAGAAAGTAGGTCTAAGGAGTCTAGACACTCCTCAGAGAGACACTACCGCCGTTCTAGGCGTAGATCTCCTAGCCTTTCCTCATCGTCGAGTAGCCGCCATAGGGGCAGGTCACCTCATCGTAGGAGAAAACACAAAAGTCTGGAACCCCACTTTTGGGCTTCTCTGTTGCAAGGCATGGCTAGCCAGCTACAGTTACCCTCAAGGGTTACTCCTTCAGCCATACACCCACCTCCTGTTAAGGGTGGCAATATACCTACTTCTACAGCTCCTGCACCTAGATCCAGTTCTTCATCTGGTTCTACTACGTCCAAGTCGAGATCTCGGTCTCCTAGACAGGTAGTACATCGTAAGGAGCCTTTGGATGTAGTATCAGTTTTGGCTCCTTCCAGAGATTCGATAATCGATTCTAATTATAGTGCTACAAAAGGTATTTCTCCAAGGAAGTGAACCTATATTTGTGGCAGTAACTACAGAAATGGGGCTTATGGGTTATACGACCAGTGTAGCCCCAGACCAGCCTGCGCAGTCTGATCAGGGCCTACAATGTTCACCATTCCTTCAATGGCATATATCCACCATGCATCTATTTTAAAGAGAGATATCAAGATACAGGATCCCGGCAGCAGATAAAGATGTAGATTAATCCAAAACCCCATAATAACCCTTTCTCTAGTCAAAGTCGCATTTGAGAGTTTGTAATAATAATTGTATTCCCCGGACAGCCAATGAGTTGTTCTTCTGAATGTTGTATCTGCTACTTCTATCAATTTATCAACCAATCAATCCATTAATCAGCCAATACATCAATCGATCTATCAACCAAATTAAAATACCATATTAAATACAGTGAATTAACAGAAAATGTTCAACTGCTTTAGTACATGCATTATAGTGGGTGTTTGGTTGGGTGACCATATCAGTACTGATGGAGTTACCAGAGGGTGAACTTTAATGCTTTTGGGAGGGGGCTAAGTGATCAGGGGTCGTTATCATACAACTTTCTGAGCGCGTTCTCCAATCTCATACTCGAAATCAGGGAATTTGATTGGTCGATGACTGAGCTGTGCTCAATCATATTTGCTGATTTCGAGTATGAGATTGGAGAACGTGCTCCAATGGTTTTATGATCTCGGGCTCTTGTGTCCAGGACCTGGCATATTTCAGTATTGTTCTGGTATTTTTGTCGTGCCTGCTTTAGCAGCAGGGGCGACTATAGTCGTCATGTTTTCCTTCATACGTGTACGGGTCCGCGTCCGAAAACTTTGTAGTGGTTAATGACTTATAAATAACTTCTGTTTCCTTTGACCGATCATCTTCATATTGCATACACACATTGCTCTGAACCCATTGACCCGGCCTTAAATGACCTTATAATTATGTTGATATGCTGTTAAACCACAATAAACTATCAATCATTAATTTACTTCCTGTCTATAACTAGAAGTCTTAATACTCATTTACAAAGCTATTTTAGACAATCAGTATGATGATTTAATTGATTTACAGTGGTTTTAAAACAGCAAAGCATTTTTTGAGAGAATAAATATCTCGAAAGTTGTCTTTTAATTTATTTTTATTTTTACCATACATTTTGGGAAAACAAATAATAAAAAAAGAGAATGTATCATTTTATTTTTATTTTTATTTCGACCTCCAACCCAAAAAAAATCCGTAAACCAAGTAATAAAAAAAAAATGGCCTAAGTAAAACATTAAATAAAATCGGTATGCTAATGACCGATTTTCCTACTTTTTCTTTAAAACTGTATCTCGTCAGTAAGCTTACAACAGGCATTTTATTATATAAAAATAACTTTTACAACATTATAGAAGATCTAATTATGTTCATGTGTATTCACATGAAATAAGTAACGTAATGTAAGGGAGGTAATTTTTCTATCATATAAATGAAAAATGCAAATATTGTGATAATATTTAAAACTAAGCACCATATATGATAACACTGATTAATACAGTCAAACCTGCCCAAGAGAATACCTCAATAAAGATACAACCTGTCCATTTAAATTCCACATTGCCTCTTCTCTCTCCCTCGTGGCGATGAAATCCATCAGAAATGAGTTCTCGAGAGGGATTAATATAAGTTTTAAGAACTTGTTTCGCAATCAAACTAAAAAAATTGCATTATAAATTAAAATTTAGTTTTAGTTTAGTGATTTATCAATGTAAGAAAATTTGAGCCCAGAGCAATCTCAAAGTGAGAAGTTTGATGAAAGAGTGCAAGAGAGTGCAATGACAAATGGCCCAATTCAACAATCCTTGGGCCAGATGGCCAAGATTCCTTACTATCCGAATGTATAGTACTGTCCGAATGTATAGTACTGTCCGAATGTATAGTACTGTCCGAATTACTTATTATCGGCTCAATATTTAACTTGTTGATAACGGAATTATTGTCGATTGTTTGGCCTTCATGCCATGCAGACAAGCGCGTCGATGACAGTGCTGCCCGCCTGTCGCTTTTAGCTGATGAAAACCCTTTTGTATGGTTAAACGGCATGTTAAATCAAACTGGTTATTTTGTTGTGATTTGACAGGCGGTGTGAGCGTAAAATGTTGTTTAGGTTTGTCAGCAGATGTGTGAATAAAACAACAATAACGGCCAAGTAAGTGATAAAAGTTTGTTGTCGCATATTAAAAGGAAGCTTTACCGGTATCAAAGAAGGCATTATCAAAATGGTAATTACATGGATCAATCAAATTGGTAATTACATGGATCAATCAAATTGGTAATTACATGGATCAATCAAATTGGTAATTACATGGATCAATCAAATTGGTAATTACATGGATCAATCAAATTGGTAATTACATGGATCAATCAAATTGACTCTTTCTTTTATTGTGAACTGTCTGATCTCATCAAGATTGAGGAGAAGTTTGATACAAGGATTTATTGGTGTCTTATGTTGATGTTGATGGAGTGATGACGATGATGGAAAGTATGATACATAACAAAATGTAGGTGTTATTTGATGATTGGTGGCCTCAAATCCAGATGATTAAGTGGTCACCTGCCTTAAGCAAAAAGTAACTTCCTTTGAGTGGCTGCTGAAGACAGGGTTAACTGTACACTGAACTTATCTCTATTTGTTTAAGTCTTACATTACACCCTGATGTAGGAAACAATATCCCCTAACAATTCTACCTTCAAATATTTCAATTGATTACAATAAACTAATCAAGGAATGGCTATCACCCCCCTGGTGTTCCTTATAAGCAGTGTGTACTGTATCTCCATTCTCTCCAAAGTACTTGACATAATATTTTGCTAACAATCAAAAGGGACCAATATATTTGATTGCTAGCCATACACAATGATGGGTTGATTGCTAGCCACAAACACTGATGGGTTGATTGCTAGCCACAACTACTGATGGGTTGATTGCTATGGGTTGATTGCTAGCCACAAACACTGATGGGTTGATTGCTAGCCACAACTACTGATGGGTTGATTGCTAGCCACAACTACTGATGGGTTGATTGCTAGCCACAAACACTGATGGGTTGATTGCTAGCCACAAACACTGATGGGTTGATTGCTAGCCACAACTACTGATGGGTTGATTGCTAGCCACAAACACTGATGGGTTGATTGCTAGCCACAAACACTGATGGGTTGATTGCTAGCCACAAACACTGATGGGTTGATTGCTAGCCACAAACACTGATTGGTTGATTGCTAGCCACACACAATGATGGGCTGATTGCTAGCCACACACACTGATGGGTTCATTGCTAGCCACAACTACTGATGGGTTGATTGCTAGCCACAACTACTGATGGGTTGATTGCTAGCCACAAACACTGATGGGTTGATTGCTAGCCACAAACACTGATGGGTTGATTGCTAGCCACACACACTGATGGGCTGATTGCTAGCCACAAACACTGATGGGTTGATTGCTAGACACAACTACTGATGGGTTGATTGCTAGCCACACACACTGATGGGTTAATTGCTAGCCACAACTACTGATGGGCTGATTGCTAGCCACAACTACTGATGGGTTGATTGCTAGCCACAAACACTGATGGGTTGATTGCTAGCCACACACACTGATGGGTTGATTGCTAGCCACACACACTGATGGGCTGATTGCTAGCCACAACTACTGATGGGTTGATTGCTAGCC
Source organism: Archivesica marissinica (assembly GCA_014843695.1). Classification (NCBI taxonomy): domain Eukaryota; kingdom Metazoa; phylum Mollusca; class Bivalvia; order Venerida; family Vesicomyidae; genus Archivesica; species Archivesica marissinica. The sequence continues at coordinate 8,665,460 of CM026395.1, forward strand.
ACACAAACTGATGGGTTGATTGCTAGCCACACACACTGATGGGTTGATTGCTAGCCACAACTACTGATGGATTGATTGCTAGCCACACACACTGATGGGTTGATTGCTAGCCACACACACTGATGGGTTGATTGCTAGCCACAACTACTGCTGGATTGATTGCTAGCCACAAACACTGATGGGTTGATTGCTAGCCACACATACTGATGGGTTGATTGCTAGCCACAACTACTGATGGATTGATTGCTAGCCACAAACACTGATGGGTTGATTGCTAGCCACAATTACTGATGGGCTGATTGCTAGCCACACACACTGATGGGTTGATTGCTAGCCACAAACACTGATGGGTTGATTTCTAACCACAAACACTGATGGGTTGATTGCTAGCCACAAACACTGATGGGTTGATTGCTAGCCACACACACTGATGGGCTGATTGCTAGCCACAACTACTGATGGGTTGATTGCTAGCCACAAACACTGATGGGTTGATTGCTAGCCACAAACACTGGTGGGTTGATTGCTAGCCACAAACACTTATGGGTTGATTGCTAGCCACAACTACTGATGGGTTGATTGCTAGCCACAAACACTGATAGGTTGATTGCTAGCAACACACACTGATGGGTTGATTGCTAGCCACAACTACTGATGGGTTGATTGCTAGCCACAACTACTGATGGGTTGATTGCTAGCCACAAACACTGATGGGCTGATTGCTAGCCACACACACTGATGGGTTGATTGCTAGCCACAAACACTGATGGGTTGATTGCTAGCCACAACTACTGATGGGTTGATTGCTAGCCACACACACTGATGGGTTGATTGCTAGCCACAACTACTGATGGGTTGATTGCTAGCCACAAACACTGATGGGTTGATTGCTAGCCACAACTACTGATGGGTTGATTGCTAGCCACAAACACTGATGGGTTGATTGCTAGCCCCAAACACTGATGGGTTGATTGCTAGCCACAAACACTGATGGGTTGATTGCTAGCCACAAACAATGATGGGTTGATTGCTAGCCACAAACACTGATGGGTTGATTGCTAGCCACAACTACTGATGGGTTGATTGCTAGCCACAAACACTGATGGGTTGATTGCTAGCCACAACTACTGATGGGTTGATTGCTAGCCACAACTACTGATGGGTTGATTGCTAGCCACAAACACTGATGGGTTGATTGCTAGCCACAAACACTGATGGGTTGATTGCTAGCCACAACTACGGATGGGTTGATTGCTAGCCACAAACACTGATGGGTTGATTGCTAGCCACAAACACTGATGGGTTGATTGCTAGCCACAACTACTGATGGGTTGATTGCTAGCCACAAACACTGATGGGTTGATTGCTAGCCACAAACACTGATGGGTTGATTGCTAGCCACAACTACTGATGGGTTCATTGCTAGCCACAAACACTGATGGGTTCATTGCTAGCCACACACACTGATGGGTTCATTGCTAGCCACAAACACTGATGGGTTCATTGCTAGCCACAAACACTGATGGGTTGATTGCTAGCCACAACTACTGATGGGTTGATTGCTAGCCACAAACACTGATGGGTTCATTGCTAGCCACAAACACTGATGGGTTCATTGCTAGCCACACACACTGATGGGCTGATCCAATATAAAGCAGATCGCAAGTTAGGCAGTGCTTTCTAAGAGTGTAATTGGAAATTGTTTTTGAAAAATACACATGTTTCCCCACTCACTGTTGCTTCAGCGGAGTAATAAAAGAATGGAAGTGAATATATATGAAGTCATTGCAATACAATGACATAATTAGTAGACGAAGCATAGACAATCTGGCAATGTCCAAATGGCAGTAAATCTGCAAATAATCATCCAACCGGAGCAGGGTTACAATATGCACAATTAGACATAATACCGATGCTTCCTGCCAAGATTGGTCAAAATCCAACAAGGGCTTTCGAAGATGAAACATGGACAACCACAATGTTATAGCGTTTTGGAGATGACAGCACGGACAGGTTTCTATAAAATATGTTCAAATGGCCGTACATCCGCAGACAATCACCCAACCGGAATGGGGTAAAAATATGCACAACTAGACATCATACCGATGCTTCCTGCCAAGGTTGGTGAACATCCAACAAGAACGGGGTTACAATATGCACAACTAGACATCATACCGATGCTTCAGACAAAGCATGGTGATAATGCAACAAGGAGTTGTGGAAATGAAGCGAGGACCAGCTTTGTGTTATAAACATGTCCAATGGCCACAAATCTGCAAAATATCATCCAACTGGAACAGGGTTACAATATGTACAACATCATACTGTTTCTTCCTGTCATGTTTCGTGAATATCCAACAAGGGGGCTATGGAGATGGAGTGAGGACAAGCTTTGCGTTAAAAAAATGAATTATTCATCTTAAACAGGGTTACAATATGCACAACAAGACATCATACCGATGCGTCCTGCCAAGGTTGGTGAACATCCAACAAGAACGGGGTTACAATATGCACAACTAAACATCATACCGATGCTTCCTGCCAAGGTTGGTGAACATCCAACAAGAACTGGGTTACAATATGCACAACTAGACATCATACCGATGCGTCCTGCCAAGGTTGGTGAACATCCAACAAGAACGGGGTTACAATATGCACAACTAGACATCATACCGATGCGTCCTGTCAAGGTTAGTGAACATCCAACAAGAACTGGGTTACAATATGCACAACTAGACATCATACCGATGCGTCCTGCCAAGGTTGGTGAACATCCAACAAACAAACAAAACAAACATGTTATGGAGATCAGGCGCAGAGCGTCAGACGGCAATGGCAAAAACAATGTTTACCCCCGCCTCTCCAGTAGGGGAGACATAAAAACACTGTGGTCTAAAAATAGAATGTTGCTAAAAATAGACATACCGTATAACAGGTTATTTTCCCCACGACATAAATATTTTCGCTATATTCGCGAGAACCTCTAATTTGTGAATGTAAAAATCACTAAAATATCCAAGTTCTTATCTAATGATTATTTTCGCTCGACATCATCCCGCCATTTTGTCCAACACATGTGGTATGATTGATTAGTACTGATTAATAAATATTTTGTACAGGTAAAGTCTAAAATCATTTTGATGTATTCTACTTTCAAATCTAACAAAAGAATGTCTCACTTCACTGTTATGTCTTGTATTGACGGACATGGATAGGTTTTGATTTTCTCATTTTATAACAGTGTTTGTACTATAGGTAGGTTGTATAACAACAAAAGGTGTTCCCAATATGCATATGCTATAACTGTTAAATTAAAATAGTGACAATCAGACTGTTTGTAATTTTGAAATGCAATGTTTTCACAACTCTGTGCACATTCCTCAGTCACTGGTGTATGATCAATTTTGTTTATTGTATTTGTGTAGCAGAATGATTTGACAGTCATGCTATATATCATATGCAAACAAATAGTAACTATGAATAGTAACTATGAATAAAGAAAAATTAATAAAACTGTAACAGTCTGTCCGTTTTGAAACTTACATGTAAACCTAGTTACCTCCCTTAGATGGTGATCCATTTGCAGTGTTAAAACGAAAGTTGTATATAATTACAATAGTGAATATCTGCCAACATACAGATGGATCTGTAGTCCAGTGGTAACACGCTGGACTGGTAATCCAGGGATCGCAGTCTTTCAGATGGGACGTTAAACCGAGGTCTCGTGTCGGTGCTTTACACCGTGCACGTAAAAGAACCAGAGGAGATTCTGGAGTGGGTCTCTGTCTGTATCATGCACTATCCTCCAAAATCTAAAATAACTAATCTCTTCAGGAGGCGTCGCTCATATGGGCAACCGGTAGCGACGATAAATAAACATAAAAAAATAAATATCTGCCAACATAGACATGTCACGTGAATGGGTCAATAAAATATTTCGATAATATAATAACTTATAAAACGCGAAAATGGTAATTTGAGACTGCAAAAACTGAAACCGCGAAAACACATTTTGCAGTGAAATTATGAAAATTGCATGCGATGAAAATTACCCATTATACGGTAGTTTTCAATTAATTTTCAGAATACACCTCTTCAACAATTCTTGTGTATTTGATCTGCTCTCTTCTAATACAGTTTTTAGATGAAAATACAGCATAAATGTTAGCGGTAATATTTACAATTTAAAAGTATAAAGTTAATTTCACGTGCCGCTATCTATCACTAATAACTAGGTGGCTGTATTAAGATTAGAGATGTGTCGGTGTACTGCAAGTTTTCTTAAAATGCTGGCTCACACAGTGCGATCATTTAATATCGCAGGAAACGAGGCACCGGATGCCCTCTCGAAATGCCACCTTCCAAATATGTAGTCCTGGAACCAGGCATGTGGAACCTAGGATCTGATTTAAGCATGACCTTTGGGATTTACGATCTTTACGATCTTTCTGCTAAGTGTTGTTTGACAGAGAGAAATAGAATGGTCAAGTTTCCATAGTGGGGGAAAATATGAATTGACATATCAAACAACCTGTATAACAGGACCATGTGGAACCTCTGACAAGCACTCTGACCTTTCAAAGGTCAAGGTCACTACGGATGACTCAGCATCTATTCCGCAAGGCTATAGGGGGTAAATCATAATCACATTTAGTAACATCATTACCCCACCCACTCAAAATATATTGTGTGATCTATCAAATAAACTGCATCTTACACACAAGTGTCTTCATAGAAAGCCAGCCACATACATATCAGCATTTCAATCATTTGCAATTGCAACAAATCAAGTTAAAACTGCGGTTAGCATTCAATGTTAGACTTTATAAGGCCTGTTTTTAAAGCTTATGGAGTAGTTGATCTATTCTATAATTGGGAATAGCATTTCTACTAGTCCTCTCTAACTTATAAAGAATATGTAAATGCAACTTTTATGGTGAAGATGCTTAATGTATATGTGGCTGCTATCCATACCCTTATAAAGAACCTTTGAACAAGACAAGCGATTATAATTCAATAGCTAGATTCTCATTCAGATGTAATCGAAAATGGGGGTTAGGGGACGGCAATCTGGAAACGAGGGGGGGGGACTGCAATTGGAAATGAGGGGTCATTGCTAGCAATCTTTTTTTCTATTGGAAATGTGGGGCAGGGGACAGTAATCTAGCAATTGGAAATGGAGGGCTAGGGACAGCAATATTGGTAATGGGGGTTTGAGGAAAGCAATGTTGCAATTGGAAATAGGGGGTCGGGACGGCAATCTTGGAAATGGGGGGGGGGGAGTCAGGTACAACAATCTTACAATTGGAAAGGAAATGGGGGTTGTGGGTGGATGGAAATTGTGTAATTGGAAATGTGGGGTCGGGATTGCAATCTTGCAATTGGAAATGTGGGGTCGGGGACAACAATGGTGATCGGGGACAGCAATCTAGCTATTCATTTATGACAGCCTAATGATTTTTTTTTTTTAATTTTTTTGTTGCTGTAGAAACAGATGCAATTTATTCCATAGGCATTTACATATGGTGTAACAAAGAAACAAAACTAGTTTTACGATACCTCCATTGCTTAACTGCTTGTAAATATTGTCGATCATCATGACTTACAGTCATTCGCCAACGCAATTGATTCGATACAAGTTATAAAACATGGGATGAATAGGCATCCATTAGTTTCTCAGTTTTACACTTGTCAGCAATTTCTGTGTGCTTGACTATATCACACTGTGTGTATTTAATGTGCATTTGCTGTCAACTGTGGATACTTCCAGTCCAGCAACATTGCAATGTTTCTGTACAAGTAGGGACTGAAGGTTTATATGTAAAAGTAGGGACTGAAGGTTTACGTACAAGTATGGCCGGAAGGTTTGCGTACAGGTAGGGACTGAAGGTTTGCACACAAGTAGGGACTGAAGGTTTACGTGCAAGTAGGGACTGAAGGTTTATATGTAAAAGTAGGGACTGAAGGTTTACGTACAAGTAGGGACTGAAGGTTTGCGTACAGGTAGGGACTGAAGGTTTGCACACAAGTAGGGACTGAAGGTTTACGTGCAAGTAGGGACTGAAGGTTTATATGTACAAGTAGGGACTGAAGGTTTATATGTACAAGTAGGGACTGAAGGTTTACGTACAAGTAGGGACTGAAGGTTTGTGTACAAGTAGGGACTGAAGGTTTATATGTACAAGTAGGGACTGAAGGTTTACGTACAAGTAGGGACTGAAGGTTTATATGTACAAGTAGAGACTGAAGGTTTATATGTACAAGTAGGGACTGAAGGTTTACGTACAAGTAGGGACTGAAGGTTTACGTACAAGTAGGGACTGAAGGTTTGCGTACAGGTAGGGACTGAAGGTTTGCGCACAAGTAGGGACTGAAGGGTTTGCGTACAAGTAGGGACTGAAGGGTTTGCGTACAAGTAGGAACTGAAGGGTTTGCGTACAGGTAGGAACTGAAGGGTTTGCATACAAGTAGGGACTGAAGGTTTGCGTACAGGTAGGGACTGAAGGTTTGCGCACAAGTAGGGACTGAAGGGTTTGCATACAGGTAGGGACTGAAGGTTTGCGTACAAGTAGGGACTGAAGGGTTGGCGTACAAGTAGGGACTGAAGGTTTGCGTACAAGTAGGGACTGATGGTTTGCGTACAAGTAGGGACTGAAGGGTTTGCGTACAGGTAGGGACTGAAGGTTTGAGCACAAGTAGGGACTGATGGTTTGTGTACAAGTAGGGACTGAAGGTTTGCGTACAGGTAGGGACTGAAGTTTGCGTACAATTAGGGACTGAAGGTTTGCGTACAAGTAGGGACTGAAGATTTGCGTACAAGTAGGGACTGAAGGTTTGCGTACAGGTAGGGACTGAAGGTTTGAGCACAAGTAGGGACTGAAGGTTTGCGTACAAGTAGGGACTGAAGGGTTTATGTACAGGTAGGGACTAAAGGTTTGCGTACAAGTAGGTACTGAATGGTTTGAGCACAAGTAGGGACTGAATGGTTTGAGCACAAGTAGAGACTGAATGGTTTGCGTACAAGTAGGGACTGAATTGTTTGTGTACAAGTAGGGACTGAAGGTTTGCGTACAGGTAGGGACTGAAGGTTTGCGTACAAGTAGGGACTGAAGGTTTGAGCACAAATAGGGACTGAAGGTTTGCGTACAGATAGGGACTGAAGGCTTGAGCACAAGTAGGGACTGAAGGTTTGAGCACAAGTAGGGACTGAATGGTTTGCGTACAAGTAGGGACTGAAGGTTTGCGTACAAGTAGGGACTGAAGGTTTGAGCACAAGTAGCGACTGAAGGTTTGTGTACAAGTAGGGACTGAAGGTTTGTGTACAAGTAGGGACTGAAGGTTTGTGTACAAGTAGGGACTGAAGGGTTTGCGCACAAGTAGAGACTGAAGGGTTTGCGTACAAGTAGGGACTGAAGGGTTTGCATACAGGTAGGGACTGCCATCTTGGATATTTTGGTCAAAATGATGTTTTAGTTGAAAAGCTGTATTTATACTTGATTCTATGTTCTCTGTTTCAAAAGTAAATTTTTCAAGATGGGGCCGACGGCCATTTTGGATTCGCCCCCTAATAGGCCCGGGCCGGGTTTCTAAATTGTTTATAAAAGGTCCATAGAAGTCAAATCAATCGTCAAAACATGTCAGCCGGAGAATGGTCACTGGATTGAGATTCTGGACCCAACAAAACATGTTAGCCGGAGAATGGTCACGGGATTGAGATTCTGGACCCAACAAAACATGTTAGCCGGAGAATGGTCATGGGATTGAGATTCTGGACCCAACAAAACATGTTACCCGGAGAATGGTCACAGGATTGAGATTCTGGACACAACAAAACATGTTAGCCGGAGAATGGTCACGGGATTGAGATTCTGGACCCAACAAAACATGTCAGCCGGAGAATGGTCACTGGATTGAGATTCTGGACCCAACAAAACATGTTAGCCGGAGAATGGTCACTGGATTGAGATTCTGGACCCAACATAACATGTTAGCCGGAGAATGGTCACTGGATTGAGATTCTGGACCCAACAAAACATGTTAGGTGGAGAATGGTCACAGGATTGAGATTCTGGACACAACAAAACATGTTAGCCGGAGAATGGTCACGGGATTGAGATTCTGGACCCAACTAATATAACGAAATATGTCGTGGAACAACACAAGAGTATGCTAAAAGCACACATGTGGTAATCGAGAGCCACTTAATGCAACCAAAGCATAAGGAAGCACCCGTTTTGATAGAAACTGCAATATTCTGTATATTTGGTTAATATTTGTTGGATTTATTTAATTTAATATAATTAAAACAATTACATAGAACTGTATAAGAGCTTTATATTTATATAAATTGTTAAATTATTAATAATCAAATTATGTGCTGACAAGTGTAAACCAAGACACGCAAGAGCTGAAATCTAAGGTGAGAAATTCATCATTTCAGTACTAGAATGGATGCCAAATAACGTCTGTCAAATAATGTAACACAATGGACATTCAAACCTGGCTCAAACAAACCTGGGACCAGTCAATATGTACTGGGTTTATTTAATGGTTCAAGTGTCAAGTAGATGAAACAGATGTAAGCTTGTCATAAGACACACTCATGTAATTGTATTTGTGTCTGTGGAGTGTGAACATTTTTTTAACCAATCAATATCTGATTCAGAATTAAATTTTTTATCTTATACATTCATTTGTTAAAATCTCTCATCAATATCACCAGATTTACTCACAGTGAAAGTAATATGTCGATCACGAATTGTCAAGTACATCTGATTTATACGAGACCTTGCTGCATTTTGATGGAATATTGCACCCAGGGAACCTTAAATCAGGTACTCAGCCACCGGGCCAGTGATAATTGCCAGGGGCTTGGTGAAGATATGGGCGAGAAACATGTTCCGTATGCTGAAATGCATAACATACACTCCAATGGCATCGTGAATAGGTACCCCTTATACTAAACTTCTTTTACTTACCCTTTAGACTGACCTCCTCCTACTCGTCGCCTTCTTATACTCATCGCTCCCTTACACTTGTCACCTCCTTATAATCGTAGCTCCCTTACACTTGTCATCTCCTTATACTCGTAGCTCCCTTACACTTGTCGCCTCCTTCTACTAGTAGCTCCCTTACACTTGTCATCTCCTTCTACTAGTAGCTCCCTTACACTTGTCACCTCCTTATACTCGTAGCTCCCTTACACTTGTCATCTCCTTATACTTGTCGCTCCAATACACTTGTCACCTTATACTAGTAGCTCCCTTACACTTGTCACCTCCTTATACTCGTCGCTCCCTTACACTTGTCACCTCCTTATACTCGTCGCTCCCTTACACTTGTCACCTTATACTCATCGCTCCCTTACACTTGTCACCTCCTTCTACTCGTCGCTCCCTTACACTTGTCATCTCCTTCTACTAGTAGCTCCCTTACACTTGTCACCTTATAATCGTAGCTCCCTTACACTTGTCATCTCCTTCTACTAGTAGCTCCCTTACACTTGTCACCTCCTTCTACTCGTAGCTCCCTTACACTTGTCACCTCCTTCTACTAGTAGCTCCCTTACACTTGTCACCTCCTTCTACTCGTAGCTCCCTTACACTTGTCATCTCCTTCTACTAGTAGCTCCCTTACACTTGTCACCTCCTTATACTCGTAGCTCCCTTACACTTGTCATCTCCATCTACTAGTAGCTCCCTTACACTTGTCACCTCCTTCTACTAGTAGCTCCCTTACACTTGTCATCTCCTTCTACTCGTAGCTCCCTTAAACTTGTCACCTCCTTCTACTAGTAGCTCCCTTACACTTGTCATCTCCTTCTACTAGTAGCTCCCTTACACTTGTCACCTCCTTCTACTCGTAGCTCCCTTACACTTGTCACCTCCTTCTACTCGTAGCTCCCTTACACTTGTCACCTCCTTCTACTAGTAGCTCCCTTACACTTGTCACATCCTTCTACTTGTCGCTAACTTACACTTGTCGCCTCCTTATACTCGTCACTCCCTTACACTTGTCACCTCCTTATACTCGTAGCTCCCTTACACTTGTCACCTCCTTATACTCGTAGCTCCCTTACACTTGTCACCTCCTTCTACTCGTAGCTCCCTTACACTTGTCACCTCCTTCTACTCGTAGCTCCCTTACACTTGTCACCTCCTTATACTCGTAGCTCCCTTACACTTGTCACCTCCTTATACTAGTAGCTCCCTTACACTTGTCGCCTCCTTATGCTAGTAGCTCCCTTACACTTGTCACCTTATACTCGTAGCTCCCTTACACTTGTCATCTCCTTCTACTAGTAGCTCCCTTACACTTGTCACCTCCTTCTACTCGTAGCTCCCTTACACTTGTCACCTCCTTATACTTGTAGCTCCCTTACACTTGTCACCTCCTTATACTCGTAGCTCCCTTACACTTGTCACCTCCTTCTACTCGTAGCTCCCTTACACTTGTCATATCCTTCTACTAGTAGCTCCCTTACACTTGTCACCTTATACTCGTCGCTCCCTTACACTTGTCACCTCCTTCTACTCGTAGCTCCCTTACACTTGTCATCTCCTTCTACTAGTAGCTCCCTTACACTTGTCATCTCCTTCTACTAGTAGCTCCCTTACACTTGTCACCTCCTTATACTCGTAGCTCCCTTACACTTGTCATCTCCATCTACTAGTAGCTCCCTTACACTTGTCACCTCCTTCTACTCGTCGCTCCCTTACACTTGTCATCTCCTTCTACTAGTAGCTCCCTTACACTTGTCACCTCCTTCTACTCGTAGCTGCCTTACACTTGTCACCTCCTTATACTCGTAGCTCCCTTACACTTGTCACCTCCTTATACTCGTAGCTCCCTTACACTTGTCACCTCCTTATACTCGTAGCTCCCTTACACTTGTCATCTCCTTCTACTCGTAGCTCCCTTACACTTGTCACCTGCTTCTACTAGTAGCTCCCTTACACTTGTCACCTCCTTCTACTCGTCGCTCCCTTACACTTGTCACCTCCTTCTACTAGTAGCTCCCTTACACTTGTCACCTCCTTCTACTAGTAGCTCCCTTACACTTGTCATCTCCTTCTACTCGTAGCTCCCTTAAACTTGTCACCTCCTTATACTCGTAGCTCCCTTACACTTGTCACCTCCTTATACTCGTAGCGCCCTTACACTTGTCACTTCCTTATACTCGTAGCTCCCTTACACTTGTCATCTCCTTCTACTAGTGGCTCCCTTACACTTGTCACCTCCTTATACTCGTAGCGCCCTTACACTTGTCACCTCCTTCTACTCGTAGCTCCCTTACACTTGTCACCTCCTTCTACTAGTAGCTCCCTTACACTTGTCACCTCCTTCTACTCGTCGCTCCCTTACACTTGTCACCTCCTTCTACTAGTAGCTCCCTTACACTTGTCATCTCCTTCTACTAGTAGCTCCCTTACACTTGTCACCTCCTTCTACTCGTAGCTCCCTTACACTTGTCACCTCCTTCTACTAGTAGCTCCCTTACACTTGTCACCTCATTCTACTTGTCGCTAACTTACACTTGTCGCCTCCTTATACTCGTCGCTCCGTTACACTTGTCGCCTCCATATACTTGTCGCTCCCTTATACTTGTCGCCTCCTTATACTCATCGCTCCCTTATACTTGTCGCCTCCTTATACTCATCGCTCCCTTATACTTGTCACCTCTTTATACTTGCCTCCTTATACTCGTTGCACCCTTACACTTGTCACCTCCTTATACTCGTCGCTCTCTTACACTTGTCACCTCCTTATACTCGTCGCTCCCATATACTCGTCGCCTCCTGATACTCGTTGCTCCGTTATACTTGCCTCCTTATACTCGTCGCTCCCGTACACTTGTCGCCTCCTTATTCTTGTTGCCTACTTATACTTGTTGCCTCCTTAAACTTGTCACCTCCTTATACGTGTCGCCTCCTTATGCTTGTCACTTCCTTATACTTGTCGCCTCCTTATACTCATCGCTCCCTTATACTTGTCGCCTCCTTATACTCATCGCTCCCTTATACTTGTCACCTCTTTATGCTTGCCTCCTTATACTCGTTGCACCCTTACACTTGTCACCTCCTTATACTCGTCGCTCTCTTACACTTGTCACCTCCTTATACTCGTCGCTCCCATATACTCGTCGCCTCCTTATACTCGTTGCTCCGTTATACTTGCCTCCTTATACTCGTCGCTCCCGTACACTTGTCGCCTCCTTATTCTTGTTGCCTACTTATACTTGTTGCCTCCTTAAACTTGTCACCTCCTTATACGTGTCGCCTCCTTATGCTTGTCACTTCCTTATACTTGTCACTTCCTTATACTCGTCGCTCCCTTAAACCTGTCGCCTCCTTACACTCATCGCTCCCTTACACTTGTCATCTCCTTATACTCGTCGCCTCCTTATACTAGTCGCTCCCTTACAGTTGTCATCTCCTTATACTCGTCGCCTCCTTATACTCGTCGCTCCCTTATACTTGTCGCCTCCTTATACTCATTGCTCTCTTACACTTATCATCTCCTTACACTGGTCGCCTCCTTATACTCGTCGCTCCCTTACACTTGTCACCTCCTTCTACTCGTCGCCTCCTTATACTCGTCGCTCCCATACACTTGTCGCCTCCTTATACTTGTTGCCTCCTTAACTCGTCGCTCCCTTACACTTGTCATCTCCTTATACTCGTCGCCTCCTTATACTCGTCGCTCCCTTAAACTTGTCGCCTCCTTACACTCGTCGCTCCCTTACACTTGTTGCCTCCTTCTACTCGTCGCTCCCTTACACTTGTCGCGTTCTTCTACTCGTTGCTCCCATACACTTGTCATCTCCTTATACTCGTCGCTCCCTTACACTTGTCACCTCCTTCTACTCGTCGCTCCCTTACACTTGTCACCTCCTTCTACTCGTCGCCTCCTTATACTCGTCGCTCCCTTACACTTGTCATCTCCTTATACTTGTCACTCCCTTCTACTCGTTGCTTCCTTATACTCGTTGCTCCCTTACACTTGTCGCGTTCTTCTACTCGTTGCTCCCATACACTTGTCATCTCCTTATACTCGTCGCTCCCTTACACTTGTCACCTCCTTCTACTCGTCGCTCCCTTACACTTGTCACCTCCTTCTACTCGTCGCCTCCTTATACTTGCCGCTCCCTTACACTTGTCATCTCCTTATACTCGTCACTCCCTTCTACTCGTCGCCTCCTTATACTCGTCGCTCCCTTACACTTGTCGCCTCCTTACACTCTTCGCTCCCTTACACTTGTCACCTCCTTCTACTCGTCGCTCCCTTACACTTGTCACCTTATACTCGTCGCTCCCTTACACTTGTCACCTCCTTCTACTCGTCGCTCCCTTACACTTGTCACCTCCTTCTACTCGTCGCTCCCTTACACTTGTTGCCTCCTTCTACTCGTCGCTCCCTTACACTTGTCATCTCCTTACACTTGTCGCCTCCTTATACTCGTCGCTCCCTTACACTTGTCACCTCATTATACTTGTCGCCTCCTTATACTCGTCGCTCCCTTACACTTGTCACCTCTTTCTACTTGTCGCCTCCTTATACTCGTCGCTCCCTTACACTTGTCACCTCTTTCTACTTGTCGCCTCCTTATACTCGTCGCTCCCTTACACTTGTCACCTCCTTACACTCGTCGCTCCCTTACACTTGTCATCTCCTTCTACTCGTCGCTCCCTTACACTTGTCACCTCCTTATACTCGTAGCTCCCTTACACTTGTCACCTCCTTATACTCGTCGCTCCCTTACACTTGTCACCTCCTTATACTCGTAGCTCCCTTACACTTGTCACCTCCTTATACTCGTCGCTCCCATACACTTGTCATCTCCTTATACTCGTCGCTCCCTTACACTTGTCACCTCCTTCTACTCATCGCTCCCTTACACTTGTCACCTTATACTCGTCGCTCCCTAACACTTGTCGCCTCCTTACACTCGTCGCTCCCTTACACTTGTCATCTCCTTCTACTTGTCGCTCCCTTACACTTGTCACCTCCTTATACTCATAGCTCCCTTACACTTGTCACCTCCTTATACTCGTCGCTCCCTTACATTTGTCATCTCCTTCTACTCGTCGCTCCCTTACACTTGTCACCTCCTTATACTCGTAGCTCCCTTACACTTGTCATCTCCTTCTACTCGTCGCTCCCTTACACTTGTCACCTCCTTATACTCGTAGCTCCCTTACACTTGTCACCTCCTTATACTCGTCGCTCCCTTACACTTGTCATCTCCTTATACTCGTCGCTCCCTTACACTTGTCACCTCCTTCTACTCGTCGCTCCCTTACACTTGTTGCCTCATTCTACTCGTCGTTCCCTTACACTTGTCACCTCCTTATACTTGTCACCTCCTTATACTCGTCGCTCCCTTACACTTGTCACCTCCTTCTACTTGTCGCTCCCTTACACTTGTCACCTCCTTCTACTCCTCACTCCCTTACACTTGTTGCCTCCTTCTACTCGTCGCTCCCTTACACTTGTCATCTCCTTACACTTGTCGCCTCCTTATACTTGTCACCTCCTTCTACTCGTCGCTCCCTTACATTTGTCATCTCCTTACACTTGTCGCCTCGTTATACTTGTCGCTCCTTATACTCGTCGCTCCCTTACACTTGTCACCTCCTTCTACTCGTCGCTCCCTTACACTTGTCACCTCCTTCTACTTGTCGCTCCCTTACACTTGTTGCCTCCTTCTACTCGTCGCTCCCTTACACTTGTTGCCTCCTTCTACTCGTCGCTCCCTTACACTCGTCATCTCCTTACACTTGTCGCCTCCTTACACTTGTCGCCTCGTTATACTTGTCGCCTCTTTATACTTGTTTCACCCCTTATACTTGTCGCCTCCTTATACTTGTTGCCTCCTTATACTTGTCAACCTTATACTTGCCAACCTTATACTTACCTTATACTTGTTGTTCGGAGAATATTAATTACCGCCAGGATAAGGATCAGAAGACCTTCTTGACCGATATCACTAATAAGAAGGCGGACATATCATTTCGTTCTTGCACATTCAATTTTTAGGGCATTATTCACATTTCTGGTAGAATGCTACCCAATGAAGTATTTGTTTTTCGAACATTTTCATGTCGAGAATATTTCCAGAACTTTATGTCGAATATAAATCGGATGTAGAAGATAATTCGTGCTCTTAAGTATTACCTAGCCTGCGATAGATATTTGTTGTTGTATTATTTGTTTCAGTTGCGATACATATAGGTAGGTATATTCAGCGAGGGATAGTACCACAGGCACAAGACATTATTACAATGCATGCTTATATTGTTTCTTCATGCTTTTTTCCGGGCCTGGCGACACATTGTTTTCAGGGCCTGGCGACACATTATTCTCAGGGCCTGGCGTCACATTTTTTTCAGGGCCTGGCGACACATTTTTGTAGGTTGTAGCAGTAATTAGGCTACTAACCTATAAAGGTAGCAGCATTAGTAGGATATCGGAAGATGTAGAAGTGCATCTATAACAGTAAGGTACTGGCTATGTATAACAGTAAGGTACTGGCTATGTATAACAGTAAGGTACTGGCTATGTATAACAGTAAGGTACTGGCTATGTATAACAGTAAGGTACTGGCTATGTATAACAATAAGTGGCTATCTATAACAGTAAGGTACTGGCTATGTATAACAATAAGTGGCTATCTATAACAGTAAGGTACTGGCTATGTATAACAATAAGTGGCTATCTATAACAGTAAGGTACTGGCTATGTATAACAGTAAGGTACTGGCTATGTATAACAGTAAGGTACTGGCTATGTATAACAGTAAGGTACTGGCTATGTATAACAGTAAGGTACTGGCTATGTATAACAATAAGGTACTGGCTATGTATAACAGTAAGGTACTGGCTATGTATAACAGTAAGGTACTGGCTATGTATAACAGTAAGGTACTGGCTATGTATAACAGTAAGGTACTGGCTATCTATAACAGTAAGGTACTGGCTATGTATAACAGTAAGGTACTGGCTATGTATAACAGTAAGGTACAGGCTATGTATAACAGTAAGGTACTGGCTATGTATAACAATAAGTGGCTATCTATAACAGTAAGGTACTGGCTATGTATAACAATAAGTGGCTATCTATAACAGTAAGGTACTGGCTATGTATAACAGTAAGGTACTGGCTATGTATAACAGTAAGGTACTGGCTATGTATAACAGTAAGGTACTGGCTATGTATAACAGTAAGGTACAGGCTATGTATAACAGTAAGGTACTGGCTATGTATAACAATAAGGTACTGGCTATGTATAACAGTAAGGTACTGGCTATGTATAACAGTAAGGTACTGGCTATGTATAACAGTAAGGTACTGGCTATCTATAACAATAAGTGGCTATCTATAACAGTAAGGTACTGGCTATGTATAACAGTAAGGTACTGGCTATGTATAACAGTAAGGTACTGGCTATGTATAACAGTAAGGTACTGGCTATGTATAACAGTAAGGTACTGGCTATGTATAACAGTAAGGTACTGGCTATGTATAACAATAAGGTACTGGCTATGATACAAGATGTTAATTTTGCGTAATCATTGGGCATATGCGAGGGTTTCTACCACAATCTGGCAAGTTTTCAACGTAGGTAACCTGTCTTAGAAAATAGTAAAACTTCCATCACATTTAGAATCATGTAGCGATAAATGATGCGCTATTCAGGTAAGGAACTGGTGTCCAGAGGGATACAGAATCATATTAGTCATTTTATATTTTGGAGGGTAGTGCAAGAAACCAGAAACGTCCTTGATTTTTTACATGCCCAGTGCATAGCACCGATACATGCGACTTCAGTTTGTAGTCCCATCTGAAAGACTCTTAATATTATTAGGGTCAGATATCACTGTACTACTGGAGAGGATTATTAGGGTCAGATATCACTGTACTACTGGAGAGGATTATTAGGGTCAGATATCACTGTACTACTGGAGAGGATTATTAGGGTCAGATATCACTGTACTACTGGAGAGGCTAATTAGGGTCAGATATCACTGTACTACTGGAGAGGATTATTAGGGTCAGATATCACTGTACTACTGGAGAGGATTATTAGGGTCAGATATCACTGTACTACTGGAGAGGATTATTAGGGTCAGATATCACTGTACTACTGGAGAGGCTTATTAGGGTCAGATATCACTGTACTACTGGAGAGGATTATTAGGGTCAGATATCACTGTACTACTGGAGAGGCTTATTAGGGTCAGATATCACTGTACTACTGGAGAGGCTTATTAGGGTCAGATATCACTGTACTACTGGAGAGGATTATTAGGGTCAGATATCACTGTACTACTGGAGAGGCTTATTAGGGTCAGATATCACTGTACTACTGGAGAGGATTATTAGGGTCAGATATCACTGTACTACTGGAGAGGCTAATTAGGGTCAGATATCACTGTACTACTGGAGAGGCTAATTAGGGTCAGATATCACTGTACTACTGGAGAGGATTATTAGGGTTCAGATATCACTGTACTACTGGAGAGGATTATTAGGGTCAGATATCACTGTACTACTGGAGAGGATTATTAGTGTCAGATATCACTGTACTACTGGAGATGCTAATGATTATGCGTAAATCTCGAAATGTTCTAGTATTTAAAGTGACCTTATTTTCATATGTCAACACCTACTAAAATATTTTCTCATCCTCAATACAATATCAAGGTTCTCATAGGAATCTTTCAAAGGAAATACATTTTTATTAGATTGTGGGCTGACGGCAAGACATCCCACATAGACAATAACTCACACTCCACAAAGCTCAGTAAGCTAAACAAATCTTACATCTGTGTGACATGACACCAAGTTATAAATAGAATCCAGTCTTTTTACATTATAAACACATCGGTCAAAAGTAAAACGGGGATACCGTGAGCAGAACAAGCCAGAGTGCTCGCTGAAGCCAGGTTTAAATGGATGCCCGCCCTGTCAAGTTGATGCTCTTCAAGTTAGACCAATTAAGGGAAATTTTCAACAGCAAAGGCTTCAATGCCAAATTATGGAAAAATGTCCTCTTAGCACAGAAATGTTTTGACAAAGTTTGTTCCTAATGTCCACAGCGCATTACTTTAATTTGACCTATTTTTTTAAATTTAAAGCACTGATTATGAAAAGGAATTACCATGATTTGAACGAAACAGAGTCCAAAATTTGCTTTGAGGGTCACAGAATGTTCTCCAATTTAATTGAAGTGGAAACTAGTGAATTTAGAGCTGTGGTTGGCAAATATGGATTCTGGCCAGAGGACATGTCTGTTTTACTTATAAACAGAGGCAATCAACCGACACATGTACTCTTTAATACAGTGAGTGTATGGTTTTAAACTGATTGGCAACTTACTTGCTTTGGCGGCAAGTTTTGTCTTTCGTGTCGGCATAAAATGCTGGCAGTAGCTGGACAAATATGTCCATTTTAATCTATGAATGAATACATATTTGCATGCATAAAAGCCGGAATTTTACAAGACGATATGCTCACACACGTACAAAACACAAGCTCAAATGTGGAGATGCTGTTTACTGGTTGAAATTTCCACCCAGTATTTGTGAAATGCCGACAGGAAAGCGTTTTTCATATATAAATGACCTAGCACAGATGTTACACTGAAAAGTACATTTACCTACTAATCCATTTAGGGCATATTAATTAACAGAATAACCCATTTTTTGACACTAGCCACGGACACAGCTTGTGTAGATACACAATGCAAAAGATGGAGGGATATTTATTTTTAAGCATGAAATAAAATTCTCTGGTACTGAAATGTCTTAAATTAGTTCTTATGTTAAAACAATTTCATTGGTGATTTACATTTATAGATATATAAGACACTCACGGGATGAAAGAGTGAAGGGCGGGCTATATGATCATGTGACCGCAGTGTACAGATTGAGTATCTTACCTGGTTTGTAAATAAAGGGCTGCGGGTCACTCATCTTACCGCCACTGTTGACCACAACCTGACAATCGACATTTGTCCCTGAAAATGTGGAGCCGCCAAACTCCGGAACTGTAACTATCATATGAGTCTGTAATATACAAGGCATTAAACATGTTTATCACCAATACTATATTGCAGTCAAACCTGTGTTAATTTTCACCACTATTAACCACTCATGCTTGCAGTGGATCATAGTGGTCAAGTAAGCATGTGCAGTGGAATAACCACCATAGTGATCCAGGAAGCATGTGCAGTGGAATAACCACCATAGTGATCAAGGAAGCATGTGCAATGGGATAACCACCATAGTGATCAAGGAAGCATGTGCAATGGAATAACCACCATAGTGATCAAGGAAGCATGTGCAGTGGAATAACCACCATAGTGATCAAGGAAGCATGTGCAATGGGATAACCACCATAGTGATCAAGGAAGCATGTGCAATGGGATAACCACCATAGTGATCAAGGAAGCATGTGCAGTGGAATAAACACCATAGTGATCAAGGAAGCATGTGCAGTGGAATAAACACCATAGTGATCAAGGAAGCATGTGCAATGGGATAACCACCATAGTGATCAAGGAAGCATGTGCAGTGGAATAACCACCATAGTGATCAAGGAAGTATGTGCAGTGGAATAAACACCATAGTGATCAAGGAAGCATGTGTTCTGGGATAACCCTTATACTGGTCAAGGAAGCATGTGCAGTGGAATAAACACCATAGTGATCAAGGAAGCATGTGCAGTGGAATAACCACCATAGTGATCAAGGAAGCATGTGCAGTGGAATAACCCTTATAATGGTCAAGGAAGCATATGCAGTGGAATAAACACCATAGTGATCAAGGAAGCATGTGCAGTGGAATAACCACCATAGTGATCAAGGAAGCATGTACAGTGGAATAACCACCATAGTGATCAAGGAAGCATGTGCAGTGGAATAACCACCATAGTGATCAAGGAAGCATGTGTTGTGGGATAACCACCATAGTGATCAAGGAAGCATGTGTTGTGGGATAACCCTTATAATGGTCAAGGAAGCACGTGCAGTGGAATAACCACCATAGTGATCAAGGAAGCATGTGCAGTGGAATAACCAACATAGTGATCAAGGAAGAGGAAGCATGTGTTGTGGGATAATCCTTATAATGGTCAAGGAGGCATGTGCAGTGGAATAACCAACATAGTGATCAAGGAAGAGGAAGCATGTGTTGTGGGATAATCCTTATAATGGTCAAGGAAGCATGTGCAATGGGATAACCACCATAGTGGTCAAGGAAGCATGTGCAGTGGAATAACCACCATAGTGATCAAGGAAGCATGTGCAATGGGATAACCACCATAGTGATCAAGGAAGCATGTGCAGTGGAATAACCACCATAGTGATCAAGGAAGTATGTGCAGTGGAATAAACACCATAGTGATCAAGGAAGCATGTGCAGTGGAATAAACACCATAGTGATCAAGGAAGCATGTGCAATGGGATAACCACCATAGTGATCAAGGAAGCATGTGCAGTGGAATAACCACCATAGTGATCAAGGAAGTATGTGCAGTGGAATAACACATAGTGATCAAGGAAGCATGTGCAGTGGGATAATCACCATAGTGATCAAGGAAGCATGTGCAATGGGATAACCACCATAGTGATCAAGGAAGCATGTGCAGTGGAATAACCAACATAGTGATCAAGGAAGAGGAAGCATGTGTTGTGGGATAATCCTTATAATGGTCAAGGAAGCATGTGCAATGGGATAACCACCATAGTGGTCAAGGAAGCATGTGCAGTGGAATAACCAACATAGTGATCAAGGAAGAGGAAGCATGTGTTGTGGGATAATCCTTATAATGGTCAAGGAAGCATGTGCAATGGGATAACCACCATAGTGGTCAAGGAAGCATGTGCAGTGGAATAACCACCATAGTGATCAAGGAAGCATGTGCTGTGGGATAACCACCATAGTGATCAAGGAAGCATGTGTTGTGGGATAACCCTTATAATGGTCAAGGAAGCATGTGCAGTGGAATAACCACCATAGTGATCAAGGAAACATGTGCAATGGAATAACCACCATAGTGATCAAGGAAGCATGTGCAGTGGAATAACCAACATAGTGATCAAGGAAGAGGAAGCATGTGTTGTGGGATAATCCTTATAATGGTCAAGGAGGCATGTGCAGTGGAATAACCAACATAGTGATCAAGGAAGAGGAAGCATGTGTTGTGGGATAATCCTTATAATGGTCAAGGAAGCATGTGCAATGGGATAACCACCATAGTGGTCAAGGAAGCATGTGCAGTGGAATAACCACCATAGTGATCAAGGAAGCATGTGCAATGGAATAACCACCATAGTGATCAAGGAAGCATGTGCGTGGATAACCACATAGTGATCAAGGAAGCATGTGCAGTGGAATAATCATCATAGTGATCAAGGAAGCATGTGCAGTGGGATAACCACCATAGTGATCAAGGAAGCATGTGCAGTGGGATAACCACCATAGTGATCAAGGAAGCATGTGCAGTGGAATAACCACCATAGTGATCAAGGAAGCATGTGCAGTGGAATAACCACCATAGTGATCAAGGAAGCATGTGATGGATAACACCATAGTGATCAAGGAAGCATGTGCATGGATAACCACCATAGTGATCAAGGAAGCATGTGCATGGAATAACCATATGTCAAGGAAGATTGCAGTGGAATAACACCATAGTGATCAAGGAAGCATGTGCAATGGAATAACCACCATAGTGATCAAGGAAGCATGTACAGTGGAATAACCACCATAGTGATCAAGGAAGCATGTGCAGTGGAATAACCACCATAGTGATCAAGGAAGCATATGCAGTGGAATAACCACCATAGTGATCAAGGAAGCATGTGCAATGGAATAACCACCATAGTGATCAAGGAAGCATGTGTTGTGGGATAACCCTTATAATGGTCAAGGAAGCATGTGCAATGGAATAACCACCATAGTGATCAAGGAAGCATGTGCAGTGGAATAACCACCATAGTGATCAAGGAAGCATGTGTAGTGGGATAA
Source organism: Archivesica marissinica (assembly GCA_014843695.1). Lineage (NCBI taxonomy): Eukaryota > Metazoa > Mollusca > Bivalvia > Venerida > Vesicomyidae > Archivesica > Archivesica marissinica. Next base: position 8,687,494 of record CM026395.1, read on the forward strand.
CCACCATAGTGATCAAGGGAGCATGTGCAGTGTGATAACCACCATAGTGATCAAGGAAGCATGTGTTGTGGGATAACCCTTATAATGGTCAAGTAAGCATGTGCAATGGGATAACCACCATAGTGGTCAAGGAAGCATGTGTTGTGGGATAACCCTTATACTGGTCAAGTAAGCATGTGCAATGGAATAACCACCATAGTGATCAAGGAAGCATGTGCAGTGGAATAACCACCATAGTGATCAAGGAAGCATGTGCAGTGGAATAACCACCATAGTGATCAAGGAAGCATGTGCAATGGAATAACCACCATAGTGATCAAGGAAGCATGTGCAGTGGAATAACCACCATAGTGATCAAAGAAGCATGTGCAATGGGATAACCACCATAGTGATCAAGGAAGCATGTGTTGTGGGATAACCCTTATAATGGTCAAGTAAGCATGTGCAGTGGAATAACCACCATAGTGATCAAGGAAGCATGTGCAGTGGAATAACCACCATAGTGATCAAGGAAGCATGTGCAATGGAATAGCCACCATAGTGATCAAGGAAGCATGCGCAATGGGATAACCACCATAGTGATCAAGGAAGCATGTGTTGTGGGATAACCCTTATAATGGTCAAGTAAGCATTTGCAGTGGGATAACCACCATAGTGATCAAGGAAGCATGTGCAGTGGGATAACCACCATAGTGATCAAGGAAGCATGTGTAGTGGGATAACCACCATAGTGATCAAGGGAGCATGTGCAGTGGGATAACCACCATAGTGATCAAGGAAGCATGTGTTGCGGGTTAACCCTTATAATGGTCAAGGAAGCATGTGCAGTGGGATAACCACCATAGTGATCAAGGAAGCATGTGTAGTGGAATAACCACCATAGTGATCAAGGAAGCATGTGTAGTGGAATAACCACCATAGTGATCAAGGAAGCATGTGTTGTGGGATAACCCTTATAATGGTCAAGGAAGCATGTGCAATGGAATAACCACCATAGTGATCAAGGAAGCATGTGCAGTGGAATAACCACCATAGTGATCAAGGAAGCATGTGCAGTGGAATAACCACCATAGTGATCAAGGAAGCATGTGTTGTGGGATAACCCTTATAATGGTCAAGGAAGCATGTGCAGTGGGATAACCACCATAGTGATCAAGGAAGCATGTGCAATGGAATAACCACCATAGTGATCAAGGAAGCATGTGCAGTGGAATAACCACCATAGTGATCAAGGAAGCATGTGCAGTGGAATAACCACCATAGTGATCAAGGAAGCATGTGCAGTGGAATAACCACCATAGTGATCAAGGAAGCATGTGTTGTGGGATAACCCTTATACTGGTCAAGGAAGCATGTGCAATGGGATAACCACCATAGCGATCAAGGAAGCATGTGTTGTGGGATAACCACCATAGTGATCAAGGAAGCATGTGTTGTGGGATAACCATTATAATGGTCCAGGAAGCATGTGCAGTGGAATAACCACCATAGTGATCAAGGAAGCATGTGCAGTGGAATAACCACCATAGTGATCAAGGAAGCATGTGTTGTGGGATAACCCTTATAATGGTCAAGGAAGCATGTGCAGTGGAATAACCACCATAGTGATCAAGGAAGCATGTGTTGTGGGATAACCCTTATAATGGTCAAGGAAGCATGTGCAGTGGAATAACCACCATAGTGATCAAGGAAGCATGTGCAATGGAATAACCACCATAGTGATCAAGTAAGCATGTGTTGTGGGATAACCCTTATACTGGTCAAGGAAGCATGTGTTGTGGGATAACCACCATAGTGGTCAAGTAGGCCTGTGCATTGGGACAAACATCATAGTGGTCAAGGAAGCATGTGCAGTGGAATAACCACCATATTGATCAAGGAAGCATGTGCAGTGGGATAACCACCATAGTGATCAAGGAAGCATGTGCAATGGAATAACCACCATAGTGATCAAGGAAGCATGTGCAGTGGGATAACCACCATAGTGATCAAGGAAGCATGTGCAATGGAATAACCACCATAGTGATCAAGGAAGCATGTGCAGTGGGATAACCACCATAGTGATCAAGGAAGCATGTGCAATGGAATAACCACCATAGTGATCAAGGAAGCATGTGCAGTGGGATAACCACCATAGTGATCAAGGAAGCATGTGCAATGGAATAACCACCATAGTGATCAAGGAAGCATGTGCAGTGGGATAACCACCATAGTGATCAAGGAAGCATGTGCAGGTTGTGTGGGTGTGGTGGGATAACCACCATAGTTATCAAGTAGGCCTGTGCATTGGGATAACCCTTATAGTGGTGGAGGAAGTATGTCTTGTTGGATAACCCTTAAAGTGGTGAAGGAAGCATGTCTTGTTGGATAACCATTATAGTGGTCGAGCAGGTATGCATTGTGGGTAACCATTATAGTGGACAAGGAAGCATGTGTTGTGGCATAACCATTATAGTGGTCAAGGAAGCATGTGTTGTGGGATAACAACGATAGTGGTCAAGGAAGCATGTGTTGTGGGATAACAACAATAGTGGTCAAGGAAGCATGTGTTGTGGGATAACAACAATAGTGGTCAAGGAAGCATGTGTTGTGGGATAACCATTATAGTGGTCAAGGAAGCATGTGTTGTGGCATAACCATTATAGTGGACAAGGAAGCATGTGTTGTGGCATAACCATTATAGTGGACAAGGAAGCATGTGTTGTGGCATAACCATTATAGTGGTCAAGGAAGCATGTGTTGTAGGATAACAACGATAGTGGTCAAGGAAGCATGTGTTGTGGGATAACAACAATAGTGGTCAAGGATGCATGTGTTGTGGGATAACAACAATAGTGGTCAAGGAAGCATGTGTTGTGGGATAACAACAATAGTGGTCAAGGAAGCATGTGTTGTGGGATAACAATGATAGTGGTCAAGAATGCATGTGTTGTGGGATAACAACAATAGTGGTCAAGGAAGCATGTGTTGTGGGATAAACATGATGGTGGTCAAGGAAGCATGTACTGTGGGATAACAACAATAGTGGTCAAGGAAGCATGTGTTGTGGGATAAACATGATGGTGGTCAAGGAAGCATGTGTTGTGGGATAACAATGATAGTGGTCAAGGAAGCATGTGTTGTAGGATAACAACAATAGTGGTCAAGGAAGCATGTGCTGTGGGATAACAACAATAGTGGTCAAGGAAGCATGTGTTGTAGGATAACAACGATAGTGGTCAAGGAAGCATGTGTTGTAGGATAACAACGATAGTGGTCAAGGAAGCATGTGTTGTGGGATAACAACGATAGTGGTCAAGGAGGCATGTGCTGTGGGATAACAACAATAGTGGTCAAGGAAGCATGTGTTGTAGGATAACAACGATAGTGGTCAAGGAAGCATGTGTTGCGGGATAACAACAATAGTGGTCAAGGAAGCACGTGTTGCGGGATAACCATTATAGTGGTCGAGCAGGTATGCATTGTGGGTAACAATTATAGTGGACAAGCAGGTATGCATTGTGGGTAACCATTATAGTGGACAAGCAGGTATGCATTGTGGGTAACCATTATAGTCGATGAGCAGGTATGCATTGTGGGTAACCATTATAGTGGACGAACAGGTATGCATTGTGGGTAACCATTATAGTGGACGAACAGGTATGCATTGTGCGTAACCATTATAGTGGTCGAGGAAGCATGTGGATAATCATGCCTGTCTACAAAGTCGGTAGGTATTCCTAAATTCATTGGTACAAGGATAATGCCTGTATGCTCTACCAAGTCGGTATGTATTCCTACATTCATTGGTACAAGGATAATGCCTGTATGCTCTACCAAGTAAGTATGTATTCCTACATTCATTGGTACAAGGATAATGCCTGTATGCTCTACCAAGTCGGTAGGTATTCCTACATTCATTGGTACAAGGATAATGCCTGTATGCTCTACCAAGTAAATATGTATTCCTACATTCATTGGTACAAGGATAATGCCCGTCTACAAAGTCGGTATGTATTCCTACATTCATTGGTACAAGGATAATGCCCGTTTACTCTACAAAATCAGTATGTATTCCTACATTCATTGGTACAAGGATAATGCCCATCTACAAAGTCGGTATGTATTCCTACATTCATTGGTACAAGGATAATGCCTGTCTACTCTACCAAGTCGGTATGTATTCCTACATTCATTGGTACAAGGATAATGCCCATTTACATTACCAAGTCGGTATGTATTCCTACATTCATTGGTACAAGGATAATGCCCGTCTACTCTATCAAGTCGGTATGTATTCCTACATTCATTGGTACAAGGATAATGCCTGTCTACTCTACCAAGTCGGTATGTATTCCTACATTCATTGGTACAAGGATAATGCCCATTTACATTACCAAGTCGGTATGTATTCCTACATTCATTGGTACAAGGATAATGCCCGTCTACTCTATCAAGTCGGTATGTATTCCTACATTCATTGGTACAAGGATAATGCCTGTCTACTCTACCAAGTCGGTATGTATTCCTACATTCATTGGTACAAGGATAATGCCCATTTACATTACCAAGTCGGTATGTATTCCTACATTCATTGGTACAAGGATAATGCCCGTCTACTCTATCAAGTCGGTATGTATTCCTACATTCATTGGTACAAGGATAATGCCTGTCTACTCTACCAAGTCGGTATGTATTCCTACATTCATTGGTACAAGGATAATGCCCATTTACATTACCAAGTCGGTATGTATTCCTACATTCATTGGTACAACGATAATGCCTGTATACTCTACCAAGTCCGTATGTATTCCTACATTCATTGGTACAAGGATAATGCCTGTCTACTCTACCAAATCGGTATGTATTCCTACATTCATTGGTACAAGGATAATGCCCGTATACAAAGTCGGTATGTATTCCTACATTCATTGGTACAAGGATAATGCCCATCTACATTACCAAGTCGGTATGTATTCCTACATTCATTGGTACAAGGATAATGCCCATCTACAAAGTCGGTATGTATTCCTACATTCATTGGTACAAGGATAATGCCCGTCTACTCTATCAAGTCGGTATATATTCCTACATTCATTGTTAACTTTATTGCTTGTTTATATATAACACAATTACAAATATAAACATGATAAATATATAAGCAAACTGATACAACTGCAATGCTATGCTTATACTTGAACACTGTAAGAATACAATCTAGAAGCAAATGGGTTGCTGGGCAACAAGTTTTACCAACATTAGCGACTGCCCTCCCCAATAAACCAGATTGATGTTAACAAAATGACCGTAGCGATGTGTACTATAATAACTATTATTTTAACGTGATGAAAATAAATGATCAGGATTAGAAAGGACAAAAAAATAAAATAGAAAACCAACCAATAGTTTTTGTGTACTATGTTGATGGTAAGTAGGTATTTAGGAATAGCTGATGCCTCTGGATTACAAACAATGGACATCGAAATAAATAGCGTTATGCATCTTCTTTTTTTTCATTTAGTACACATGTGCAATTTGAATTGTCGTGTAGATGATTGTTAAATAAATCTGAATTAAAGTTGCTTCAAGCATTTCTGATACAAGCATGATAGACTTGTTGGCATTGGTTGCCGGATTTAAAATAAGATGGTACAATTGGTGGTTTCTAAATTATTATCAGTTTCTCTCTAAAAGACAACAACGTATTAATATTATGCATATCTATATCAAAGTTTCTAATATTTCTCAAGTTATATGGGTTTGTTATGTCTACAGTATCTGGGAAGAGATCATTTAAGTAACTCGGTACATTTTCGTTTTTTTGCTTATCCCTTTACTCCACATAGACGACAAATACTGCCTTGTTGATATTCTGATGTAGACGACTTTTAACGCGTTCATTTTTAAATGCCAATTTCCAAATCATTTATATATGTCAACACCCTCGGGAATGAATTAAAATAAATGTTGAACACGCAGGAATCAATAGGCCCCGGAAAAGCAGTGTTACAATAAAAAATAATTTCGAAATCGGCAGGCGAAAAAAATCATTAAAATGGAAAGTGGAAAACCCATAATACTGGATTTAGACCTAACATGTGCGGTTATCAGAACGAGGCACTGTCAAGGAGAAAGAATATTCATGAAAACAGGATTTCCCGAGAAAAACAACCAATGAAACCGAGGGATTTCCAAATATCACGCATTATTGGTATGCGTTCGTTCATGATCAAAATCGACCATGCACCTGTCCAAACATCGAGTAAGTAACTGTGGCCCATGTTATGTAACAGGATAAGTAGCATGTATATTGGAGTCAAATACAAAGGATATTTACAGGCCTTTGAAGCTAGTATGTCACACAGCTGGTGAAGCCAATTGTAACCTTTGAAGTTAGTATGTCACACAGCTGGTGAAGCCAATTGTAACCTTTGAAGCTAGTATGTCACACAGCTGGTTAAGCCAATTGTAACCTTTGAAGCTAGTATGTCACACAGCTGGTTAAGCCAATTGTAACCTTTGAAGCTAGTATGTCACACAGATGGTTAAGCCAATTGTAACCTTTGAAGCTAGTATGTCACACAGCTGGTTAAGCCAATTGTAACCTTTGAAGTTAGTATGTCACACAGCTGGTGAAGCCAATTGTAACCTTTGAAGTTAGTATGTCACACAGCTGGTGAAGCCAATTGTAACCTTTGAAGTTAGTATGTCACACAGCTGGTGAAGCCAATTGTAACCTTTGAAGTTAGTATGTCACACAGCTGGTGAAGCCAATTGTAACCTTTGAAGTTGTGTATGTCACACAGCTGGTGAAGCCAATTGTAACCTTTGAAGTTAGTATGTCACACAGCTGTGAAGCCAATTGTAACCTTTGAAGTTGTGTATGTCACACAGCTGGTGAAGCCAATTGTAACCTTTGAAGTTGTGTACGTCACACAGCTGGTGAAGCCAATTGTAACCTTTGAAGTTAGTATGTCACACAGCTGGTGAAGCCAATTGTAACCTTTGAAGTTAGTATGTCACACAGCTGGTGAAGCCAATTGTAACCTTTGAAGTTGTGTATGTCACACAGCTGGTGAAGCCAATTGTAACCTTTGAAGTTAGTATGTCACACAGCTGGTGAAGCCAATTGTAACCTTTGAAGTTGTGTATGTCACACAGCTGGTGAAGCCAATTGTAACCTTTGAAGTTAGTATGTCACACAGCTGGTGAAGCCAATTGTAACCTTTGAAGTTGTGTATGTCACACAGCTGGTGAAGCCAATTGTAACCTTTGAAGTTGTGTATGTCACACAGCTGGTGAAGTCAATTGTAACCTTTGAAGTTAGTATGTCACACAGCTGGTGAAGCCAATTGTAACCTTTGAAGTTGTGTATGTCACACAGCTGGTGAAGTCAATTGTAACCTTTGAAGTTGTGTATGTCACATAGTCGGATTAGCGACTAATTAACGCCAATCAAAATCTTTATCAGAAAAATGATGATCCTTGATCTGTATAAAAATATGTTTGTGTGAGATCGATAATTATCCCCCGTCTGACCCTAATAAAATTAACAGTCTTTCAGATGGGACGTTAAACCGAGGTCTTGTGTCAGTGCTTTACACTGTGCACGTAAAAGAACCATAGGAGACTCTGGAATGGGTCTCTCTCTGTATCATTGTACTATCCTCCACAAATCTAAAATGACTAATCTCTTCGGGAGGTGTCGTTCATATTCTGTACTGGTACAGTCTGCATGGTACATCTGTGTAGAGATGGATACCACTCACAGTACCATAACTTATGAGTGAATCTGAAGAACTGTGTATAAATAAAATATTAAATTGGGAATGACTACTAAAATGGAACTATATGACGATCAAATGTGTGTGTACAAAATCAAGGATATAAACATTTCACATTCAAAGTGTTCTTGAGGGTAAATCAACGCTGGATATAAATGGCAATTATTTGCCTGAAATGTATGTATTATTAAGTATATTTATTATTGTGGAATATGTGTAACAGTGAAATCATTCAGAAAAATGACTCATTTTATTACGTTGCTGGATATAAAATACCCAGGCTGCAAACTTTATATTTACTTTAAATATTCGCCTCCAATTTTTATTTCTGTGTAAAACTAATACTATAACTGTTACATGTCTATCCTGTGTATATAGTATGCTACATATAAAATTAGTTACAGAATTGTGGTAATATGGTGCTAAAAATTGAATTGATATTTCAAACATTGCAGAAAAATTGTACTTTCATTTACTTTATTGCTTCATTGAAACCAATAATTGTGCCACTACGATGAATCTAGTATCATTGTAAAGAGAATTTAATTCTCTAAAAACCTTACATTCATCATTTTGTTGTAGAAGTAATGCATCATACTTTAATTTTGCCAAGAATAAGACTAGTATAAAATCTGCAATAATTTCCCAAAAACCTATATAGTGCATCGCTTATATGGCAATAATAATATTATATTATTCGTATACTGGGTATAAAATATCCTATATTGATTATTGGTTATCAGTCACACTGTGTATTATATGGACATGGTATAGCTGTTTAGTATATTTCTATGTAGAGTAAAGGGTTATACACTAGAAATAATTTCTGCATTTTTCTGCAGTCAGTAGGAGTGATACTCAGCCTATTTCGCGATGTTTGTTGATGGAAACAGATCGCATAAGTCCTGTGGAAGTCGTGATAGCGCAGTGGATGCGCGTTCGCTTCAGGTGCGAAAGGTCCGGAGTTCGAGCCCCACTGGAGCCGTTACGATTGTGCCCTTAGGCAAGGCATTTAAATTCCACGTTGCCTCTTCTCTCTCCCTCGTGGCGATGGATTCCATCAGGAATGAGGTCTCGAGAGTGATTTATATAAGTTGAAATAATTTGTTTAGCAATCGAGTTAAAATAAATTTGTATAAATAAAGTCCTGTAGCAGCGTCGTATTGAAGTTTCTCTAACATTTACTTTTCGTATACTGGGTACAATTGTCCCAAACTATAGACGCATATTCTAAGATCAGTCGAAGATAAGAAATGTATACTTGATTTAAAGTTTGGCATTTTAATTTAAATCTAAACATTCTCATAGAGCCTATAACATTATAATGTTAGTTATATAATCGTGCCACGTACCATCATCGCTAAAGGCAACTCTGAGATGTTTACGATGACTGATGAAGTTTAGTTGCGTATTTTTAAAGATTAAAATCGGTTGATTTGCATTAACTAATGATAAGAACAAAACTTCTGCTTTGGTTAAACTGAACTAACCATTGCTTTGACCAATCTGATATAATGTTTAGATCATGATACAATGTAGCTTCTATTACGTTTATATTGTTTGATATCACTGCCAAAGAACTATCATTAGCAAATAATCTTGTGAGACTTGGAAGAGATTCAGCAATATCATTTACATAGATAAGGAAGGGGTGTAAAACAGAACCTTGGGGCACCCCAGCATTCAAACTTTAGATGCGAAAGGTCTGGAGTCCGAATCCCGCTGGAGCCGTTAAGATTGTGCCCTTAGGCAAGGCATTTAATTTCCACGTTGCCTCTTCTCTCTTCCTCTTGGCGATGGATTCCATCAGGAATGAGGTCTCAAGAGTGATTAATATAAGTTATAGGAACTTGTTTCGCAATCGTTGTAAAATAAATAAAGTTTAAACTATAGTTTATAAATTTATACAAATTTATTTTAGCTCGATTGCGAAACAAGTTCTTATAACTTATATTAGACAAGTTTCAACAACTTATATTAATCACTCTCGTTGGCGTGGATGAAAGCGTAAATGTGGTCATTCGTGTGGGAGGAAACCCAAGTACCCGGAGAAAACCCATCTGTCGGATCTGGTGACCATATGTTCATTTGAGAATGTTCAACCAACGAAAACCATCTGACGTCAACCAGTAAGATAACTTGATAACCAGTTACTGGTAAATATATTACCGGGAATTTCATATTGGCGAATTTTAAAAATTAGGCCTTTATGTCATACTCTCAAATGCCTAATATCGCAAAATACGATGCAAGTTGATTTACGTTCATCAAAACTTTGCAAATGTAGTTGTGCATGTCTATTAGTTGAAAAACTGTTGAATGACCTGGCAAAAAGCCTGATTGATGTTTGTATATTACATTGCTCTCATGTAAGAAGTTATATATATGTTTGAACATAACATTACCTTACCTATACAGCTTAACTAGATAGGTCGATAGTTCGAAGGAAGTTCATGTTCACCTTTTTTATACAGTGGCATGACATTTGCAACCTTCCAGATAGAGGAATTTGTATGTTCTTGTTCGTAATGTCTTATTCCGCGATGACCATAGTATTAAATGACGCGTTTATTTTGGAAGTAAAGACTGGCAGATTTGTTGTTGGAATGCAAGATTTTGCAAGGTCTAAGTATTTATCTGTAAACACCGAAGTAGCTGTATCTATATCAGAAGAATTAATGAAAGACCAATCAATTTCACATATTATGTTGTTAAATGATTCGAAAATCAGCCTGTTTATAATTCCATACTCGTGCATTTGAAAGGAATATTAGAATCAAAATCTACTTATCTACTTTAATATAAGCAATCGTTAGTACAAGGATAATTAATGCCTGTCTATTATACCGAGTTGGTATGTATTTTTACAAACATTACATATAGCTTCTCTGTCATAAATGTCCCTATTACATATACGCTTCTCTGTCATACACTGTCCCTATTACATATACGCTTCTCTGTCATACACTGTCCCTATTACATATACGCTTCTCTGTCATACATTGTCCCTATTACATATACGCTTCTCTGTCATACACTGTCCCTATTACATATACGCTTCTCTGTCATACACTGTCCCTATTACATATACGCTTCTCTGTCATACATTGTCCCTATTACATATACGCTTCTCTGTCATACATTGTCCCTATTACATATACGCTTCTCTGTCATACATTGTCCCTATTACATATACGCTTCTCTGTCATACATTGTCCCTATTACATATACGCTTCTCTGTCATACATTGTCCCTATTACATATACGCTTCTCTGTCATACATTGTCCCTATTACATATACGCTTCTCTGTCATACATTGTCCCTATTACATATACGCTTCTCTGTCATACATTGTCCCTATTACATATACGCTTCTCTGTTATACATTGTCCCTATTACATATACGCTTCTCTGTCATACATTGTCCCTATAAGGTATTGTTAAAGTGTGCTTACTAATTGAAGTTTTTAAATGTTTACTATATTAATCATTTTGGAGGATAATCTCAATATATCCTAAAGCTATATTTCGAGGGCCGGGTGCAAAACTACTGTAAGCCTTTCACTAGATCTGTCTTACACCATTTGAGCACTGAGCGCTCGATTTGACTAATTTAAAGTAATTAATTTAATTTAAATGTAGGTTCGTCCGAGATAAAATGTAACACAGTATATATACTTAAGTTGTGTTAGTTTTAACGTGCTTTAAGTTATACAAATGTACATTGATATTCATACATACTATATGCTTTCATACTTCACACATATATACTCATTGGCACCGCTTATTGTCAATATAATCTCAATGCATGTATCATGTCATCAGTTCTTCGGTCGGGTGGTACATTATAAATGAGCTTGCCGTTAATACAAAGGTTCACTCCTGTCTACCGCTATGCACGTGTTATGAAGATCCCTGCGTATTTAGAACAGTTTGCATCCAGATCGTGTTCTTTAAAAAATGAAGTCAAATGAACCAGTTTTTTATTTGCCTGGGTGGAGTGTGATATATGCGGGCATCCGGGTAGAATCACCAACCTTCCAGTCGCCCCCTGATAGGATTCGTACATACAGCGGCGAGGGCAAGTGATTTGAAGCAAATGACGTTTAACCATTCGACCCCTTTGAACTTTAAATGGTGTTTTTTAATGATCAATAATGACCCATTATAAATTCTTTATTATTATTTATTTTGTTGTGTAATAATGCATGTATGTTTACCAACTAAGCGAACTAAAGTGACCAAGCAAAGAGCGGAGAAGTTAGTGACCCGACTTGGGACTCGAACCCATGCCCTCTCGAACACTAGTCGGACAGCTCTACCAACTGAACTAGCCGGGCCGCTGTTCTACCCACGCCGAAATACACTACAGAACTATTATTTTATTGTTTTATATTGTTCAAAACGCAATTTTTGTTATGTATATTCAAGGATTTCTGTAAAACAGATATGAAAGTGAATTGTTTTAAAGGTGCATTCGTGGTACAGGATGCTGTATACTGCTACAGCTCCAAGGTTAGCATTGATCTTGCCGCGTCTAAGACGAAGGACCCAACCCTGAAACAGTTCTTACTTGACAGATCAGCTAGTTACGAACGGTTAGTCTCAAGCTATTGTTGTGTGTGTGTGTGTTTTACGTTTATTTATCGTCGCTACCAGTTGCCCATATGAGCAACGCCTCCTGAAGAGATTAGTCAGTTTAGATATTTGGAGGATAGTGCAATGATACAGACAGAGCCCCATTACAGAGTCTTCTCTGGTTGTTTTACGTGCAAGGGTGTACATCACCGACACGAAACATCCTAATTTATTAGGGTCAAACGGGGGATCGAACCTGCGATCCCTGGATTACCAGTCCAGCGTGTTACCACTGGACTACAGATCCGTCTGTAAGCTATTGTTTAAAGTCTCATGTTTCTTTATGCGGGTTTTTCTTCAGTTGTAAAAATAATACTATAATTATATATATATATAATACTATAGGCTGTCCGATTAGCGCAGTTGTTTGCGCTCGCTTTCTACCACTGCAACCCGGGTTCGATCCTCGAACCGGGAAGTATGTGAGATGTAAGGTGGTCGCCAGATCGGACAGGTGGGTTTCGGGTACTCCGGTTTCCTCCCACACGAATGACTACATATACGCTTGCATCCGTGCCAACGAGAGTGATTAATATAAGTTGCTAAAACTTGCTTCGCAATCGTTGTAAAGTAAATAAAGTTTAAACTTTACCTTAGTATCGGCTTGTTTCTTGGCATACAGAGATACTAGTGTGTAACCAATGGTATTATGCACAATACATGTTAAAAAAATACTATCATTTATCCTATACCTTCATGTGTAATAATGGTCCAAATATGCCTGTCTGATAAACTTTGTTGTATTTCCTCCGGGGTGTGATGTAAAACATGTTAGAGATGAGGATAAGCTTTCAAGACGGAACGTATTGCCACTGGAAGGTGAGGTCGAACCTCTCGGAGATATGGCAATACCTGTTGGAAGTGATGTAAAACCTATGGTTAGTGAGGTAAAACGCATAGAATGTGATGTAGAACATCTTGAGAGCTATGTAAAACCTCTGGTTAGTGAGGTAAAGCGTATGGAAGGTGATGTCGAACATCTTGAGAGCTATGTAAACCTCTGATTAGTGAGGTAAAACGTATGGAATGTGAGGTAGAACCTGTGAGAGCTATGTAAAACCTCTGGGACGTGAGTGGTAAACCTCTGAGGTTATGTAAAATCTCTGAGAAAGGCAATGAAACATCTGGGATGTGATGTAACACCACTGACATGTGAGGCGCATCCTCTAGGAAATGAGGTCTAATCTCTAGGAAGTTAGGTAAATCCTCTGTGAGGTGGTGTATAACATACATGGGAGATGAGATAAAACCTTTGGCAGGTGAGGTAATACCTCTGTGAGGTGGTGTATAACATACATGGGAGATGAGATAAAACCTTTGGCAGGTGAGGTAATACCTCTGTGAGGTGGTGTATAACATACATGGGAGATGAGATAAAACCTTTGGCAGGTGAGGTAATACCTCTGTGAGGTGGTGTATAACATACATGGGAGATGAGATAAAACCTTTGGCAGGTGAGGTAATACCTCTGTGAGGTGGTGTATAACATACATGGGAGATGAGATAAAACCTTTGGCAGGTGAGGTAATACCTCTGTGAGGTGGTGTATAACATACATGGGAGATGAGATAAAACCTTTGGCAGGTGAGGTAATACCTCTGTGAGGTGGTGTATAACATACATGGGAGATGAGATAAAACCTTTGGCAGGTGAGGTAATACCTCTGTGAGGTGGTGTATAACATACATGGGAGATGAGATAAAACCTTTGGCAGGTGAGGTAATACCTCTGTGAGGTGGTGTATAACATACATGGGAGATGAGATAAAACCTTTGGCAGGTGAGGTAATACCTCTGTGAGGTGGTGTATAACATACATGGGAGATGAGATAAAACCTTTGGCAGGTGAGGTAATACCTCTGTGAGGTGGTGTATAACATACATGGGAGATGAGATAAAACCTTTGGCAGGTGAGGTAATACCTCTGTGAGGTGGTGTATAACATACATGGGAGATGAGATAAAACCTTTGGCAGGTGAGGTAATACCTCTGTGAGGTGGTGTATAACATACATGGGAGATGAGATAAAACCTTTGGCAGGTGAGGTAATACCTCTGTGAGGTGGTGTATAACATACATGGGAGATGAGATAAAACCTTTGGCAGGTGAGGTAATACCTCTGTGAGGTGGTGTATAACATACATGGGAGATGAGATAAAACCTTTGGCAGGTGAGGTAATACCTCTGTGAGGTGGTGTATAACATACATGGGAGATGAGATAAAACCTTTGGCAGGTGAGGTAATACCTCTGTGAGGTGGTGTATAACATACATGGGAGATGAGATAAAACCTTTGGCAGGTGAGGTAATACCTCTGTGAGGTGGTGTATAACATACATGGGAGATGAGATAAAACCTTTGGCAGGTGAGGTAATACCTCTGTGAGGTGGTGTATAACATACATGGGAGATGAGATAAAACCTTTGGCAGGTGAGGTAATACCTCTGTGAGGTGGTGTATAACATACATGGGAGATGAGATAAAACCTTTGGCAGGTGAGGTAATACCTCTGTGAGGTGGTGTATAACATACATGGGAGATGAGATAAAACCTTTGGCAGGTGAGGTAATACCTCTGTGAGGTGGTGTATAACATACATGGCAGGTGAGGTAATACCTCTGTGAGGTGGTGTATAACATACATGGGAGATGAGGTAATACCTCTGTGAGGTGGTGTATAACATACATGGCAGGTGAGGTAATACCTCTGTGAGGTGGTGTATAACATACATGGGAGATGAGGTAATACCTCTGTGAGGTGGTGTATAACATACATGGGAGATGAGGTAATACCTCTGTGAGGTGGTGTATAACATACATGGGAGATGAGGTAATACCTCTGTGAGGTGGTGTATAACATACATGGCAGGTGAGGTAATACCTCTGTGAGGTGGTGTATAACATACATGGCAGGTGAGGTAATACCTCTGTGAGGTGGTGTATAACATACATGGGAGATGAGATAAAACCTTGGCAGGTGAGGTAATACCTCTGTGAGGTGGTGTATAACATACATGGCAGGTGAGGTAATACCTCTGTGAGGTGGTGTATAACATACATGGCAGGTGAGGTAATACCTCTGTGAGGTGGTGTATAACATACATGGCAGGTGAGGTAATACCTCTGTGAGGTGGTGTATAACATACATGGGAGATGAGGTAATACCTCTGTGAGGTGGTGTATAACATACATGGGAGATGAGGTAATACCTCTGTGAGGTGGTGTATAACATACATGGGAGATGAGGTAATACCTCTGTGAGGTGGTGTATAACATACATGGGAGATGAGGTAATACCTCTGTGAGGTGGTGTATAACATACATGGCAGGTGAGGTAATACCTCTGTGAGGTGGTGTATAACATACATGGCAGGTGAGGTAATACCTCTGTGAGGTGGTGTATAACATACATGGCAGGTGAGGTAATACCTCTGTGAGGTGGTGTATAACATACATGGCAGGTGAGGTAATACCTCTGTGAGGTGGTGTATAACATACATGGCAGGTGAGGTAATACTGTGAGGTGGTGGCAGGTGAGGTAATACTGTGAGGTGGTGTGTAACATACATGGCAGGTGAGGTAATACCTCTGTGAGGTGGTGTATAACATACATGGGAGGTGAGGTAATACCTCTGTGAGGTGGTGTATAACATACATGGGAGGTGAGGTAATACCTCTGTGAGGTGGTGTATAACATACATGGCAGGTGAGGTAATACCTCTGTGAGGTGGTGTATAACATACATGGCAGGTGAGGTAATACCTCTGTGAGGTGGTGTATAACATACATGGCAGGTGAGGTAATACCTCTGTGAGGTGGTGTATAACATACATGGCAGGTGAGGTAATACCTCTGTGAGGTGGTGTATAACATACATGGCAGGTGAGGTAATACCTCTGTGAGGTGGTGTATAACATACATGGCAGGTGAGGTAATACCTCTGTGAGGTGGTGTATAACATACATGGCAGGTGAGGTAATACCTCTGTGAGGTGGTGTATAACATACATGGCAGGTGAGGTAATACCTCTGTGAGGTGGTGTATAACATACATGGCAGGTGAGGTAATACCTCTGTGAGGTGGTGTATAACATACATGGCAGGTGAGGTAATACCTCTGTGAGGTGGTGTATAACATACATGGCAGGTGAGGTAATACCTCTGTGAGGTGGTGTATAACATACATGGCAGGTGAGGTAATACCTCTGTGAGGTGGTGTATAACATACATGGCAGGTGAGGTAATACCTCTGTGAGGTGGTGTATAACATACATGGCAGGTGAGGTAATACCTCTGTGAGGTGGTGTATAACATACATGGCAGGTGAGGTGGTGTATAACATACATGGCAGGTGAGGTAATACCTCTGTGAGGTGGTGTATAACATACATGGCAGGTGAGGTAATACCTCTGTGAGGTGGTGTATAACATACATGGCAGGTGAGGTAATACCTCTGTGAGGTGGTGTATAACATACATGGCAGGTGAGGTAATACCTCTGTGAGGTGGTGTATAACATACATGGCAGGTGAGGTAATACCTCTGTGAGGTGGTGTATAACATACATGGCAGGTGAGGTAATACCTCTGTGAGGTGGTGTATAACATACATGGCAGGTGAGGTAATACCTCTGTGAGGTGGTGTATAACATACATGGCAGGTGAGGTAATACCTCTGTGAGGTGGTGTATAACATACATGGCAGGTGAGGTAATACCTCTGTGAGGTGGTGTATAACATACATGGGAGATGAGGTAATACCTCTGTGAGGTGGTGTATAACATACATGGGAGATGAGGTAATACCTCTGTGAGGTGGTGTATAACATACATGGGAGATGAGGTAATACCTCTGTGAGGTGGTGTATAACATACATGAGGTAATACCTCTGTGAGGTGGTGTATAACATACATGGCAGGTGAGGTAATACCTCTGTGAGGTGGTGTATAACATACATGGCAGGTGAGGTAATACCTCTGTGAGGTGGTGTATAACATACATGGGAGATGAGATAAAACCTTTGGCAGGTGAGGTAATACCTCTGTGAGGTGGTGTATAACATACATGGCAGGTGAGGTAATACCTCTGTGAGGTGGTGTATAACATACATGGCAGGTGAGGTAATACCTCTGTGAGGTGGTGTATAACATACATGGCAGGTGAGGTAATACCTCTGTGAGGTGGTGTATAACATACATGGCAGGTGAGGTAATACCTCTGTGAGGTGGTGTATAACATACATGGGAGATGAGGTAATACCTCTGTGAGGTGGTGTATAACATACATGGGAGATGAGGTAATACCTCTGTGAGGTGGTGTATAACATACATGGGAGATGAGGTAATACCTCTGTGAGGTGGTGTATAACATACATGGCAGGTGAGGTAATACCTCTGTGAGGTGGTGTATAACATACATGGGAGATGAGGTAATACCTCTGTGAGGTGGTGTATAACATACATGGGAGATGAGGTAATACCTCTGTGAGGTGGTGTATAACATACATGGGAGATGAGGTAATACCTCTGTGAGGTGGTGTATAACATACATGGCAGGTGAGGTAATACCTCTGTGAGGTGGTGTATAACATACATGGCAGGTGAGGTAATACCTCTGTGAGGTGGTGTATAACATACATGGGAGGTGATGTATAACATTTGGCAGGTGAGGTAATACCTCTGTGAGGTGGTGTATAACATACATGGCAGGTGAGGTAATACCTCTGTGAGGTGGTGTATAACATACATGGCAGGTGAGGTAATACCTCTGTGAGGTGGTGTATAACATACATGGCAGGTGAGGTAATACCTCTGTGAGGTGGTGTATAACATACATGGCAGGTGAGGTAATACCTCTGTGAGGTGGTGTATAACATACATGGCAGGTGAGGTAATACCTCTGTGAGGTGGTGTATAACATACATGGCAGGTGAGGTAATACCTCTGTGAGGTGGTGTATAACATACATGGGAGGTGAGGTAATACCTCTGTGAGGTGGTGTATAACATACATGGCAGGTGAGGTAATACCTCTGTGAGGTGGTGTATAACATACATGGCAGGTGAGGTAATACCTCTGTGAGGTGGTGTATAACATACATGGCAGGTGAGGTAATACCTCTGTGAGGTGGTGTATAACATACATGGCAGGTGAGGTAATACCTCTGTGAGGTGGTGTATAACATACATGGCAGGTGAGGTAATACCTCTGTGAGGTGGTGTATAACATACATGGCAGGTGAGGTAATACCTCTGTGAGGTGGTGTATAACATACATGGCAGGTGAGGTAATACCTCTGTGAGGTGGTGTATAACATACATGGCAGGTGAGGTAATACCTCTGTGAGGTGGTGTATAACATACATGGCAGGTGAGGTAATACCTCTGTGAGGTGGTGTATAACATACATGGCAGGTGAGGTAATACCTCTGTGAGGTGGTGTATAACATACATGGCAGGTGAGGTAATACCTCTGTGAGGTGGTGTATAACATACATGGCAGGTGAGGTAATACCTCTGTGAGGTGGTGTATAACATACATGGCAGGTGAGGTAATACCTCTGTGAGGTGGTGTATAACATACATGGCAGGTGAGGTAATACCTCTGTGAGGTGGTGTATAACATACATGGCAGGTGAGGTAATACCTCTGTGAGGTGGTGTATAACATACATGGCAGGTGAGGTAATACCTCTGTGAGGTGGTGTATAACATACATGGCAGGTGAGGTAATACCTCTGTGAGGTGGTGTATAACATACATGGCAGGTGAGGTAATACCTCTGTGAGGTGGTGTATAACATACATGGCAGGTGAGGTAATACCTCTGTGAGGTGGTGTAACATACATGGCAGGTGAGGTAATACCTCTGTGAGGTGGTGTATAACATACATGGCAGGTGAGGTAATACCTCTGTGAGGTGGTGTATAACATACATGGCAGGTGAGGTAATACCTCTGTGAGGTGGTGTATAACATACATGGCAGGTGAGGTAATACCTCTGTGAGGTGGTGTATAACATACATGGCAGGTGAGGTAATACCTCTGTGAGGTGTATAACATACATGGCAGGTGAGGTAATACCTCTGTGAGGTGGTGTATAACATACATGGCAGGTGAGGTAAAACCTTTGGCAGGTGAGGTAATACCTCTGTGAGGTGGTGTATAACATACATGGCAGGTGAGGTAATACCTCTGTGAGGTGGTGTATAACATACATGGCAGGTGAGGTAATACCTCTGTGAGGTGGTGTATAACATACATGGCAGGTGAGGTAAAACCTTTGGCAGGTGAGGTAATACCTCTGTGAGGTGGTGTATAACATACATGGCAGGTGAGGTAATACCTCTGTGAGGTGGTGTATAACATACATGGCAGGTGAGGTAATACCTCTGTGAGGTGGTGTATAACATACATGGCAGGTGAGGTAATACCTCTGTGAGGTGGTGTATAACATACATGGCAGGTGAGGTAATACCTCTGTGAGGTGGTGTATAACATACATGGCAGGTGAGGTAATACCTCTGTGAGGTGGTGTATAACATACATGGCAGGTGAGGTAATACCTCTGTGAGGTGGTGTATAACATACATGGGAGATGAGGTAATACCTCTGTGAGGTGGTGTATAACATACATGGGAGATGAGGTAATACCTCTGTGAGGTGGTGTATAACATACATGGCAGGTGAGGTAATACCTCTGTGAGGTGGTGTATAACATACATGGGAGATGAGGTAATACCTCTGTGAGGTGGTGTATAACATACATGGGAGATGAGGTAATACCTCTGTGAGGTGGTGTATAACATACATGGCAGGTGAGGTAATACCTCTGTGAGGTGGTGTATAACATACATGGCAGGTGAGGTAAAACCTTTGGCAGGTGAGGTAATACCTCTGTGAGGTGGTGTATAACATACATGGCAGGTGAGGTAATACCTCTGTGAGGTGGTGTATAACATACATGGCAGGTGAGGTAATACCTCTGTGAGGTGGTGTATAACATACATGGCAGGTGAGGTAATACCTCTGTGAGGTGGTGTATAACATACATGGCAGGTGAGGTAATACCTCTGTGAGGTGGTGTATAACATACATGGCAGGTGAGGTAATACCTCTGTGAGGTGGTGTATAACATACATGGCAGGTGAGGTAATACCTCTGTGAGGTGGTGTATAACATACATGGCAGGTGAGGTAATACCTCTGTGAGGTGGTGTATAACATACATGGCAGGTGAGGTAATACCTCTGTGAGGTGGTGTATAACATACATGGCAGGTGAGGTAATACCTCTGTGAGGTGGTGTATAACATACATGGCAGGTGAGGTAATACCTCTGTGAGGTGGTGTATAACATACATGGCAGGTGAGGTAATACCTCTGTGAGGTGGTGTATAACATACATGGCAGGTGAGGTAATACCTCTGTGAAATGACCATATTGTTAATATCGGTATCATTATAATTTTTATCATAAAACATTATCATATGTGACTGTCTCATTTCGTTCTCCAGGATTTACAAGAGTATGTTCAAAGATTGGCACATACGTAATCATAGTGGTATCAGCCTGGGTGCGGCCTGTCAGGAGTATGTGAATCATATACACGATGTTGCGTCCTCCATGGATCCCCTATACTTCGTAACCGCTATCATACCGTGTGCAAGGTTGTGGCCGTGGATTGGCGAGCAGATCAATGCTACAACGGTATGTTCCCTACGTCTGTATGTCCATGTGTATGCTTATAACATGAACCGGTACACACGCCAGTCGGTTACACCTTGGGGTAAAAGAAAATAATAAAGTGTTTGTTTATTATAGTGTCACCCTTATTTAAAGGGCCAGCCATTTCTGACTTATGAGACACCTCTTTTTATGAAGATCAGTACTTCCCGAATCCTATGCTTGTATGCCAGGCGCCAGGCCAATCATTATTTAACTAGCTGGCGGCTCACCAACCGGCCATATCAAAACGAACCCCTAACGAGATTCGAACCTTCGACTTCTGCTCCGTAGGCGGACGCCTTAATTTAACCACTAGGCCACAGAAACGTCCACCGGTCTATCTATGATATTGATTATGATTCGTTTACGTGTACGGTGCAAAGCACCGACACGAGACCTCGGTTTAAAGTCCCATCTGAAAGACTGTTATACATTTGATTATGATCAGCCAGGGGATCGAACCTGCAATCCCTGGATTACTAGTCCAGCGTGTTAAACACTAGACTACAGATCCGCCTATTCACCTTTCATCATACGTTGGTATATATTCAATGAATAATAAGCTCCGCCTTCGTGGTCGAGCGACTTGTATACCATATATTATATAATTTATTGAACTAATAAAACATACATTTACTATAATTATATAATTTATTGAACTAATAAAATATACATTTACCATATTAATTATATAATTTATTGAACTATTAAAATACATGTATACATATAGTATTTTGAATTGTTTGTACGTAGGGAACATTTGGTGTGTACACGTCCTGGGTAACATCAGAATTAAACCCAGATTATCATGGTTACGAAAAATATGAAAAAGTGATAAACGATGCATACATAAATGAGAAGATAGACAAACACAGAGCACTGTACGTGTACAAGCGCAGTATGCAGAGCGAGGCAGCGTTCTTTTCGTCCGTGTAATGGAATTCGATATATATATATATATATATATATATATATATATATATATATATATATATATATATACCTTTATTACCTCCAATACTGGAGAGCAGAACAAGAAGTTTTCATATACAATTTACATAGAAATCAATACAAACAGAATGTAAAATTGATTACAAATAGAAATGTGGCAAGTCGGTGTAAGATCTCCATCTGTCAGACATGACAGTAGATCACCAATCCCTCATATATAAGCGATAAACATCTTCCACCGAGTCACTCTACATGTAATCCAAGATGTGTATATTATAATGCACACGTGGATACATAATATTCAGGAGAATTCGTATTGAGTTAGAAAATTAAGTCACATGCACTTATCATCAAATTCAGTACCCTTGTCGAAACGAAATACAAGGAGGACAATGTGACTTCTGAATGGAATACAATTTAAGACAGTAACATGAATAAATGTGCTATTATCAATTTCATAATAGCACCATCATTATCATTTACATTGTACATGTAGTTGTATAAACCAGACAATAGGTGACAACATTGCAAACAAGCACTACCTGTAACGAAATTGGAAAAGGCTTGGTCTCCCAGTATATGTAATGTGTCTCGCCATAGGCTATCCCTTATTATATTGTTGCTTATACAGTGATTTAAGAGATGTAATACTTTCTTCTCAACAGTAAGTCCACATTTATGACAACTTTCAGTTCTATTAAACGAGAATATGTTCCCAAATGCCCTTATTACAGTTTCGCATTTAAGTTTTATAAGTTTTGCATAAGCGACAGGGACCCCTGTGACTGAATATACTAGTGTGAAGTTCTCTATATATTAAAATATCAAAACGCGCATTGCGTTCAAAGTTTTGGAAACCATACACTGTTCGTTTAACTGATGAGTTCCATGAGTATTTAGTAGGAAAAGAGCCACTTTGAATGAAACTTGGTAAATAGGTTGTATTTCTTTAACAGCCTGTATATGTCCGGAATGAAACCTTGAACTTGAGTATCGTCGTTAAGAAATCTTATGAGCCTGTGTATAAACAATTGCTTTGAGAGATATTTATTCGGCAAGTTGCACAATTGACCAAAGAATTGTAATATTTTAATATCAATCTCTGTTTCTATCGAGAATAAACCCAAAGCCCGGAGAGAAATGTCAGTTGATGTGGGTAATGGTAAGTGCTGCATAGATTTAGCACACAGGCGATGAGATCGTTCCAGTTGCATAAGGGAGGATTGTGATGCAAAGTTCCATAATTCGCAACCGTACAGGGCCTTTGGAATAACAACCGAGTTATATATTGTTAAGAGAGTTATCGGATTTAGTTCATTGGGATGTAAACCAGAGTTAAGAACACTAAAATATGTGGACCGAAGTTTTGCGCATGCGTCGTGTATAGCTGGGTTCATTGTATAATACCTATCACAGATTACTCCAATATAATTTGTATTCTCTACATTGTTTGGAATGTTTAATAAAACACGCAAATTCCATGAATTGGTCTCTCCCTTCGAATTGCATGGCTCTGGATGAACAAATGTGTGCTTACCGAATGTTTAGTTAATTAATGGTCAATACTGTGAAACTTGAGACTTTTTGGTTTACACATATTATTCCACTAAACAATACATGTACACGAAATCAAAGAAGTAAGTATATAGGAAAGGATTAAAACGGAAGCAGGGTGTTTTTTTGGGGTTAGAATTAATAATGACAACTGTTTAACTATTGTCATGTCCTTTATGCTGGGTGGGGAAATTGTTTGTAGGCCTACATATGACTAGTCCTATACATACATTTTTTTGTTTTTGTTATTTCGAGGTCTTATCGTTAAAGCTCATTTTCGCATAGCACTTCCCACCCTGATCCGATGGCGGGATTTCTGACCAATATGTTGAAGCTTTCCGGATGCTTGATTACATTATTATTTAAGTTTATTTAACGTTGCTACCGGTTTCCCATTTGAGCGACGGGCAGTTTACCTAACTTTTGAATATAAAATATGCTACGCGTAATTGAGGTTTAGCGTTTAGACTTTGAAACATGCCTGGATATGTCACATTTTTCAAGTCTGTAGTTGGACTAACACATGACCAATCTAAGCTTACGTGATTTGTGAATTGTAGTGAAATCATTTTGGTTTAGACAAGAAAATTGATACTATTTTTAGAACAAACACTACCTTGTCGAAGCTGTCATCGATCTTTAATCCAGAAATTGTGGTCCTGATATGGTACAGTTACAAGCATGTTGATATTGCATACATGTATGTGTGTATTGTGTATCACGTCATCAATTGTGGGTTTCACGTGAGCGTTGTAAAGGCCTATATATATATCAACAGATAGCTGTCAAAAAGTATTTTGACACAGTTCATATTTTAAAACTATATTTGATTAGATTTGGAGAAAGGATCAGAATGTCTCACAATAGATATATTGATGTAGTATGGATCGAAGTAGTGGGCTCTTTTCTGCGTTTGGCGGAATACTTGCGGCATCGGGAACATTTTACTATATAAGCACTCGTTTCACTTTTCGGAAGAACAACATATAACAGGGGGAACTGAAAATGGAAGCCAAATTATTAGGTTGGCGATTTTATTGTATTATAAATTTATGGATTTTAAAGGGAATATTAGCAGCAAACGAGTATTTTTGACATGATGTTATGCTTTTGAAGATAAATAAAGCTGTAATGTTATTACGTTGAACATAGAAAGGAAAGAATAAATTTATGAGTTTGAAGCTGAACAGTTTGAGTTTATTTTATTTATTCCCATGATGACCGGAACGTCAATTTAAGTGTTCTCACCAGTCTGTCAACGACTGCACGTCTGTGTGTGTTTTACGGTTATTTATCGTCGCTACCGGTTGCGCATATGAGCGACGCCTCCTGAAGAGATTAGTCATTTTAGATGTTTGGAGGATAGTGCACTGATACAGACAGAGACCCATTCCAGAGTCTCTTCTGGTTCTTTTACGTGCACGATGTAAAGCACCGACACGAGACCTCTGTCCCATCTGAAAGACTGTTAATTTTATTAGGGTCTGACGGGGGATCGAACTTGCGATCGCTGAATTACCAACCCAGTGTGTTACCACTGAACTACAGATTCGTCTAACTACGCTACCAGCCTAGTCGTGACAACGACTCTGGTGTTACTGGGTCGATTCCCGAGAGAAGTGTACGCGCACTACCACGTGATACATATTTAATTTTAGCACAAGTTGTTCAGTGAGAAGCGGCTCCTGATGGACAATGCCAACTTAATTATCCATTGTTAATTAACAATGTTGTATTTGGTCGTGAGATACATCAGGTGATCGACTTGTAATATCAGGGTTTTGTTTGGTCGTGAGATACATCAGGTGATCGGCTTGTAATACTATCAGGGTTTTGTTCGGTCGTGAGATACACCAGGTGATCGGCTTGTAATAATATCAGGGTTTTGTTCGGTCGTGAGATACACCAGGTGATCGACTTGTAATCATATCAGGGTTTTGTTCGGTCGTGAGATACACCAGGTGATCGACTTGTAATAATATCAGGGTTTTGTTTGGTCGTGAGATACACCAGGTGATCGACTTGTACTAATATCAGGGTTTTGTTTGGTCGCGAGATACATCAGGTGATCGGCTTGTAATAATATCAGGGTTTTGTTTGGTCGTGAGATACATCAGGTGATCGGCTTGTAATATCAGGGTTTTGTTTGGTCGTGAGATACATCAGGTGATCGGCTTGTAATATCAGGGTTTTGTTTGGTCGCGAGATACATCAGGTGATCGGCTTGTAATATCAGGGTTTTGTTTGGTCGTGAGATACATCAGGTGATCGACTTTGTAATATAGGGTTTTGTTTGGTCGTGAGATACACCAGGTGATCGGCTTGTAATATCAGGGTTTTGTTTGGTCGTGAGATACACCAGGTGATCGGCTTGTAATATCAGGGTTTTGTTTGGTCGTGAGATACACCAGGTGATCGGCTTGTAATATCAGGGTTTTGTTTGGTCGTGAGATACATCAGGTGATCGACTTGTAATATCAGGGTTTTGTTTGGTCGTGAGATACACAAGGTGATCGACTTGTAATATCAGGGTTTTGTTTGGTCGTGAGATACACAAGGTGATCGACTTGTAATATCAGGGTTTTGTTTGGTCGTGAGTAGCCTGGGTTCCAGTCTGTCGAGTTTTCACTAATTTACTTCTGGCAAAATGACATTATATTATCAGAAACTCAATACGGCCCAATTAATGGTCTCGATGTTAAAAATATATTTATATGACTGACCAGGCACAATATATCAACGCCTGTTCCCAGGATAGGTCGTAAGATACATAATTATCGACTTGTAATAATATCGGGGGCAACGTAATAGATGGCCCCACCATTAATATAGCCGAAGGGGTTATGTCTAGGGTGTCCATGTGTAAACGGAGCTGTGTCGTGTAATGGTAATACACGTTCAAGTACTAATTGAGTAACTGTGTACACAACCGTAATTATTGACGAACCTACAACCACCAGCTACGGAAGCAGACCTACTACCATCTGAGCTAAGGCGCTCGGGAACCGGAGACAAAACCGACATTAATATATTAATGCACAATCATTACACAATTCACAGATGCTGGAAAAAGTACCAGATAATTATTGTCAGTATATGGTATTGAGTAACACAATAACAGTTTGTAATTTTAACTATTTTCCCCACCTGCGGCCATTTAGTTTAGTACAAATATGTACATTTAATTAATCTTGATTGTGACGAACGTCCATAGCTCATTGAATTCACGCTCGGGTCCATATACTATATATGTATCAATTTTGTACATAACCACGATTTTATATTAGGTGACATATAGGTCCACTGGGCCGGGTGCTTGTTTGTATATTTATTAGATGTAGTATATATAATGTCGGATGCACATGTCACTATAATAAAATATTTACTTACTTACGTTGTTTTTGTGTGGTTGGTTGGTTGGGTTGGTGTGTGTGTTGGGGTTTTTTTTACTTTACTTACTATACTGGATACCCAGATCCGTCTAAGCAATGTTGATACGTTTTCTTGCTAAAAAAAATCGGCAGCCCCTGATGAGTTCGAACTCACGCAGATCGCAATCCTACAATTACATACAAGTCCAAGTTTGTTTAAAATTTAAAATATTTTTTTAACTATTTATTTGCGAGGGCAAGTTCTCACTGTATATTAATCACTCTCGTTGGCGCGGATGAAAGCGTATATGTGGTCCTTCTTGTGGGAGGTAACCGGAGTACCCGGAGAAACCACCTGTCCGATCTGGCGACCACCGTACCATCTCACATTGGTGAGAAGCAAGCGCGCTAACCACTGCGCTAATCTGACAGCCACGTTTGTTGAAAGCCTCGCATGCACGTATCTGGTATCACAATTAAGTTTATGTTATCCTTTTCATCATTAATAAAACTGTATCGTATAATTTAAGATCATATTCCTGTTCAAAAATGACAGATTTGAAAGAGCATTGTATAGTGCTCATTCCTAACAAATAGTACCAATATCCGACTGGTGGTTCCTAACAAATAGTACCAATATCCGACTGGTGGTTCCTAACAAACAGTACCAATATCCGACTGGTGGTTCCTAACAAACAGTACCAATATCCGACTGGTGGTTCCTAACAAACAGTACCAATATCCGACTGGTGGTTCCTAACAAACAGTACCAATATCCGACTGGTGGTTCCTAACAAACAGTACCAATATCCGACTGGTGGTTCCTAACAAACAGTACCAATATCCGACTGGTGGTTCCTAACAAACAGTACCAATATCCGACTGGTGGTTCCTAACAAATAGTACCAATATTCGACTGGTGGTTCGAGAGATTTAAGAATGTGTTATTTTTAGTCAGTGGCCACATTTTATTCGTGACAACCACCATTTTAACAAACCTGAATAGGCTTTACCGATGAACCATAACTGTGAAATGTGGGTACCATTGGCCAAGTGGTTTGGGTGAAGAATGTTTTAATATACAAGTTTTGATTAATAAAATAATATTTTGACCGTTCAGCGGCCATCTTGGATGACAAAATCGTCTGATTTCGACAACAATTGCACAAGAGTGATCGCCTCGTTGATACCTTCGATTTGATATATGACATGACAATATTCACTCAAACATAAAATTTGAGGGTTTAGTCGTAGGTTATAGGTATAATAATATATCTATTAATGGTGGAGTATAAGACCTTCGTGTGTCCCTTCGAGCAGTATTTCAGGCACAGACAAGTACCCAGGAAGAACCACCAACCTTCCACAAGCTAGGTGGATAACTTCCTCATATGAAATAATTTGACACCCAGTGGGATTTGAACCAGCAACAGTGAGAGGCAGGTGGTTTGAAGTAAACAACTGTAACCTCTCGACCACAGAGTAATTGTACTAGTCACAAAACCAGCATTACTTACCCAAAATAATTCAACGAGTCATTTTTAATATACATGTAGATAGAAGCAGGTTGGCTGCTTAACCCTTTCAACACCACAGACCTCTAAATAGGCTTACAAAAAGTGTAGATCCAGATGAGCCGGCTCGTGACGAGCCATCTCATCAGGATCTGCACTTTTTGCCAGTGATATGACTATTTTTAGACATAATTACCCATTTTGATAAATGAACTTGTCCAAATGTGACTTTCTGATTCATTTATTGGTTTATGAATATCATGGACCAGTCCATGCGAGTTACTTGGTGTTGAATGGGTTAATATATAATAATATTTTGACAAGCAGCGTTATATTTGTTCAATGCCATAACAAGTATATTAATGTGCATACCCGCTCCTTTAACATGTTGGACAGGCCAGCATAGCCTGGGAACAGGCCTCGATACATTTTGCCTGGTGAGTCAAATAAATATATTTTAACACCGAGACTATTAATTGGGCCGTATTGAGCTTCTGATCATGTCATTTTGTCAGAAGTTAAAAAGTGAAAAATCGACAGACTGGAACCCAGGCTAAGGCAAGCAATAATAAGGCTAAAATTTATGCATGTTTTATTTACATACCCATGTAGAACACTTTTATCAAGAAATCAGGATAAAATTTTCATATATCAAATATATTACAACAAAACAGGCTAATATTCAGAATTTAACATGGTACAACTTACTGCAAGCAGTCCACAAAAATTATATTATAAATTAACTTGTTATAAAAATCTACCAAATACACAAATTCAATCAATTATTTCACAAACATACAATGTACAAATGATCAACATGCAACAATACCATTCTCCCTAAACACGTGGTGGTTTACCTGGAGGTGTGTAAAGTATGAAGCACCAGCACCAACCTCCAGAATAAGTAGTTCTTGTACACGTTCTTCCTTGTTTAATCATATTATATTGTCCTCTATTATGACATTATTGGTGGAAGTCGTGATAGCGCAGTGGATGCGCGTTCGCTTCAGGTGCGAAAGGTCCGGAGTTCGAGTCCCACTGGAGCCGTTACGATTGTGCCCTTAGGCAAGGCATTTAAATTCCACGTTGCCTCTTCTCTCTCCCTCGTGGCGATGGATTCCATCAGGAATGAGGTCTCGAGTGATTTATATAAGTTGAAATAACTTGTTTCGCAATCGAGCTAAAATAAATTTGTATAAACTATTATGACACAGAATCTACATACAATATATGCAAAGAAAGCAAAAATGGGTCGAGCCACAAGTTCTTACAACATTAGAGACGGCTCTTCCCATGACATGGAGTAGTTCTTGTACACGTACTTAGATATTCATGGCATTGACATTATTTGCCTGGTGCAGTGCAAGTTACTAACCTCTTGCACACAACTGATCACCTATTGCTGAGCCATGGGTGCGAATGATAGGCCATGTGTGCGATTGATGAGGTATGGGTGCGCACCGATTGATGAGGCATAGTGCAATAGATGAGGCATGGGTGCGATTGATGAGGCATAGTGCAATAGATGAGGCATGGATGTGATTGATGAGGCATAGTGCAATAGATGAGGCATGGGTGCGATTGATGAGGCATAGTGCAATAGATGAGGCATGGATGTGATTGATGAGGCATAGTGCAATAGATGAGCCATGTGTGCGATTGATGAGGCATGGATGTGATTGATGAGGCATAGTGCAATAGATGAGGCATGGGTGCAAATGATGAGCTATACATGTGATTGATGAGGCATAGGTGCGATTGATGAGGAATGGTGAGATAGATGAGGTATGGGTGTGATTGATGAGGCATGGGTGCGATTGATGAGGAATGGTGTGATTGATGAGGTATGGGTGCGATAGATGAGGTATGGGTGCGATAGATGAGGTATGGGTGCGATTGATGATCCATGGCTGCATAAAAAGAGACAAAGCCAACTTGCAGTTATGTGAATTACCTGAAACATATATTTGTTCACCTCCAGGCAACTTCTTACAGTAGTAATCTGTTTGCAAGATCAATGTGTAATATCAAGGGTGACTAATATATTCTAAAGCCATATATAACGTTTTAGCCATATACTTTAAATCAGTGAAAGCACAACTTTCTACAGAATGTATTTTCCTCTTATATGGTATCATTTTGTTCCAAATATTTGCCTCAAATACCGAGTATTTCAACTAATAAACAAACGTCGTATAAGCGGTTGTTCATAACAAAATAATGTAAACATCCATGCGTAATACAACTAGTGTATCCTGAATAACAAAATTTATGGTACAGAATAACTGCTATATCACATTTTGTGCCTATTTATTTGTAGTTATATTCTTAGTTAAATTATCTCTAAACTACATTATCTCGCGTTTAGTATCGACTCCGATGACAAACAAACGTCAATTCAGGAGCATAGACGACCGTTATATGAAATCATACTTTCAATCCACAAAAACACTGTCTATTGATTCAATGTTAGTGTTCGAATGTATTCGGAAGAATTTGTAGTAGCAGTGCATTTATACGCGACAAAAAATCCATTCTATTTGCATTTTGCGATGTAATGTCGCTTTAACAAGACTGAATGATAGCTCTGAGTACTTTATCGGAGTTTATTTAATTTAGTTTAATCATATTTTATTGATCGCAAATTAAAGAAAAGCTAAAGGGTCGGGTCACAAGTTCAAGCAACATTAATTACGACCATTTATAGTATTAACTGGACACGATTTTCCAAGTGAAGGGGTCGCATGGAAAATGATCTGCGGACGGAGTGTGATGCACTTGTAATATGTTTTGTATGGTGTGGTACTCCTGACCACAGGTAATGTGCCATTTTATATTTGGTGAGTAGGATGGTGTGGTGAGAGAGGACAGGTTAAATCGGCTGAAAGAAATTAAAAAACAACGATGGTTAGAAGTAACAGACCTATTTTCCACATACATATTGATTACAACCAGTAGGAACAATTTACTTTAGCTATTGTTTTCAGTATCATAGCCAGAGGCAAATTTCAACCGAGGAAAAAATAGGGGGGGCGGGGCGGGGCGGGACATGTTCCCCCTTAAAATAGTTAGGGTATAGAAGTGATTTCCTGCGTTTTCTGACATAATGAGTTGACTGAATGTACTGACCGTTCAGCTCTCTTAGCAGTCAACATTTTATACAGCAAAGGGATATTTTTGGCATTTTATTTATTTCATTTTTTTCTTTGGAAATTTTAACCGAGGCAGTTGCCTCTGTATGGCTACGGGCCTGGTTGTACTATTGTACTAGTAGTCACGAAGCTCAACAGAAAAGATTCATCGTAATTGGCTGCACGGTGGTTTGAGGTAGGTATACGGTGGACGTACACACAGCAGACGCCTGGTCTATCTATACTACTAATAGCTCACATGGAGCTGTAGCTCGGGCAAGCTAAACATTTATACCTTGAGCATGATTACATATCAAGTCATACATAGAACATGTCAACATACACACAATATGTACATACATAGAACATTTCAACATACACACAATATGTACATACATAGAACATGTCAACATACACACAATATGTACATACATAGAACATATGTCAACATACACACAATATGTACATACATAGAACATGTCAACATACACACAATGTGTACATACATAGAACATGTCAACATACACACAATGTGTACATACATAGAACATGTCAACATACACACAATATGTACATACATAGAACATGTCAACATACACACAATATGTACATACATAGAACGTGTCAACATACACACAATATGTGCATACATAGAACATGTCAACATACACACAATATGTACATACATAGAACATGTCAACATACACACAATATGTACATACATAGAACATATGCCAACATACACACAATATGTACATACATAGAACATGTCAACATACACACAATATGTACATACATAGAACATATGTCAACATACACACAATATGTACATATATAGAACACATGCCAACATACACACAATATGTACATACATAGAACATGTCAACATACACACAATATGTACATACATAGAACACATGTCAACATACACACAATATGTACATACATAGAACATACACACAATATGTACATACATAGAACATGTCAACATACACACAAGATGTACATACATATATTTCATTTATACTAAGACACAATCATTATATACACACACTGAACAATATCAACATAACACATCATTTGACTTCTTTATATCCTGTTTGTACAAGCTTTGATTTCCACTTTGAGATTCAGGTATATAATGCCGGGAATGACTATTAATCGTAAATAAATAAAAATCTAGTTCTTAGGCCTATTCATAATTTGACAAAGTCATAGAATTTGGTTTCATATATTTTAAAAGTATCATTAGCAGTAGAATGCTTCAGAAATCTGAAAATTGTTGAATTTAACTGTTTTCCCCCATAGAGACGCCTCTTGACATCACTACCAATACCACACATACATAGACAACGTGTAGCCAAGCCAACATCCATAATATAACTGCCAAATCTCATCTAGTTCAATTAATATCTATAGAGGTGAGGTTGATATATTGACTGCTTATCCACTGATAGATTGATAGCTAAATGGCTGTATGTAAGCATGGAGATATAGTACTATATTAGCCAATGTCTGTATGCGGGGAATGGGTTAAATAAAACTACCAGAATTATTGTACATGTACATAGCAACAGCATTACATTAAAAGTATGAGGGGGAACAATCACTTGGGGGACATCTGCAATGATCTTATTATATATATCCATCCGCCGTTAACTTCAGACTGGAAATAAACCCATCCACCCGCCATTAACTTCAGACTGGAAATAAACCCATCCATCCGCCGTTAACTTCAGACTGGAAATAAACCCATCTATCCGCCATTAACTTCAGATTGGAAATAAACCCATCCATCCGCCGTTAACTACAGACTGGATATAAACCCATCCATCCACCATTAACTTCAGACTGGAAATAAACCCATCCATCCGCCATTAACTACAGACTGGAAATAAACCCATCCATCCGCCATTAACTTCAAATTGGAAATAAACCCATCCATCCGCCGTTAACTACAGACTGGAAATAAACCCATCCATCCGCCATTAACTTCATACTGGAAATAAACCCATCCATCCGCCATTACTTCAGACTGGAAATAAACCCATCCATCCGCCATTAACTTCAGACTGGAAATAAACCCATCCATCCGCCATTAACTACAGACTGGAAATAAACCCATCCATCCGCCATTAACTTCAGACTGGAAATAAACCCATCCATCCGCCGTTAACTTCAGATTGGAAATAAACCCATCCATCCGCCGTTAACTACAGACTGGAAATAAACCCATCCATCCGCCATTACTTCAGACTGGAAATAAACCCATCCATCCGCCATTAACTTCAGACTGGAAATAACCCATCCATCCGCCATAACTTCAGACTGGAATAAACCCATCCATCCGCCATTAACTTCAGACTGGAAATAAACCCATCCATCCGCCATTATTGTGGTTTTGATTAACTTCAGACTGAAATAAACCCATCCATCCGCCATTAACTTCAGACTGGAAATAAACCCATCCATCCGCCATTAACTTCAGACTGGAAATAAACCCATCCATCCGCCGTTAACTACAGACTTGAAATAAACCCATCCATCGCCATTAACTACAGACTGAAATAAACCCATCCATCCGCCGTTAACTACAGACTGGAAATAAACCCATCCATCCGCCATTAACTTCAGACTGGAAATAAACCCATCCATCCGCCATTAACTACAGACTGGAAATAAACCCATCCATCCGCCATTAACTTCAGACGGAAATAAACCCATCCATCCGCCATTAACTTCAGACTGGAAATAAACCCATCCATCCGCCATTACATAACTTCACGGGAAATAAACCATCCATCCGCCATTAACTTCAGACTGGAAATAAACCCATCCATCCGCCATTAACTTCAGACTGGAATAAACCCATCCATCCGCCATTAACTTCAGACTGGAATAAACCCCCATCTGCCATTAACTACAGACTGGAAATAAACCCATCCATCACCATTAACTTCAGACTAGAAATAACCCATCCTCCCCTTAACTTCGACTGGAATAAAACCATCCATCCCACAATATCATAATACTAAGAGTTTCCAAAATACCACAAGGCCCTTCTTTTTGTGGTGGTGAATCTCGCAAACCAATGGGAACAGTAGGGGGAAATCTGAAATGTTTGCAAAAATCTCAGGCACCACACGAGACGGGGAGACAAACACAAGGATTCTAGTGGGACACAGGTACAAGGATTCCAGGGGACACAGGTACAAGGATTCCAGGGTACACGGGTACAAGGATTCTAGAGGACACGGTACAAGAATTCCAGGGGACACGGGAACAAGGATTCCAGAGGATACGGGTACAAGAATTCCAGGGGACACGGGTACAAGAATTCCAGGGGACAAGGATTCCAGGGGACACGGGTACAAAAATTCCAGGGGACACGGGTACAAGAATTTCAGGGGACACGGGTACAAGGATTCCAGGGGACACGGGTACAAGGATTCTAGAGGACACGGGTACATGGATTCCAGGGGACACGGGTACAAGAATTCCAGGGGAGACAGGTACAAGGATTCCAGGGGACACGGGTACAAGGATTCTAGAGGACACGGGTACATGGATTCCAGGGGACACGGGTACATGGATTCAAAATCACAAATCGTTAACAGTAAAATGGACAGTGATTTGAAGATTATAGACGTAACTCTACATTTAGAAATATACTTGTACAAATTTCATACAAATGATATAATGATGTTCACATTATACTAACGATTGTTTGAAGATAGCGGTTTGGAAATGTGTCGGACGACACAATAATAAAATGGGTACAACCAATGGATGCCCTCTGAAACGGGTCCAAGATTCACATGTGACCCATACAAGTATAGAACAAGTTCTGCTTCCATGTGACCCATACAAGTATAGATTCAGTGCTGTTTCTATGTTCTAATGGGTTAAATATATTTCTGCAGATTCAGAGTGGCAGTGTCTGTTGTTGAATTTTGCTCACACTATGAGCAATGAACACATGTGTGACATGACCTTTAAATCAGGATATTTGACCATGAATCCCTAGGGTGATTGTGTGACCTTGAAACAGGATATTTGACCATGAATCCGCAGGGAGACTGTGTGACCTTGAAACAGGATATTTGACCATGAATCCGCAGGGAGACTGTGTGACCTTGAATCCCCAGGGAGACTGTGTGACCTTGAAACAGGATATTTGACCATGAATCCGCAGGGAGACTGTGTGACCTTGAAACAGGATATTTGACCATGAACCCCCAGGGTGATTGTGATAGTTTGAGGTCTACACATGACATACCATCTTATAATGTTGGATACCATTTTCATTCCATGGTATTTTATGGCAATAAATTATATACACTATATACAATATTGGCTATATACAAAAAATATGTACAAACAGCAAACACAAGTCAGATACAATTTTAACAAGACTTAGAGGCTTGCAGTGAGGCAACAAAGTCATGTGAAAGAAAAATAGAGTCTGGTAAAGATAACCCACGTACTGTCTGGAAGATTTTTAAAGAGTTTGGTTCAGGAAAATCAACACAATCTGTAAACAATATTAACTCAATATACCATCAAGGATCTGATTACTCTCAAAATGTTGAAATGGCAAATATATTTAATGAATTCTTTGTCAATGTTGCATCTAATATCAAAGATCCAGTCCCTGATCACTTAAACTTTGACTATATAAAAGATTTTATTAATGAACATGTACCTGTTGATGTAGTGTTTGAAATACCAGAAGTTACACAGAGTAATATCAGAAAACAATTACTTGAACTTAATGTTTCTAAAGCTACTGGAATCGATAATATTGGACCAAAACTTTCAGCTGATATCATTGTACAACATTTAACTGTTATAATAAATAAGAGTTTGAAAACATCAACTTTCCCTGAAGCTTGGAAATTTGCAAAGGTCAAACCATTATTCAAAAGTGGAAAAACCAATGACGTCAATAACTATAGACCTATTTCAATTTTACCATCTTTGTCGAAGCTTTTTGAAAGACACGTGCATAAATCGCTGCAGACTTTTTTGGATCACTTCAATTTACTTCACAAAACACAAAGTGGTTTCAGAACTGGCCACTCAACTGAATCAGCTTTACTTTATATGATAGATAAATGGATTCGAGCAATGAGGGAAAATTGATTGGAATTGTAATGGTCGATTTTCGAAAAGCTTTTGATCTTGTCGATCATACTGTTTTGTTAAAGAAATTATCATTATACAAATGTAGCAACAATACTTTGAAGCTTTTTCAATCATATCTTTGTGATAGAAAGCAAACTGTTTCTATAAATGACGTTTTATCTGAAAATAGAACTGTTAATTGTGGAGTCCCGCAGGGCTCAATATTAGGACCTCTTTTATTCTTACTTTTTATCAATGACTTACCACTAATGTTTTCAAATAAAATCACCGGTAGCGATTTATATGCAGATGATACTACATTATATGATATCCATAATAAGAAAGAAGTGTTAGAAACAAGATTACAACAAGCTTTGGAAGACTTGAAATACTGGTGTTTCCAAAATGGAATGAAGATTAATACAGACAAAACGAAAGTTCTATTTATGATGACAGCCCAGCGAAAATGTGCTTTCCCTAATCCTACACTCTCTCTTAAATATGAAAATATATTATTGAAAACCAGCAAATCAGAGAAGTTGCTTGGAGTACACATTCAGGATTCATTAAAATGGGACTCACATATCAAATATATTGTGAAAAAGATTTCAACTAACATTTGGCTATTAGGTAAAATACGGTATATTGTGAATCTGAACTACAGAATACTTTATTACAAGGCATATATCCAACCAC
>CM026395.1:8725955-8784279 GCA_014843695.1 Archivesica marissinica
CATCAATTGGGTAAACCACCTGGGGAAATAGGTACACCACCTGGGGATATGGGTACACCACCTGGGGAAATGGGTACACCACCTGGGGAAATGGGTACACCACCTGGGGAAATGGGTACACCACCTGGGGATATGAGTACACCACCTGGGGATATGAGTACACCACCTGGGGATATGGGTACACCACCTGGGGATATGGGTACACCACCTGGGGAAATGGGTACACCACCAGGGGGATTATGTACATCAATTGGGTAAACCACCTGGGGAAACAGGCACACCACCTAGGGAAATAGATACACAAACTGGCAAAACATGTACACACCATGCGGGAAGCCGGTACACACTACACAACGTGGGGGAAACATGTATACCATCTGGATAAACATGTACACTACCTGAGAAAATGGTACATTATATAACCTTAGAAGTAGTAGACTTTGTCATGGAACCGAGAAATCACTACTCACAGGATGATTATATCAAACAACAATAATATCCATAAATTCTAGAACTAGTACAGTCAAACTTGTCTATAAAGGCCACCCTCGGCAAAGTCATGTGAAGAAGCTATCCAGTTGACTTGCGGAAGGTTGGTGGTTCTATCCAGGTGCCTGAAATAACTGCCGTATAACCTAAGCTGTCGGTGCGACTTTAAACTCCAAAAGCAAACAAACATCAAGTGAGGAAGCAATCCAGTTGACTTGCGGAAGGTCGGTAGTTCTATCCAGGTGCCTGAAATAACTGCCGTATAACCTAAGCTGTCGGTGCAACTTTAAACTCCAAAAGCAAACAAACATCAAGTGAGGAAGCAATCCAGTTGACTTGCGGAAGGTCGGTAGTTCTATCCAGGTGCCTGAAATAACTGCCGTATAACCTAAGCTGTCGGTGCGACTTTAAACTCCAAAAGCAAACAAGCATCAAGTGAGGAAGCAATCCAGTTGACTTGCGGAAGGTCGGTAGTTCTATCCAGGTGCCTGAAATAACTGCCGTATAACCTAAGCTGTCGGTGCGACTTTAAACTCCAAAAGCAAACAAACATCAAGTGAGGAAGCAATCCAGTTGACTTGCGGAAGGTTGGTGGTTCTACCGCCCGGACATTATATACTGCTTAGATGGGCACCCGTGGTCTTCCAGTGATAGTTGGATAGTCACCATATAACCTAAGCTGTTGGTGTGACTTTAAGCCTCAAAAACAAACCGCAATTATTAACTATCTACATACTTTTTCTAGAATTGAAACAAGAGACAACAACCAACATATGTGCAGTCCCTATACAGCTACATGTGCAGAGCATTGATGCAGACTCTCAGTCACAGGTATATTGAATGTTTGTTGGCTGGCAGTGTAAAGTAATGACTGATGTGCTTCTAATTGTCTGGATTGTGTGTAAGTCGTGACAGCTCAGTGGTAGCGTGTTCGCTTCATGTGCGTAAAGGCCTGGAGTTCGAGCCCCGCTGGAGCCGTTAAGATTGTGCCCTTAGGCAAGGCATTTAAATTCCACATGCCTCTTCTCTCGCCCTCATGGCGATGGATTCCATCAGGAATGAGGTCTCGAGAGTGATTAATATAAGTTATAAGAACTTGTTTCGCAATCGAGCTAAAATAAATTGGTATAAACTAATTGTCTGGCCGTACCGTCATTTGAGGGAAAAGTCTGTAAGCAAAACATAGGACTAATTAATACTTTTAATTAATTATTAGAATTGAAATCGACTGGTATCACTTTAATAGTGTGTAAATTTTACAACATTTAAACAATATTTATTTCTTTGAATAAACATAGTCAAGTGTTTATAATATGTTGTCAAATGAGCTTAAGAAACTTATATTAATCAATCTTGTTGGCGCGGATTAAAGCGTCTATGTAGTCCTTCGTGAGTACATGGAGAAAACCACCTGTCCGATTTGATGACCATCGTAACATCTCACATGTTTTCCAGTCCGAGTATCAAACCCGGGTTATATTGGTGAGAAACGAGTGTGCCAACCATTGCTCTAAACGGACAGCTCTAGATGTTGCATAGTTTTAGCTTGCACACAAGACACGAAGTCTCGATTATAACCAAGCAAGGAATCTACCGAAATGACAGTGTTTTTATGTTTATTTATCGTCGCTACCGGTTGCCCATATGAGCGACGCCTCCTGAAGAGAGATTAGTCATTTTAGATTTTTGGAGGATAGTACAATGATACAGACAGAGACCCATTCCAGAGTCTCCTCTGGTTCTTTTACGTGCACAGTGTAAAGCACATTCTTCATATAACTTCACCTGGATTGTGTTTGGTGCTGCTTCGCCTGGATTGTGTTTGGTGCTGGATTGTGTTTGGTGCTGGAATGTGTTTGGTGCAGCTTCACCTGGATTGTGTTTGGTGTTGCTTCACCTGGATTGTGTTTGGTGCAGCTTCACTTGGATTGTGTTTGGTGCTGCTTCACTTGGATTGTGTTTGGTGCAGCTTCACCTGGATTGTGTTTGGTGTTGCTTCACCTGGATTGTGTTTGGTGCTGCATCACATGGATTGTGTTTGGTGCTGGATTGTGTTTGGTGCTGGATTGTGTTGGTGTTGCTTCACCTGGATTGTGTTTGGTGCTGCTTCACCTGGATTGTGTTTGGTGCTGGATTGTGTTTGGTGCTGGATTGTGTTTTGTGCATCACATGGATTGTGTTTGGTGCTGCTTCACCTGGATTGTGTTTGGTGCTGCTTCACCTGGATTGTGTTTGGTGCTGCTTCACCTGGATTGTGTTTGGTGTGCTACCTGGATTGTGTTTGGTGCTGCTTCACTTGGATTGTGTTTGGTGCTGCTTCACCTGGATTGTGTTTGGTGCAGCTTCACCTGGATTGTGTTTGGTGCTGCTTCACCTGGATTGTGTTTGGTGCTGGATTGTGTTTGGTGTTGCTTCACCTGGATTGTGTTTGGTGCTGCTTCACCTGGATTGTGTTTGGTGCTGCTTCCCCTGGATTGTGTTTGGTGCTGCTTCACCTGGATTGTGTTTGGTGTTGCTTCACCTGGATTGTGTTTGGTGCTGGATTGTGTTTGGTGCTGGATTGTGTTGGTGTTGCTTCACCTGGATTGTGTTTGGTGCTGCTTCACTTGGATTGTGTTTGGTGCTGCTTCACCTGGATTGTGTTTGGTGTTGCTTCACCTGGATTGTGTTTGGTGCTGCTTCCCCTGGATTGTGTTTGGTGTGCTTTACCTGGATTGTGTTTGGTGCTGCTTCCCCTGGATTGTGTTTGGTGCTGCTTCACCTGGATTGTGTTTGGTGCTGCTTCACCTGGATTGTGTTTGGTGCTGCTTCACCTGGATTGTGTTTGGTGCAGCTTCCCCTGGATTGTGTTTGGTGCAGCTTCCCCTGGATTGTGTTTGGTGCTGCTTCCTGGATTGTGTTTGGTGCTGCTTCCCCTGGATTGTGTTTGGTGGCTTCCCCTGGATTGTGTTTGATGTTGGATTGTGTTTGGTGTGCTTCACCTGGATTGTGTTTGGTGTAGTTCTGGATTGTGTTGGTGCTGCTTCACCTGGATTGTGTTTGGTGCTGCTTCACTGGATTGTGTTTGGTGCTGGATTGTGTTGGGTGCTGGATTGTGTTTGGTGCTGCTTCACTTGGATTGTGTTTGGTGCAGCTTCACCTGGATTGTGTTTGGTGCTGGATTGTGTTTGGTGCAGCTTCACCTGGATTGTGTTTGGTGCTGCTTCACCTGGATTGTGTTTGGTGCTGCTTCACCTGGATTGTGTTTGGTGCTGGATTGTGTTTGGTGCAGCTTCACCTGGATTGTGTTTGGTGCTGCTTCACTTGGATTGTGTTTGGTGCTGCTTCACCTGGATTGTGTTTGGTGCTGGATTGTGTTTGGTGCTGGATTGTGTTTGGTGCTGGATTGTGTTTGGTGCTGCTTCACTGGATTGTGTTTGGTGCAGCTTCACTGGATTGTGTTTGGTGCAGCTTCACCTGGATTGTGTTTGGTGCTGCTTCACCTGGATTGTGTTTGGTGCTGTTTCTGGATTGTGTTTGGTGCTGCTTCACTTGGATTATGTTTGGTGCAGCTTCACCTGGATTGTGTTTGGTGCAGCTTCACCTGGATTGTGTTTGGTGCTGCTTCACCTGGATTGTGTTTGGTGCTGGATTGTGTTTGGTGCTGCTTCACCTGGATTGTGTTTGGTGCTGCTTCACCTGGATTGTGTTTGGTGCTGCTTCACCTGGATTGTGTTTGGTGCTGGATTGTGTTTGGTGTTGCTTCACCTGGATTGTGTTTGGTGCAGCTTCACCTGGATTGTGTTTGGTGCTGCTTCACCTGGATTGTGTTTGGTGCAGCTTCACCTGGATTGTGTTTGGTGCTGCTTCACCTGGATTGTGTTTGGTGTTGCTTCACTTGGATTGTGTTTGGTGCTGGATTGTGTTTGGTGCTGCTTCACCTGGATTGTGTTTGGTGCAGCTTCACCTGGATTGTGTTTGGTGCAGCTTCACCTGGATTGTGTTTGGTGCAGCTTCACCTGGATTGTGTTTGGTGCTGCTTCACTTGGATTATGTTTGGTGCTGCTTCACTTGGATTGTGTTTGGTGCTGCTTCACCTGGATTGTGTTTGGTGCTGCTTCACCTGGATTGTGTTTGGTGCTGCTTCACCTGGATTGTGTTTGGTGCTGCTTCACCTGGATTGTGTTTGGTGCTGCTTCACCTGGATTGTGTTTGGTGCTGCTTCACCTGGATTGTGTTTGGTGCTGCTTCCCCTGGATTGTGTTTGGTGCTGCTTCACCTGGATTGTGTTTGGTGCAGCTTCACCTGGATTGTGTTTGGTGCTGCTTCCCTGGATTGTGTTTGGTGCTGCTTCACCTGGATTGTGTTTGGTGTTGCTTCACCTGGATTGTGTTTGGTGTTGGATTGTGTTTGGTGTTGGATTGTGTTTGGTGCTGCTTCACCTGGATTGTGTTTGGTGTTGGATTGTGTTTGGTGCAGCTTCCCCTGGATTGTGTTTGGTGTTGGATTGTGTTTGGTGCTGCCTCCCCTGGATTGTGTTTGGTGCAGCTTCCCCTGGATTGTGTTTGGTGCTGCTTCCCCTGGATTGTGTTTGGTGTTGGATTGTGTTTGGTGCAGCTTCCCCTGGATTGTGTTTGGTGCAGCTTCCCCTGGATTGTGTTTGGTGCTGCTTCACCTGGATTGTGTTTGGTGTTGGATTGTGTTTGGTGCTGCTTCACCTGGATTGTGTTTGGTGTTGGATTGTGTTTGGTGCAGCTTCCCCTGGATTGTGTTTGGTGCTGCTTCCCCTGGATTGTGTTTGGTGTTGGATTGTGTTTGGTGCAGCTTCCCCTGGATTGTGTTTGGTGCAGCTTCCCCTGGATTGTGTTTGGTGCTGCTTCACCTGGATTGTGTTTGGTGTTGGATTGTGTTTGGTGCTGCTTCACCTGGATTGTGTTTGGTGTTGGATTGTGTTTGGTGCAGCTTCCCCTGGATTGTGTTTGGTGCTGCTTCCCCTGGATTGTGTTTGGTGTTGGATTGTGTTTGGTGCAGCTTCCCCTGGATTGTGTTTGGTGCAGCTTCCCCTGGATTGTGTTTGGTGTTGGATTGTGTTTGGTGCAGCTTCCCCTGGATTGTGTTTGGTGCTGCTTCCCCTGGATTGTGTTTGGTGTTGGATTGTGTTTGGTGCTGCTTCACCTGGATTGTGTTTGGTGCTGCTTCACCTGGATTGTGTTTGGTGTTGGATTGTGTTTGGTGCTGCTTCCCCTGGATTGTGTTTGGTGCTGCTTCACCTGGATTGTGTTTGGTGTTGCTTCACCTGGATTGTGCTTGGTGCTGCTTCACCTGGATTGTGTTTGGTGCAGCTTCCCCTGGATTGTGTTTG
This sequence comes from Archivesica marissinica, assembly GCA_014843695.1. Classification (NCBI taxonomy): domain Eukaryota; kingdom Metazoa; phylum Mollusca; class Bivalvia; order Venerida; family Vesicomyidae; genus Archivesica; species Archivesica marissinica. The sequence goes on from CM026395.1 coordinate 8,731,786, forward strand.
GTGCAGCTTCACCTGGATTGTGTTTGGTGTTGCTTCACCTGGATTGTGTTTGGTGTTGGATTGTGTTTGGTGCTGCTTCACCTGGATTGTGTTTGGTGCTGCTTCACCTGGATTGTGTTTGGTGCTGCTTCACCTGGATTGTGTTTGGTGCTGCTTCACCTGGATTGTGTTTGGTGCAGCTTCCCCTGGATTGTGTTTGGTGCTGCTTCCCCTGGATTGTGTTTGGTGCAGCTTCCCCTGGATTGTGTTTGGTGCAGCTTCCCCTGGATTGTGTTTGGTGCAGCTTCCCCTGGATTGTGTTTGATGTTGGATTGTGTTTGGTGCTGCTTCACCTGGATTGTGTTTGGTGTTGGATTGTGTTTGGTGCTGGATTGTGTTGGTGTTGCTTCACCTGGATTGTGTTTGGTGCTGCTTCACCTGGATTGTGTTTGGTGCTGGATTGTGTTTGGTGCTGGATTGTGTTTTCTGCTGCTTCATTTGGATTGTGTTTGGTGCAGCTTCACCCTGGATTGTGTTTGGTGCAGCTTCACCTGGATTGTGTTTGGTGCTGCTTCACCTGGATTGTGTTTGGTGCTGCTTTACCTGGATTGTGTTTGGTGCTGCTTCACTTGGATTATGTTTGGTGCAGCTTCACTCTGGATTGTGTTTGGTGCAGCTTCACCTGGATTGTGTTTGGTGCTGCTTCACCTGTATTGTGTTTGGTGCTGGTTTGTGTTTGGTGTTGCTTCACCTGGATTGTGTTTGGTGCAGCTTCACTTGGATTGTGTTTGGTGCTGCTTTACCTGGATTGTGTTTGGTGCTGCTTCACTTGGATTATGTTTGGTGCAGCTTCACTCTGGATTGTGTTTGGTGCAGCTTCACCTGGATTGTGTTTGGTGCTGCTTCACCTGTATTGTGTTTGGTGCTGGTTTGTGTTTGGTGTTGCTTCACCTGGATTGTGTTTGGTGCAGCTTCACTTGGATTGTGTTTGGTGCAGCTTCACCTGGATTGTGTTTGGTGCAGCTTCACTTGGATTGTGTTTGGTGCTGCTTCACCTGGATTGTGTTTGGTGCTGGATTGTGTTTGGTGCTGGATTGTGTTGGTGTTGCTTCACCTGGATTGTGTTTGGTGCAGCTTCACTTGGATTGTGTTTGGTGCTGCTTCACCTGGATTGTGTTTGGTGTTGCTTCACCTGGATTGTGTTTGGTGCTGCTTCACCTGGATTGTGTCTGGTGCTGCTTTACCTGGATTGTGTTTGGTGCTGCTTCACCTGGATTGTGCTTGGTGCTGCTTCACCTGGATTGTGTCTGGTGCTGCTTTACCTGGATTGTGTTTGGTGCTGCTTCCCCTGGATTATGTTTGGTGCAGCTTCACCTGGATTATGTTTGGTGCAGCTTCACTTGGATTGTGTTTGGTGCTGCTTCACCTGGATTGTGTTTGGTGCTGCTTCACCTGGATTGTGTTTGGTGTTGCTTCACTTGGATTGTGTTTGGTGCTGGATTGTGTTTGGTGTTGCTTCACCTGGATTGTGTTTGGTGTAGCTTCACCTGGATTGTGTTTGGTGCTGCTTCACTTGGATTGTGTTTGGTGCTGCTTCACTTGGATTGTGTTTGGTGCTGGATTGTGTTTGGTGTTGCTTCACCTGGATTGTGTTTGGTGCTGCTTCACTTGGATTGTGTTTGGTGCTGCTTCACCTGGATTGTGTTTAGTGCTGGATTGTGTTTGGTGCAGCTTTACCTGGATTGTGTTTGGTGCTGCTTCACTTGGATTGTGTTTGGTGCTGCTTCACCTGGATTGTGTTTGGTGCAGCTTCACCTGGATTGTGTTTGGTGCAGCTTCACTTGGATTGTGTTTGGTGCTGCTTCACCTGGATTGTGTTTGGTGCTGGATTGTGTTTGGTGCTGGATTGTGTTTGGTGCTGGATTGTGTTTGGTGCAGCTTCACCTGGATTATGTTTGGTGCAGCTTCACCTGGATTGTGTTTGGTGCAGCTTCACTTGGATTGTGTTTGGTGCTGCTTCACCTGGATTGTGTTTGGTGCTGGATTGTGTTTGGTGCTGGATTGTGTTTGGTGCTGCTTCACTTGGATTATGTTTGGTGCAGCTTCACCTGGATTATGTTTGGTGCAGCTTCACCTGGATTGTGTTTGGTGCTGCTTCACCTGGATTGTGTTTGGTGCAGCTTCACATGGATTATGTTTGGTGCAGCTTCACATGGATTATGTTTGGTGCTGCTTCACCTGGATTGTGTTTGGTGTTGCTTCACTTGGATTGTGTTTGGTGCTGGATTGTGTTTGGTGTTGCTTCACCTGGATTGTGTTTGGTGCAGCTTCACCTGGATTGTGTTTGGTGCTGCTTCACCTGGATTGTGTTTGGTGCAGCTTCACCTGGATTGTGTTTGGTGCTGCTTCACCTGGATTGTGTTTGGTGTTGCTTCACTTGGATTGTGTTTGGTGCTGGATTGTGTTTTGTGCTGCTTCACTTGGATTGTGTTTGGTGCAGCTTCACCTGGATTGTGTTTGGTGCAGCTTAACCTAAATTGTGTTTGGTGCAGCTTCACCTGGATTGTGTTTGGTGCTGCTTCACTTGGATTATGTTTGGTGCTGCTTCACTTGGATTGTGTTTGGTGCAGCTTCACCTGGATTGTGTTTGGTGCAACTTCACCTGGATTGTGTTTGGTGCTGAATTGTGTTTGGTGTTGCTTCACCTGGATTTTGCTTATGTTACATAACACTCAACTTAGCAATAAATACAACAGTGGTTTAGCTCACCTTGACTTGTCCATCCATGACATTTGACTCATAAACACTGTAGCAAGTCATTGGATTTGTTCAATCTTCATCACTACCGGTAGTTACAAATCTCAATAGTTGATATTTTCTCTCAAATGATAGACACTCCTTGTATATACTGGATCAACTCTGATTTTGACCCAATTATATTCAACCTTGGTCACAAGTTATATATGCTTATTTTTATGTATTTTTTATTGGTGTTTTCAGATGGCAATAAGTTTAGATATTCATATTTGAACATTTATTTTCTCAGGCAACATCATCACAGTGGCAAGAGGAAATTGAATCAGTGAGGTTCAGCTTTGAGGTGGACTCATGTACATCTAACACACAAAGAAGTCTCGGTACAAGATCACTCATGTCCCACAGTAGAGAAGAAGATGATGTGTGTACATCTAAAACTCCGGACAGTCTGATTACAGGGTCACCCAAAGCCCACTGTAGACAAAGCGATGATTTGTGTACACCTATCGCACCTAGAAGAACACCCAAGTCTCCCAGTAGCGCAGTAGATGACTCTCTTGTACTGAACACACAAGGAAGTCGCGATAACGGATCACTGGACGCCCACAGTACACAAGAAGGTGATTCATATGCATATAGCACACCGGAAAGTATCAATATCGGATCACCAGAGGCCCACAGTACACAAGTCAATGAAATGAAAGGAAAACAACTTAGAAAGAGTGATTGCACTTTCCTGGCTATAAGTAACGATAATTCTGAACTGCTAGTAACAAGTGGAAGTTCTGTAATAGTTGAAGAACAAGAAAATGCTGTAATAGTTGAACGTGAAGCAGCTGACAATAATGAAAGTTCTATTCCAACTGAGAATAGTGCCTTTGTTAGATCAACTCACAACTGTGAATGTTTGCCACCAGCAATAAATCATGACACGCCGATTTTAGTGAAAATCGAAAATGTCGAACAAGACTATGTAGAAACAAGTTCCCAAAGCCGAATACATACATCTGAATCTTGTTTGTCAGGTGTGGATAAATCTACAATGGTGGACTATTCTTGTTCTCAAGAAGATATTTCTCCTGAACAGAATTGGAACAATGTTATGCTAAGGCTGGCTGACAAGAAGAAGAAGTTAGAAGCTCTGAAGTATGTGGCAGACAGACTTTCAATTGGGTTTGATGCGCCCAAAAAATCAACTGAAAATGTCACTGGTCAAGATACAATACTTAAATCCTGCAATAGTGGAGATAAAGTATGTGAAACTATAAAAATGTTTCGAAAAGAGAATTTAGGAAATAAAAGTGATGTAACCAATAAAGATACAGATACACTAAGAGGAACTGGTGAGTCTAAAGAATTAGAAAATATGATTGAAACAAATGTGATGCAGTGTGAATTATCTGAAAGTAACAAATCGGTTGAACAGAAGCAAACCATGCAGTTTAGTGTAAATCAAGAACATGAAAAGACAGTTCATATAGAAGAAAACACAGACAGTTTAGCAATATGTAAAGTTGTAGATGAATCGGGAGAAACTAGTGATGTAGATTATATACAGCAACAAACTGTGGAAAGTAGTAGTACAGGATACGCAGTATCAGACTTGTCCCTGAGAGAAAGTTTCCAAGAAAGTAACAGTTGCTTATTACCCTCGGACAATATACAGGACAGCACAGATTTAGCAGAAATAGACCGGTTCCATTGTGAAATCATAGCAGATGCGCTGCAGACTGGGGCTGTAGTAGAGTGTAACGATGCTGATCACACTAACTTAGGAGACATTGATACATTACGGAAAAATGAAGAAAAAACAAATTGGTTCTCACAGGAACTGAATTTATTAACTACAGATATGTTTACAAAACTAAGTTACAAGAGTCAACATCAAAAGCAAGATGGTAATTCACTAGCTCCCACATACTTTGACACTGAATGTGGTAGCAAAAGAAGATCCAAAAGATTGTATGCTAAAGTGTTGTTAGCTAGAGAAACAGATTGTCCGAGAAATGTGAGATATTTAACAGAAACTTTTGTTAGTGGTAAAGACTCGATCTCTACAGATGCATATACATTACAGGACGAAAGGGAAACTGGTGTAGATAAAAAGAAAGCTGTCAACATTGAGCCAGTTGTTAAATTGAAAGAAACTCGGCAGAACAACAGTGGAAAGGAAATAAATAAGATCATCTTGTGTGAACCAGCTGGACAAAACATCAAAGAAAAATGGGATTCTAAAATTGATGCCGATGGTAAGAATACAACCACTAGTAAAACAACAGTTGAACCAACATTATGTAATCAGAAAAATAAGAAATATAACTCTGAACAGATTGTTGGAAAGAAAAGTGTTGATGAAGTATCAGGCAGTGTTGACAAGAATACAGTCATGAGTGTGCCATGTAGTGAAAACAAACACCAAAGTAAAAATAGAAAAACAGAAGAAAATGCAAGAGCATGTGGATTTGATTCTCAGAAGTTCACATTAAAACAGCCGAGATTGTTAATACAAAGATTAGGTGGAAGATTTGAAAGACCTCTGAAGAAAGTAGTTTCAAATAAATTGAATGTTGCAGTAGCAGAAACTCCTGCCGAATCGGATGAGTTGGGAAATTTGCCATTAATTCAACTTAAGAAAATTATTGAATCAAAGCATTTTAGAGTCAGGGTTGAAGATGCGAATTTCCATAAAGCCAATTCTATATATGAAACTTCATCAAAACAGGTGTCAAAAAAGATTGTTGGAAAAAGTAGTTCTTCAGAGAAAGCTGGCATTGTACGAAATATTTTGCCAAAGAAACTGGCTAAAAGGGAAATTGGAAAAGGCAAAAATAAAATGGGCATTGAGATAGTGACTGATTCTAGTACAGACAACTCTTGCAATTACAAAAGCAGCGAAGTAACAACATCCAAACGTGATAGCGTTAAGATTGCAAAACAAGGAGCTATGGTTAATGGTACTGGTGACAACGAAATAAAGATAACAGAACTGTCTCAGTCTGAAAATTCTGATGATGAAGAAAGAAACATTAACTATGTTTCAAGTATTAATATAAAATTGACTAAATTTGAAACAGGAAGAAAGTTGGCAATGGAAGCAAATGAAGAAACTATTGGTAATGAAGTATCTGTCATGCGACAAGAGTTTGAAAAAATAAGTTCATCTAAATTGGAAGCAAATAGGGTGAGTACTAAAACTACTGATAAAAACCAATCAAGTGTAGAAGCAGCTGTTACCAGTCAAACGTTGAGGCAATGCATACCTGTACATTCTTGGGAAGACAAATATAATATTTGTTTTGCAAAGAGAAGTAATGAAAATGATGACAATGGTAATGCTAGAGACCCTATGTGTGTTGAAAACATTGCAAAATCCACTGAAAAAGATCAACAGATAAGTGGAGATGAAAATGTGATGAATCTAAATGGGGAGCAATCGGATCAAACGAGCGACAAAGTTATTATGCCTGGTCTTCTGTCGGAACAAAGTACTCAACCTTTTGATGTTTGTGAATATCCCGAAACACAAGAATTTTCACCAAAGTTATCTGAAACACTTATGGAAATGTCTATGTCTGAAACAGAGAAAATGATTAATATAGCAGAAAGTGAAATGAATCTTTCTGGTGATGCCGACAAATTGAAGTCTGGTTCGCTACAATCGTATACCACTTCAGAACTATGTGATTCTGAAGATGGCTCGATAGAAATATTACCAGTAAACAAAACCTATACAAAACTTACAAGAAAAGATGAACCACTAAAGCTGACATCTGACTTATGGAACATACCAAAATTAGCAGAACCTACATTTAAAGTGAGGCCAGGCATACAGAGAAAAAGAAAAATTGAATTATGTACTATTGATTTAGTTAGTACAAAAAAGAAGCAGAAAAATAGTGAGAATGAACCCAATAATGAGATAATAGTTACACCTGACGATAAAATAGTTATACCAAGCAACAAACAGGATGATGAAAAAAAGAAAGATGATTTGATGCTTGTAGATTCTTGTGATTCTATGTTGGACTTTAATGTGTGTCAAACTAAAAGTTCATATAAAACGGCTATGACGACAAATAGGCATGAAATTCCAAATAAGGTAGTTCACAAAGGTGAAAACAAAAGTCCAACAAAGAAACCAAAGATGCTATATTTGGAGAACAGTGCAAGGAAATTAGTTCAAGGTCGATATAACATCATTAAGGCATCACATTGTGATAAAATTTCAAAGAAAGAGGTTAATAAAGACGAAAAGGGCAAACTAGAATCAGTGGACAAGGTGCTACTAGCAGACAAAGCTAAGAAACATGTGAAAACTTCTGAGCCACGTACGATACACATTGATGGTCATTGTTATGGGAATGAAGTGTTTTGGCCAAATTACATGGAAGCACCCTATTCTGTTACAAGAACAATTTCAATTGATAAAAAAATGAAAACTGGAATTGAAAAGACAAATAAACGAAAATCTAGTTTAAGTTCCAGTCAAAATTCACAAAACTCTGGAATTAGTCATGGTCTATGTGCGGAAAGGAATACAAGCCATGCTCGAAGTGAAAATACAAATAAGTCATTAGAATCTATTTTGTGTGCAGGAATTGATGCCGATAACATCAGAAATACAATATCAGAATCCGTAAACAGATTGCATGGTGAAATAGGTAAATCAAAGGTTGAAAGTTTAAAACAAGGTCATTCAAAACAGGATGAAAAACAGAAGAAATCAATGAAATATGCCAGTGTCACTAATAGTCATCGCAACAGAGGTATTGATAGTTACAAAGGAGAACTAAAAATTGCCAAAAACATTGATGGGACATTCAAATTCTATAGAGATTCTCGGAACGTGAAAAAGAAAAAAGTACAATTAATAGAAAACACAGGTGCTGTTTGCACTGACTTACCAGGTTATTTAAAACTTGACAGCCCTGGTACAGGAAAACAAAGAAAAGAACATGAGCATAGTAAGCTTAAAAGAGATAGAAAATTGTTTGGAAATGAAAATGCTGGAAAATACAGAGAACTTGTAAATGACACTACATTAAAGAAGTCAGCTGGTGTAATTCCCAGAGATCTAAATATTCGAAGAAACACCATGCAAATGAAAAAATGTTTAGACAAGGAGTTATTTCCAGATAGTGAAGCAGAAGCTGGAAGATTATCTGTGGATAAAGAGATGTTTGTGCAAGAGTGGTTGATAACAATTAAGAAAACAAGGGGACCAGGAACTAAAGACAAGATGAGGAATACTGAGTCTACTGAAAATTCTCAGGAATTGTCCCAACTAGGTATGAAATGGTTTGGTTTTACTATTATTGTACAATTTTTCTTGTTGTTTAAACTAATCAAACGAAACCAATCTGGAGACATATCAGCTTAGGTTACCTCATATCGGAGTAATTTGATTTAAATCGGGATTTAAATCAAAAGAAATAAACAAAAATCATTATATAGACAATTTTTAACACAACGAATCACATGTTCTGTTTGTAAAGATTTAATAAAATATAACATCAGATAATTTATGTTCATGGGTGAGAATCACATATGCAAACCAATGGAAATTATAATTGAATTGCAGTGAAGGTTTGCATATTTGTGTGTGGTTGTGCATATTATGCTTTAATCCATTCATCACCAAGTAACTGCCATGGACTGGTGCACCCAATCAACACCAAGTAACTGACATAGACTGGTGCATGATATTAACCCATTCATCACCAAGTAACTGCCATGGACTGGTGCACCCATTCAACACCAAGTAACTGACATAGACTGGTGCATGATATTAACCCATTCATCACCAAGTAACTGACATGGACTGGTGCATGATATTAACCCATTCATCACCAAGTAACTGACATGGACTGGTGCATGATATTAACCCATTCATCACCAAGTAACTGACTGGACTGGTGCATGATATTAACCCATTCATCACCAAGTAACTGACATAGACTGGTGCATGATATTAACCATTCATCACCAAGTAACTGACATGGACTGGTGCATGATATTAACCCATTCATCACCAAGTAACTGACATGGACTGGTGCATGATATTAACCCATTCATCACCAAGTAACTGACATGGACTGGTGCATGATAGTAACCCATTCATCACCAAGTAACTGACATGGACTGGTGCATGATATTAACCCATTCATCACCAAGTAACTGACATGGACTGGTGCATGATAGTAACCCATTCATCACCAAGTAACTGACATGGACTGGTGCATGATATTAACCCATTCATCACCAAGTAACTGACATGGACTGGTGCATGATATTAACCCATTCATCACCAAGTAACTGACATGGACTGGTGCATGATAGTAACCCATTCATCACCAAGTAACTGACATGGACTGGTGCATGATATTAACCCATTCATCACCAAGTAACTGACATGGACTGGTGCATGATAGTAACCCATTCATCACCAAGTAACTGACATGGACTGGTGCATGATATTAACCCATTCATCACCAAGTAACTGACATGGACTGGTGCATGATATTAACCCATTCATCACCAAGTAACTGACATGGACTGGTGCATGATAGTAACCCATTCATCACCAAGTAACTGACATGGACTGGTGTATGATAATTTTAGATCAATAACTGAATCAGCAAATTACATTTAGACCAGTTCATTTATCAAAATGTGTAGATATAATTTTGTCTAAAAATAGTAATATTACTGGCAAAAAGTGCAGATCCTGATGTGATGCTTGGCACGAGCTGGCTCATCTGGATCTACACTCTTTGTAAGCATATTTAGAGGCCTGTGATGTTGAAAGGGTTAAGCTGTTATATATTGTCTTGGATAAAAATGGAAGGACAGGAGCACACCACAGACCATCTACATATTCCATTGCCTTTCTGTTTTATTTAAAGCAGTGGGGTGTTTTCAGTTTTCTGAAAGTAATAGAGGGGCCACCATGGTTAATGGCATTGACTTAAAATCAATTGCCCCTCACTGCTGAAGGTTACTCACTCTAGAGAACCGTTTTTTTACCAAAATAGGGTTAACATGCCCAGTACAACCATTAAATACAACAGTTGAATAGAAGGAGTGCTTTATAATGAGCCAGTGTATCTTACTAGACACAATTTTGTTCGAAAATGTTTTTTTTTAGGGAGAAGTGGGGCCCCCAGAGGGCGAAGTCAGGGTCCCTAGGGCGACAAATTCGCCCACATCGCTCTCTAGAATGATCCCTGTTATATGCGAGTGCATGCCAAATCCCACACATTTCATGATTTCAGGGCGAAAGTAGAGAGGTCGTCTCATAGGCAAGATCACAAGGCATGTATTGATGCTACATATATTGGCTTATAATTCATAAATGTATATAAAACCTGTTATAATGCTTTACACATTACATCTTGCAGAGATGGTGACTCCAGATAACTCCTTACCATCATACCAGCCAGTTAGCAAGCCACATGTCAATCAGTGCAACAACAAAGATCAGCCTGGCGAGGATCTAGTTGGGTTTGATGTACTATTGGAGGGAGAACAGCCAGGGAAAGACAACTCGGATAATGAGTCGTCTGGATGGGAGAGCGATGTTTGTGATAAACCCACGTCAGCAGCTGCTAGATATATCATGAAGGCAAGTCAGGTCGTAGGAAGATAACTTTGAACCAATCAGTTTGACTTGTCACTTATTGATATCCAATATGGCTGCCATGGTGGCCATCTTGAAAATAATATATTTGAAGTGATTCATGGTCCATGTTAGGTTATAGCCTTTTGTTTCGTATACATATATATATAGTTAAGAAAGGTTTTGAAGTAATTGATGAAAATTATCTAATTTTGAAAATAACACATCAGTTTTTAGTTCAATTGTACACATTTGAGAACTCAAGACCCCTCCCCCCTCACCCTCCACCCAGACCTGCCAAGCCTGTGGAATTGATTCAGACACAATTGATGGCAAAACTATGTATGCTTACTTCTAGGGAAGTTGTTTTAAACATGCAGTTTAGTAACAAAACACATCAATGAACCATACTGCTATAATGATAACACACTAACCATATGTCATGTTCTGTGTCTTCATACATTGTAGTATAGGAAAGCTAAGCACAAATGAACATTTAGCCTGGGAACAGGCATTGATATACTTTGGCTGGTCAGTCAGATAAATATATTTTAACACCGAGACCATTAATTGGGCCGTATTGAGTTTCTGATAATATCATTTTGCCAGAAGTAAATTAGTGAAAAATCGACAGACTGGAACCCAGGCTAATGAACATTATGCACAATGTGACATGCTTTTATATAAACTTATAAATACATTTCAGTTTAAAAAGGCTGTAAAGGAGTCAAGGAGGTCCGAGATGCTAGCGTTCAAGTCAGACCTGCGGAACAAAACAGAAAACTACATGTATAATAAGCATTGACAAGTTCAACAAGTTCAACAAAATACTCGTAAAAATAAATGATAAAATAGGTAGAGTTACTCTTGAAAACTGATGCCACTTCATAAACATATGTTTCCCAAAATGACGTCCTATGTAACCATGGATCGGATGACGAATACTTGGATTCCATTGTTCCCGTTGTGCAGCCTATGTACACAGTTTAAACTCATCTTTGGGACCAGCTGTTTAAGCCAATTTTCACAACTATACTAGGGTTTTTTCTATAGCGGAATGGCAGGGCGGGCCCTCCACTCTGTTCATTTTAGCTCCACCCTGTTACCCTTTAGCCTGCCCGTTTTAACTAATTTTATTTATTTTTTATCTTTTTGTATATACCTCAACATGTGAGTGCCTTCGGGCAGGCATACCTATATACCGATAACTTAGAACCATTTCACCAATGTGTACTGCCTTTCTGCCTCTTTGATCAATCACTGTAAGTTTTTTTTTTCATTTTGAGGCCCCTAGCGGGTAACCCCTTTTATTTCCAGTTATAGACATATATTTTCCAAAGGCCTTTGTTTTGAGTATTGAGTATTCTTTTTACCCAGCATGCTTATATTGAATACAAAAATGTTCTTACATCCGTAAGTTATAATCTTCCTTTTTCAAAATTTTGTATCAGTACGTTTCTTTTTATTTTATCTGGTTTATTATCCCAAATAAAACAATATATTGATTTCATTATCGCTGTTACGACTTCAGGTTCTGGGTTAGGGGCACAGTGAATGGATATACAAGCTTCGGTAAAGCATAAGTTTTTATTATCATAACTTTTCCCATTAACGTTAGCTTTCGATGTTGCCACTGTTTTAGCGGATTCTGACGTCCAAATAAAAGATGTTTCTACACTGTATTTTACATTTGAAGCTTTTAAAGAGCCTGAATGCAAGTTCCATACATATAATGAAGAGGGAAGATGACAATGGACATCCTTGTCGTACACCTCTTTCAATTGGAAAAGCTTCAGACATTACCATTGTTGATGATGACACTAGTTGACTGATTGTAGAACAACCAAGCCCAATTAGTCAAGGATTCTCCAAATTTTAGGTGATTTAAACACCTGACTATGAACTCGTGGTCAAGACAGTCAAATGCTTTTTCGTAATCCGAGAAGAAGAGCAGACAAGGGAGATCATTTTCGTCAGCATATTCAATGATTTCAAATATCAGTCTAACATTTTCGCCTATATAGCGACCTTTCATGAAACCGGTTTGTTCAGGACTTATTATTTTATGCAAAACCTTAATTCTGTTTGAAATAGTCGCTATTTTATAGTCTACATTGAGGAGACTAATAGGCCCCCAATTTGACAGAAGTTGCGAGTCTTTTCCTGATTTTGGTAAGAGTGTTATTATGCCCTGTTTTTGCATGTTGCTTAATTCACCTGGTTGAAAAGAGAAGTTTATCGATTTAATATAGTATTCCTTTAAATGTTTCCAGAATATTTTGTAAAATTCAACTGTTAAACCATCGGAACCAGGGCTTTTGTTATTTTTCATTTCATATAGTGCTTGGGAACATTCAAACTCGGCTAAAAGGCCATCACACTGTCGCGAATCATCTAATTCTAATTTAGTTACTGTTTCATTAAAGAAGTTGAGACATGAAGCAGCTGTTTGTTTGTGTTTATATAAGTTTTTATGAAATATCCTTTCCTCTTCTAGAATTGTGTTTGGATCAGTTATAATTTTATTGGAAACGTTAAGTGCAGTTATATTCTTTTGCTCAGCGTGCCGTTTTTCTAAATTAGCAAAATATTTTGTATTTTTTCCGTTAGATTCAATATGAATAGCTTTTGCTCTTATCATAAGTCCATTTATTCTTTGTTCAAGTATATTGTTAAGCAGGTCATGTGTTTCATTTAATCGTTCTCTTAAATTGTCAGTGTTTGTATTATTATCAGCTAGTTTATGTTCTAATTCTTCTATTGTTTTCCTCAGTTTAAGTTCTTGTTTACACTGTTGTTGTTTTTTATTTCTAATGTTTCCTTTTATAATTTCCCATAGTGTATTGGGGTTTGCATTTTTATTAAATGTAGAAGTTTCGATAATACTTTGTTTGATAATCAATTGGTAGTCATCATCTAATAGCAAGCTGTTATTAATTTTAAAATATCCCTTTCCTCTATTTTGATTAAATATCTCCATGTTCAGAACAACTATTGAATGATCAGATTTAAAACTTGGAATTATCACAGATTCTTTAACAAAATTACATAGGTACTCCGACATTAGGAAATAATCCAGTCTGCTGAATATTGGTGGATTCGTATTTGAATGCCATGTAAATTGAGAAACAGAATGATTTAAATGTCTCCAAATATCTACCAAATTGTTGTGTTATATAACGTCATAAATTTTTTGTCTACATTTAAGATGCGTATCCTTTCGACCGTTTTTCTTATCTTTGTCAACATCTAATATTGTATTAAAATCACCGCCTATTAAAACATTTTTATCATTATTTTCTAGCAGGTATTTTTTTAGCACTTTGTTTGGTCCATAAATATTGATTAAAGTGAATTGAAGTTCTTTTATTTTTAGTTCCAGTGAAATTATTCGACCGTTTATTATTTCTTCAAAGTTTGTGATTACGCATGGGTATGCTTCATTAATAAGAATTGCGACACCTTCACTATTGTGGTTTGTTCTGCTAAAATATGCCTCACCTTTCCATTCTGATTTCCATTTTCCAAATGATTCTTTAGTAGAATGAGTTTCCAGTGTCATGTGTCAACGTCTTAAGATTGAAACTAGTGAGCAAGGAATGTGTGAAGCATGAGGTGGATTGAAAATCCACGCGACTCCCTTATCGTTCAACACTTTTTGAAAGTGTCTATCTTCAACATTGACAGTGTTGATACCGAGGTCAGAGGTGGCACCGACAAAATTTGTTCCTCTATCTGATAGGATTTCTAGAACGTTACCGCGGATTGCAATAAACTGTCTAAGTGCATTGATGAAGGCCGATGAACTCATCCCCTCGATTATCTCGATATGTATGGCTCTGATTGTTAAACAAGTGAACAAAACAGCCCATCTTTTACTCGACGCATGTCCACCTCTAGTTCTTCTTGCTAATATGGACCATGGTCCGAACACATCCACACCAACGTATGTGAAAGGAGGGGCAGGAGTGAGTCTGTCGGCTGGCAAGTCAGCCATAATTTGTGTCTGTCTACACCCACGCTGTCTGCGACACTGAAAACATGTGAAGATATAAGAGGAGAACTTCTTCTTCCCTCCAGTTATCCAGAAACCACCTTCTCGGACAGCGCCTTCAGTGAAGTGCCGTCCTTGGTGTAGTACTCTCTCGTGAAAATGTCGTATTAACAGCGAAGCCAAGTAACTTTTTCCGGGAACAATGATTGGATTCTTTTCCGAAACTGACAATCTAGAGTGTTTAAGCCTACCTCCAACTCTCAATAGACCATTTTCATCCAAGAATGGATTCAGAAGAAGAATTATGCTGTGTGATGGCACATGATTCTCCTGGTTGAGACAACGAACTTCATTGGGATAAACATCTTGCTGATAGACCTTCACAATGAAATTTGAGCTTTAGAAAGGTTCTCTGTGGTAGAAGCTTCAGGACATAAGTGCCACCCAACACATGGACTAGTGCCACTGAAAGATTGGCCAATATGCTGCAACCTGCTAACCACTCTGGCTAAGCGAGTGAAAGAGGAACATTTCTGAAATCTGGAACTCTTGGAAGGTCCGTTTCAATTTCTTGACGCACTTCTTTGTCATCTTTGGGGCTAAGTAGGGGATAGCACGAGTCTTGTTGATGCATAGAGTACACGCATTTTGGATGACCCAACAACCACATGCTGTCTGCCATGTCATTTGCTGCAATACCTCTAGTTCCGGTATCTGCTGGATTACGGCTAGTGTCTACATAGCACCACTGTGCGGGTTGAGATGAATTCAAGATGCGTTCCACTCTGTGAGAGACATATGTGTGGAACCGTCTTGTGCGATTGCAAATATAACCAAGCACCACCTTACTATCTGTGAAGTATCTCACTTTGTGTATCTCAGTATCGATTTGCTCAAGGATAAAGTCTGCGGTCTCAATCGACAGAACCGCACCACACAATTCGAGACGAGGGATAGTGTGACCCCGGGACGGGGCCACCTTTGCCTTGCCCATAACAAAGCCTATCTGACTGGAAGCGTCTGGGCCGTGACTGACCATGTATGCCACTGAAGCAACAGCCTTTTCTGATGCGTCTGAAAACAAGAGGAGCTCATTGTAAGATGCAAGGCTTAAAGAGTGACTAAAGTAAGTCCGCGGGACTAAGTTTTTGTAGAGATTTCAAGGATGCTGTCCAATCTCTCCATTCTGAAAGGAATCTTTCTGGCAATGATTCATCCCAGCTGCGGTTGTCCGTCATCATGGACTTCAGTAACGCCTTCCCTACAATTGTGACAGGGGCTACAATACCTAGCGGGTCGTAAAGACTGTTTATTATAGAGAGAACACCTCGCCGCGTGTAAGGTTTATCAATTCCCCGGCTTGGCAACGGTGAAAGAATCAACACTAAGGTTCCAAGAAAGACCCAAGCTACTCTGGATAGGTAAGTAATCTTTCGACAGATCTAGACATGCCAAGTCTTTGGCAAGATCTTCTTGAGGGAAGGCTTCAAGAACTTCCTCACTGTTGGATGCTATTTTATGTAAGCGTAGACACCCATTTTCTTTAAGTGCGGATTGTGTGCGCTTCATCAAGTCAACTGCTAGATCTGGAGTGGGTCTAGAAGTAAGACCGTCATCAACGTAAAAGTCGGAAGAAACAAACTTGAACACATCAGTACCAAACTTAGATTGACTAATGGAAGCAGTCTTCTGGAGGCCCATGTTTGCCACCGAAGGTGAAGGTTTGTTGCCAAACACATGAATCCGCATCCTATACTCAATCATGTCATTCCTTGGGTTATTCTCTGCATACCAGAAGAAACGGAGGAAGTCGCGGTCCTTTTCCTCCACCAACAAATTGTAAAACATCTTCTCAATGTCGGCACAAACTGCTATCTTGTCCTTCCTGAAACGCAAGATAATGCCAACCAAATTATTTATAAAATCGGGTCCTTGGAGAACATCATTGAGAGAAATACCATTAAATTTTGCTGATGCATCAAAAACACCTCTGATCTGGTCCGGTTTCTTGGGATGGTACACCCCGAACAACGGTAGGTACCAACATTCTTGAGATTCAGATACAGAAGGGGCTACCTCTGCATGGCCTCTACCAATGATCTGGTCCATAAAACTAACAAAGTGCTCTTGCTTCTTCGGGTTTTTTAAGAGGGATGTCTGCAGCAAGGAAGCCCTTCTAAGAGCTTGTGACCTATTGTTTGGTAGCTTTGGTCTAGATGAACAAAAAGGGAGGGGGGCAACCCAGTTCGCAAGGATCTTTCTTCATCTTGTTGTTCATTATGACTAGAAATTCTCTATCCTCGACAGAAAGGCCAATCTTATTATCATCTTTCCTTCTGACAAACAGACTCTCTTCAGAATACGAAGAGTCGGGATGTTCTTTGACGTTGCCATTGTGTTCACAAGGAGGACCCCCCATCTTGCAACAGGTAAGTTTTGTTGCAGTTCACAATGTTGTCCATGTACATTCGACCTAAACAGACTTGACCGATAATCACCCAGCCTAACCCAAGTCGTTGAGCAAAAGGCGCGTCATCTGGGCCTATAATCTGCTCGTGGATATGGTGAGCTGCACCGACATCCCTACCAATGAGCAACAGGATCTCAGCATCATTGTTAAGTCTCGGTATCTTTGGTGTTATACTCTGTAGATGAGGAAAATATGCTGCTACCTCTGGCGTGGGAATCTCTTCTCTTGCATTTGGGATATGTGAACACTCTAGTAAGGGGGGTAAGTGGTATACAGCAGAGCAATCGGTTGCTTCAACAACACAATTGAACGCCTTTCGTCCACAGACTATATTTGGTCCCGATCATGAGTTTAAAGTATATTCTATTGGATCACCAACCAACCCAAGCTTCTCGAACAAATCAGGGTGTGCCAGCGAGCGATTGCTCTGTTCGTCTAATATAGCATATGTTCTTAGACGCCGAGAGCGATCAGCTTGATGAAAAACATCTACCAATACGACTGTTGCACAAGATCTATTACCAAGACTATTTGAATTTGTGTACATTTGCTTTTAACTTGCGGAAGACCCTCATAGCCCTTCTCCCCACTATGAGCTCGTGCGTTTGAACCACCAAATTCCACGCCATGAGTTTGTGCATTCGTACCACCAAATTTACCATCACTTCTTTCTTCATGCATTAATGAGCAGTTCCTGCTGCTTCCACAAAACGTGCACTTTACATTTATTTTGCATTCCGATGCCCTATGCGTGCTCGATTCCAAACACCTAAAACAAATATGACTTTCTTTGACAAGTTTTCTTCTTTCTTGGAGATATTTTATCTTAAAGGTGCGACAATCTAAGAGAGAGAGAGTGATTTGCATTGTGTATAGGACACCGAACATGTTCAATAGGAGTCTGCTCGACCTCGGTTTTCTTACATGCAGTGTGTACAGACCTTGTGTCAAAAACATTTTTCTCAAAGG
Source organism: Archivesica marissinica (assembly GCA_014843695.1). Taxonomy (NCBI): domain Eukaryota; kingdom Metazoa; phylum Mollusca; class Bivalvia; order Venerida; family Vesicomyidae; genus Archivesica; species Archivesica marissinica. The sequence continues at coordinate 8,749,573 of CM026395.1, forward strand.
ACATGTGAGAGCAGAATCGTTTTTAATTTTGGCTATTTCATTCATGAAGTCCAAGAAATACTTGAAGGGTGGGAAACTGACATTATTTTTCCTTTTGTATGAAGATGCTCTTGTTACCCACTTTTCCTGTAAACCATATGGTAGCTTGTGTACTATTGGAAGAATTCCTTCTGATGAGTCGAAGTATGACAATTGCACTGAATACATGGGATCCTGTTTCAATGCTTCCACTTCCGATAGAGTGTCAACCATATCATATAGGCGTTTGGGGTCCTTTCCATTGAGCCTTGGTAGACGACCGAGCTTCGTCATTATTGCATGTCTCACAAGTTCTGGTGAGCCATATCGTTTATTCAGACGGTTCCAAATTTGTTCACGCCCCATAGCTGGATCACAGACATATACGGAACGAAGACTAACAGCATGTTGCTTTGATTCTGCACCCACGTATCTTATGAGTAGGTCAATTTCTTCTGATGGATGTGCACCTAGATCATTAACAACATCCTTAAAACTTGCCTTCCATGAACGGTAAGAATCTGGCCTGTCATTGAAATGTGTTAATCTAGATAACAGCAGATCTTTTTTCAACAAAAATCTTGCAAGATCATTCGAAACTGGATCTTGTTGAATCTGTGGAGCCATTGGAGTTAGTAGTGTAGGTGTTTGATTTAGTGGTTTCGGGTGACACTCGCAGGCATTGGTGTTGAGTGGTATTGTTGCCATGTTACACTGTTCTTTACTTTGTGCACTTGGACTAGTAGTTAGATTGATGTCTTGTGGCACTTTTGAAGTTTCGGTAGCATTAATAACATTGACAACCTGTTCCATTGGGTCTACTATTGGTAGACTTGCTAATACTGTCCTGTGTATGTTGGTGTAGCTTTCTGCACCCTCGAGACTGGAGTCTGTCAATCTCCCTAACGTGTTGGCTTCGGCAGCAGCCGTGGCTGCCTTTTCCTTAGAACGCAGGACACTTAGTTCCGTTTGTAGAATGGCATTTTTCCGATTCTGTGTCGCTTGCGAAATTTGCATTTGTTCATCCATCAATGCTTTTTCCTTTAAGATTGACGCCTCCTTTTCCATGAATTCGAGTCTAACACGTGCTGCTTCTGCCTGCTTCATCACTAACATTGTATTAGAACTCCTTCTTGAGGATTTGGACACAGTGCTACTTTTAGAAGATTTTGACCTAGCACTTGATTTTGAGTTTGCTAGATTTCTCTGACATTCCTTCATTACTATAATTACTGATCAAACAGTTCACCCGTTCTACAAATGTGTCAAACCTCTTGCGGAAAGCAGAATGTTTTGCCACTAGAGAAATGTTTTCTATATTACTCTCCTCTGTACAAGTTTGTGTGAGAAGTTGTGTCAAGCATTCATACACTCCTTGATACTCATTGTAGGTTTCTACGCAATACTGTTCTATGCCATTTAACTCGTCACGACCTTCTTTACGTGGTATATATCGACCAATAATGTCTTCAAGGTTGTTGCGCAATTTATTTAATTTTAAATTGAGGGTATCGGTTTTTTCCGTGTAATGTGCCATTGCTCTTTCCGTAAGAGTTCTTGTTCGTTTTAATTTGACTGGATCAGTCATCGGAAAATCTCAATTGTGCGACTGGAGCAGTCTCGTTCGAATGTGTCCTTGCGTTGTGCGACTGGATCAGTCAACCATGTCCCATCGTTGGCGAAGCCATTTTACTTCATCATAGATGCTAGACGTCACAGGCATATTGACATTTGTTTGCTTTTTAACCACTGGAATATTTGCCGTCGCTTCTTGGTGTTTGCAAGCCCGCGGACATTATATGACATATTACGGTTTCCATTTTGCTTTACAAATGAAAGATAAACAAGAATCCATGGTGGAAACGATCGTTTAGAAAAATAACAAAGCTTGGGCGTAAATGTATGTAGTTGTAATGAAAGGATCCAGGAAAATGTCCGACCACATTGTAGTGCTTGAATGTGATTAGGTTCGAACACTTTATAGGAAATATACTCGAATCCAGTAACACAATGTCATTATGTAGTATTTACGTCTGTAAATGAGTAACATAGTAAAGTATTGGGTAAGTATATAAGTATCAAAACCGCAACGGTTCTAGAATTGTACGTGCATCATTAAGGTTTTTGTCTGGGATTATGTACGAAAACTGTATAGGAAATATACTCTAATCCAGTAAAACAATGTCATTATGTAGTATTTACATCCGTAAATGAGTAACATAGTAAAGTATTGGGTAAGTATATCAGTATCAAAACCGGAAAGGTTCTAGAGTTTTACGTGCATCATTAAGGTTTTTGTCTGGGATTAGGTTCGAAAACTTTATAGGAAATATACTCTAATCCAGTAATCAGTAAAACAATGTCATTATGTAGTATTTACATCCGTAAATGAGTAACATAGTAATGTATTGGGTAAGTATATAAGTATCATAACAGGAAAGGATCTAGAATTTTACATGCAGCATTAAAGATTTTTTTAGAATTCAATTAAAAAAATAAATATATTATGTGGTGTATACTCGGATCCAGTACAACAAAATGAGTAATTATGTAGTACAATTTACATAGGTAATTGATGTTTGATGGGCAGAGAGTAAGTATATATATATCTAAAACAGCAATATTATTATGTTGCGTGTTATGCAGAAGTAACTAAATTGTATCTTTCATATATATCAATATGACAGTGTATACATTATGTACCAATCCGATTGAATCGGTATCTACTACTAAATCCTTTCACATGTAGGAATGGTTCACATGCCTTTTATTTCATCTTCACGGAAAAATAGCATTTAAACGTTAATTGAAATAATAATGTAGGCATATAAACATTCAGAAACAAATATATGCTGGTCAATTTATGGCAAGTTAGAACACTCCAAATAGAATCTGCTTCCAATGACTGCATTACAGAGTGTATTTCAAGTGATAGAGTCAAACTCTACCAACGAGGTCTCGCCTCAGCTGTGATACACTCCTCGGAACAGACACGGATCGGGCCACCAGTTCTAGCAACATTAGTTACGGCTCCTTCCCGAAAAGTGTCACATCCGCCTGGCACTTACATAGACAATCAAACAACCATGCCTCCACCAAGAAGTTTAGACCTCCACCAAGAGGTTTAGACAATCAAACGATCCTGCCTCCACCAAGAAGTTCATACAGTCAAACGATCTAGCCTCCGCCAAGAAGTTTAGACAATCAAACGAACCTGCCACCATCAAAACGTTTAGACAATCAAACAATCCTGTCTCCATCAAAACGTTTAGACAATCAAACAATCCTGCCTCCACCGAGAAGTTTAGACAATCAAACGATCTTACCTCCGCCAAGAAGTTTAGACCTCCACCAAGAAGGTTAGACAATCAAACGATCCTGCCTCCGCCAAGAAGTGTATGATTTTGTTCTACGTTTAACTGCTAGCAGGATTACACAATACTTTATTTTTTGTGGAAGGGTGGTCCTCGCGCTAAGGACGAGACCAGATGGTGAAGGTGATCCTGATATGGATCCGGGATGATTTACCATGATTCTACACCATTACGAGATGGGGGGAAAACTGGACATTTAGCAGCGTCGCGGAGGTTTGCTAACTCGGATTGCACATACTTTTAAATGCGTTCATGCGAACTAGAACGGCAGTTGCGTCCATAGATAAGCTGCATGGTCCCCTGACGTACGTACCGGGAGCATTTTGAAAGTGAAAAATTGCCTCTAAATTAAGCATATTAATAACTAGATCTGTATTCGCAGGCACGTTCAATTTTTATTACGACACAACTTTGCGCGCGGATCACCTGTAAATCTATATAAATCCGACTCTGCCGAATTTACATTGAGCTTTTCTCGCACCTTCGCACAGTCTGTTTCTGTGTGTGTTTTGCGGTTATTTACCGTCGCTATCGGTTGCCCATATGAGCGACGCCTCCTGAAGAGATTAGTCATTTTAGATTTTTGGAGGATAGTGCATGATACAGACAGAGACCCATTCCAGAGTCTCCTCTTTTACGTGCACGGTGTAAAGCACCGACACGAGACCTCGGTTTAACGTTCCATCTGAAAGACTGTTAATTTTATTAGGGTCAGACGGGGGATCGAACCTTGCGACCCATGGATTACCAGTCCAGACTAATCTTAATTAAATTATCTCTAAACGAAAATATCGCATGTTTAGTATGACCGTTATAATAAAATCCTAATTTCACGTTTGAAAGTTTGTATACCACAACACACTGTTAATTTGATTCAATGTTAGTGTTCGGATATATTCAGACGAATTTGTAGTAGCAATGCATTTATACGTGAACAAAATGCATTGTATTCGCTTTTTGCGATGTACTGTCGCTTTAAAGTTATTTATAAAGCTTTGTGTCGACATAGAAGGTAGATTACTTGTTTATATAAATAGGGCTTCTTTATTCTGTCATACATCATATGGTTCGCCGGATGCGATGGTAAATAATTAATCACCATCTGTCATGCATCCCTAAGTATTATAAGTTGCACATCCTAAATGAATTTATAGATCCGGAAACAGTGAATCGTGGGTGAGCAGAACGTAAGGTATGTCGAGTGAATATATCTTATTTTATTTCTGCATTATATATTTATGTGATCTGTGTTACCATATATATTCCTACTCCCCAGTATATTATTGCTATTCTCGGCAGTCCGATTAGCGCAGTGGTTAGCGCGCTCGCTTCTCACCAATGCGACCCGGGTTCGATCCTCGTACCAGGAAGTATGTGAGATGGTACGATGGTCGCCAGTAGTAGTCAGCACAGTTGGGGAATATGCCTGCTGCCATCACGTGACCGCGCATGAACAATGGGGTCAGTATCGTACGACCGCGCACGAACAATGGGGTCAGTATCGTATGACCGCGCACGAACAATGGGGTCAGTATCGTATGACCGCGCACGAACAATGGGGGGGGGGGGGGCGGTATCCTATGACCGCGGGAGTCATCGGAAAAACCAGTGACGTCATTACTAGAGGATTGACCGATATAGATATAGCGACCGGCAACCGACCGAAATGATAGTGTCTGAATCGGGACGTTGACCCGGCTTCGAGATAACCGGAGATTTCGACATAACCGACTTTGACATAACGGATGTAGACTGTACTTCGAACACAATTTCGACATACATGTACATGTCTAGAAACTACAAGTAGTAATAACAAAGCTATTAAATTTACAGATTATTACGTACTTGTATATGAAAAAAAGATAAGAACTTCAAAATGAGGGGTTTGCCAGTTCTTCATGCTGTGTGCCTCCTGTTCATATCCACCCAAGCTCTCATACCAGCACTCGCGTCTTTGTCTGAATACCTTTGGCTGGAAACAACACTAGAGCAGCAAGCGGCATTGAATTCTTCATTCATTCAGGGACTTAAGACCGTTTCTTTGGACCCTACTGCATTTGGTATGTATTTATGCTTATTTTGGTGCAATAAGCACTAGCTTAAAATGTCTTAATCGTAATCATAATGATCTTGTTGCTATTCCCATTGAAAATTACCTAGTTCCCCTCTCCCACCCTGCTCGCTATTGCCATTCCTTAAGCTATAGGTTAATTACAGCAACTACAGACTACTACAAGTTTTCCTATTTTCCAAGAACAATCTACCATTGGAACCATCTCCCTCCTGACATTGTCCATCTCCCTACCATACCATAGAGCAAATCAATATGGCAGTTTGCCATATTGATCATGCCAATCCATAGTTGTTCTGCGCAGCTGCTTTTAAACTTTTACCACAACTTATTTTCATTACTTTCTTAAATTATACTTTTAACTACTCATACTTTTAACTTCTTTGCGGTTTTTGACGCGCAACATGTCTACGTCCCCGCGAGGGGTTCGACATTAACGGAAGATAGATAGATAGGGTAAGTTCATTTTAAAATTCAAAAATCCGGGTCCGCAATAAGTAATAATTGATTGATTCTCTATTATATTTTTCAAGTAAACAGTTCCCTTTTCCCTTATTACTGTATTACTTATTGGGAGAGCACTCGGAACATATGAGCATAGTCTATCACAACATATAGTTGGGTATATCTCCGAAGATAAACGTCGAGACATGGACAACTAGTAGTTGGCTAGCGACTAGCCTTGTTGCCGTCTGGACTACACTTGGAGGAGGAATACCTTCCATGACGAAAGCACTCCCGGCGATTCAATGATGATGATTGAGCTTATTTACCTCGCCACCGGAGAACCATGACGGCGATCGTGACGGCGATTGAATGTATGTGTAAGTTGTAAACTGTATATATACCCACACCACGACAAACGGATGACGAAAAAACAAACGGATCTGTAGTCCAGTGGTAACACGCTGGACTGGTAATCCAGGGATCGCAGGTTCGATCACCCATCTGACCCTAATACAATTAACAGTCTTTCAGATGGGACTTTAAACCGAGGTCTCGTTTCGGTGCTGTACACCGTGCACGTAAAAGAACCAGAGGAGACCCTGGAATGGGTCACTGTCTGTATCATTGCACTATCCTCCAACAATCTAAAATGACTAATCTCTTCAGGAGGCGACGTTCATATGGTCAACCGGTAGCGACGATGAATGAACGTAAAACACACACAAATGGGATGACGAAGAACAGTCATCGCCTTCATAGATCACATGCTGTGATAGCCCGCTTTTGTACAGAAGGACTAGCGTGGAATCATGGAGAGATTGTTACCCCGTAGTCTAGACTTGAAGTCATCCTTCGTATTTCGATTTCTCATTTTCGTCTTTACATTAACATTACCGATCTAGCTAATTTTGAAATTTAGGTTTATTATTTTCCAGTTAATCAACATAGATAAAGCATAAGTGATAGTACTTAAATAAAGTTTGATTATTGGGAAGGGCCGTTTTCTAATGTTGGCTATAACTTGTGGCCCGACCCTTTTGCTATGTTACACAAATGTATATATGTGCCTTATAATCTGTTAACTAATTTCACATCTGATTCATGCTTGTATGTAATATTGTATTGTCGAATGTACTACAAATGCAATACAATATGGTTAAATCAAGTCACCAGGAAGTGACAATTAAAACACAGCAACTGCAGCTCCGTTTCAGAACAATCATCAATCTACCTTTTCTGTGTGTGTTTCACGTTTATTTATCGTCGCTATCGACGGGGGATCTACTTTCTGTGTGTGTGTGTTGTACGTTTATTTATCGTCGCTATCGACGGGGGATCTACCTTCTCAAGGTTGTCTAGGCGTGATAGAGCTGTTGTACGCTTCGTGGTCTCTCATTGGCCACGAAAACAACAGTCATCTCTTATTTAAATGTACCCTGATTACTTCATAAATGTCCGCTCGCCCATATGGTTCGCCGGCGGCGAGGGTAAATAAGCTCAAACAAAAAAAAAAATTCATAAATGTCTTCAAGCCGTGTGATGTTCAGGAAGAAATCAAACATAGGGTTCGAACGGACATACAGTGCATTCGGGCGAGGCAATCTATTTTAACTCGAATTAGTTTATTATAATTATTCATTATTTATTTCAGTATGTTTACATACTATCGAGAAATGCACATTTTACACGTAGCTTAACAGCAGTAGACTGAAAGAGATTAGCATGAAAGAAATCTTATATAGTTCTTCTCCCTATCATATAATAGGCAGGAAAATAATATATGTATTTATATAACAATGAAAATACGAATCAACTTGAAAGTTTATTTATTTTACAACGATTACTTAAGCAAGTTTTAACAACTTATATTAATCACTAACGGTTTATTAAGACACAAACTTATACCGTTTATGGTCTACAAACAGATGAATATAATAATAATACATACTAATCAATCAATCTTGTATTACATATACGCTTCTCTGCCATACATTGTCCCTATTACATATACGCTTCTCTGCCATACATTGTCCCTATTACATATACGCTTCTCTGCCATACATTGTCCCTATTACATATACGCTTCTCTGCCATACATTGTCCCTATTACATATACGCTTCTCTGCCATACATTGTCCCTATTACATATACGCTTCTCTGCCATACATTGTCCCTATTACATATACGCTTCTCTGTCATACACTGTCCCTATTACATATACGCTTCTCTGTCATACACTGTCCCTATTACATATACGCTTCTCTGTCATACACTGTCCCTATTACATATACGCTTCTCTGTCATACACTGTCCCTATTACATATACGCTTCTCTGTCATACATTGTCCCTATTACATATACGCTTCTCTGTCATACATTGTCCCTATTACATATACGCTTCTCTGTCATACATTGTCCCTATTACATATACGCTTCTCTGTCATACATTGTCCCTATTACATATACGCTTCTCTGTCATACATTGTCCCTATTACATATACGCTTCTCTGTCATACATTGTCCCTATTACATATACGCTTCTCTGTCATACATTGTCCCTATTACATATACGCTTCTCTGTCATACATTGTCCCTATTACATATACGCTTCTCTGTTATACATTGTCCCTATTACATATACGCTTCTCTGTCATACATTGTCCCTATAAGGTATTGTTAAAGTGTGCTTACTAATTGAAGTTTTTAAATGTTTACTATATTAATCATTTTGGAGGATAATCTCAATATATCCTAAAGCTATATTTCGAGGGCCGGGTGCAAAACTACTGTAAGCCTTTCACTAGATCTGTCTTACACCATTTGAGCACTGAGCGCTCGATTTGACTAATTTAAAGTAATTAATTTAATTTAAATGTAGGTTCGTCCGAGATAAAATGTAACACAGTATATATACTTAAGTTGTGTTAGTTTTAACGTGCTTTAAGTTATACAAATGTACATTGATATTCATACATACTATATGCTTTCATACTTCACACATATATACTCATTGGCACCGCTTATTGTCAATATAATCTCAATGCATGTATCATGTCATCAGTTCTTCGGTCGGGTGGTACATTATAAATGAGCTTGCCGTTAATACAAAGGTTCACTCCTGTCTACCGCTATGCACGTGTTATGAAGATCCCTGCGTATTTAGAACAGTTTGCATCCAGATCGTGTTCTTTAAAAAATGAAGTCAAATGAACCAGTTTTTTATTTGCCTGGGTGGAGTGTGATATATGCGGGCATCCGGGTAGAATCACCAACCTTCCAGTCGCCCCCTGATAGGATTCGTACATACAGCGGCGAGGGCAAGTGATTTGAAGCAAATGACGTTTAACCATTCGACCCCTTTGAACTTTAAATGGTGTTTTTTAATGATCAATAATGACCCATTATAAATTCTTTATTATTATTTATTTTGTTGTGTAATAATGCATGTATGTTTACCAACTAAGCGAACTAAAGTGACCAAGCAAAGAGCGGAGAAGTTAGTGACCCGACTTGGGACTCGAACCCATGCCCTCTCGAACACTAGTCGGACAGCTCTACCAACTGAACTAGCCGGGCCGCTGTTCTACCCACGCCGAAATACACTACAGAACTATTATTTTATTGTTTTATATTGTTCAAAACGCAATTTTTGTTATGTATATTCAAGGATTTCTGTAAAACAGATATGAAAGTGAATTGTTTTAAAGGTGCATTCGTGGTACAGGATGCTGTATACTGCTACAGCTCCAAGGTTAGCATTGATCTTGCCGCGTCTAAGACGAAGGACCCAACCCTGAAACAGTTCTTACTTGACAGATCAGCTAGTTACGAACGGTTAGTCTCAAGCTATTGTTGTGTGTGTGTGTGTTTTACGTTTATTTATCGTCGCTACCAGTTGCCCATATGAGCAACGCCTCCTGAAGAGATTAGTCAGTTTAGATATTTGGAGGATAGTGCAATGATACAGACAGAGCCCCATTACAGAGTCTTCTCTGGTTGTTTTACGTGCAAGGGTGTACATCACCGACACGAAACATCCTAATTTATTAGGGTCAAACGGGGGATCGAACCTGCGATCCCTGGATTACCAGTCCAGCGTGTTACCACTGGACTACAGATCCGTCTGTAAGCTATTGTTTAAAGTCTCATGTTTCTTTATGCGGGTTTTTCTTCAGTTGTAAAAATAATACTATAATTATATATATATATAATACTATAGGCTGTCCGATTAGCGCAGTTGTTTGCGCTCGCTTTCTACCACTGCAACCCGGGTTCGATCCTCGAACCGGGAAGTATGTGAGATGTAAGGTGGTCGCCAGATCGGACAGGTGGGTTTCGGGTACTCCGGTTTCCTCCCACACGAATGACTACATATACGCTTGCATCCGTGCCAACGAGAGTGATTAATATAAGTTGCTAAAACTTGCTTCGCAATCGTTGTAAAGTAAATAAAGTTTAAACTTTACCTTAGTATCGGCTTGTTTCTTGGCATACAGAGATACTAGTGTGTAACCAATGGTATTATGCACAATACATGTTAAAAAAATACTATCATTTATCCTATACCTTCATGTGTAATAATGGTCCAAATATGCCTGTCTGATAAACTTTGTTGTATTTCCTCCGGGGTGTGATGTAAAACATGTTAGAGATGAGGATAAGCTTTCAAGACGGAACGTATTGCCACTGGAAGGTGAGGTCGAACCTCTCGGAGATATGGCAATACCTGTTGGAAGTGATGTAAAACCTATGGTTAGTGAGGTAAAACGCATAGAATGTGATGTAGAACATCTTGAGAGCTATGTAAAACCTCTGGTTAGTGAGGTAAAGCGTATGGAAGGTGATGTCGAACATCTTGAGAGCTATGTAAACCTCTGATTAGTGAGGTAAAACGTATGGAATGTGAGGTAGAACCTGTGAGAGCTATGTAAAACCTCTGGGACGTGAGTGGTAAACCTCTGAGGTTATGTAAAATCTCTGAGAAAGGCAATGAAACATCTGGGATGTGATGTAACACCACTGACATGTGAGGCGCATCCTCTAGGAAATGAGGTCTAATCTCTAGGAAGTTAGGTAAATCCTCTGTGAGGTGGTGTATAACATACATGGGAGATGAGATAAAACCTTTGGCAGGTGAGGTAATACCTCTGTGAGGTGGTGTATAACATACATGGGAGATGAGATAAAACCTTTGGCAGGTGAGGTAATACCTCTGTGAGGTGGTGTATAACATACATGGGAGATGAGATAAAACCTTTGGCAGGTGAGGTAATACCTCTGTGAGGTGGTGTATAACATACATGGGAGATGAGATAAAACCTTTGGCAGGTGAGGTAATACCTCTAAAACAACATGGCAGATGAGATAAAACCTCTAAAACAACATGGCAGATGAGGTAATACCTCTGTGAGGTGGTGTATAACATACATGGGAGATGAGATAAAACCTTTGGCAGGTGAGGTAATACCTCTGTGAGGTGGTGTATAACATACATGGGAGATGAGATAAAACCTTTGGCAGGTGAGGTAATACCTCTGTGAGGTGGTGTATAACATACATGGGAGATGAGATAAAACCTTTGGCAGGTGAGGTAATACCTCTGTGAGGTGGTGTATAACATACATGGGAGATGAGATAAAACCTTTGGCAGGTGAGGTAATACCTCTGTGAGGTGGTGTATAACATACATGGGAGATGAGATAAAACCTTTGGCAGGTGAGGTAATACCTCTGTGAGGTGGTGTATAACATACATGGGAGATGAGATAAAACCTTTGGCAGGTGAGGTAATACCTCTGTGAGGTGGTGTATAACATACATGGCAGATGAGATAAAACCTCTAAAACAACATGGCAGGTGAGGTAATACCTCTGTGAGGTGGTGTATAACATACATGGCAGATGAGATAAAACCTCTAAAACAACATGGCAGGTGAGGTAATACCTCTGTGAGGTGGTGTATAACATACATGGGAGATGAGATAAAACCTTTGGCAGGTGAGGTAATACCTCTGTGAGGTGGTGTATAACATACATGGGAGATGAGATAAAACCTTTGGCAGGTGAGGTAATACCTCTGTGAGGTGGTGTATAACATACATGGCAGATGAGATAAAACCTTTGGCAGGTGAGGTAATACCTCTGTGAGGTGGTGTATAACATACATGGCAGGTGAGGTAATACCTCTGTGAGGTGGTGTATAACATACATGGCAGGTGAGGTAATACCTCTGTGAGGTGGTGTATAACATACATGGCAGGTGAGGTAATACCTCTGTGAGGTGGTGTATAACATACATGGCAGGTGAGGTAATACCTCTGTGAGGTGGTGTATAACATACATGGCAGGTGAGGTAATACCTCTGTGAGGTGGTGTATAACATACATGGCAGGTGAGGTAATACCTCTGTGAGGTGGTGTATAACATACATGGCAGGTGAGGTAATACCTCTGTGAGGTGGTGTATAACATACATGGCAGATGAGATAAAACCTTTGGCAGGTGAGGTAATACCTCTGTGAGGTGGTGTATAACATACATGGCAGGTGAGGTAATACCTCTGTGAGGTGGTGTATAACATACATGGCAGGTGAGGTAATACCTCTGTGAGGTGGTGTATAACATACATGGGAGATGAGATAAAACCTTTGGCAGGTGAGGTAATACCTCTGTGAGGTGGTGTATAACATACATGGCAGGTGAGGTAATACCTCTGTGAGGTGGTGTATAACATACATGGCAGGTGAGGTAATACCTCTGTGAGGTGGTGTATAACATACATGGCAGGTGAGGTAATACCTCTGTGAGGTGGTGTATAACATACATGGCAGGTGAGGTAATACCTCTGTGAGGTGGTGTATAACATACATGGCAGATGAGGTAATACCTCTGTGAGGTGGTGTATAACATACATGGGAGATGAGGTAATACCTCTGTGAGGTGGTGTATAACATACATGGCAGATGAGGTAATACCTCTGTGAGGTGGTGTATAACATACATGGCAGATGAGGTAATACCTCTGTGAGGTGGTGTATAACATACATGGGAGATGAGGTAATACCTCTGTGAGGTGGTGTATAACATACATGGGAGATGAGGTAATACCTCTGTGAGGTGGTGTATAACATACATGGGAGATGAGGTAATACCTCTGTGAGGTGGTGTATAACATACATGGCAGGTGAGGTAATACCTCTGTGAGGTGGTGTATAACATACATGGCAGATGAGATAAAACCTTTGGCAGGTGAGGTAATACCTCTGTGAGGTGGTGTATAACATACATGGCAGGTGAGGTAATACCTCTGTGAGGTGGTGTATAACATACATGGCAGATGAGGTAATACCTCTGTGAGGTGGTGTATAACATACATGGCAGATGAGGTAATACCTCTGTGAGGTGGTGTATAACATACATGGGAGATGAGGTAATACCTCTGTGAGGTGGTGTATAACATACATGGGAGATGAGGTAATACCTCTGTGAGGTGGTGTATAACATACATGGCAGATGAGGTAATACCTCTGTGAGGTGGTGTATAACATACATGGCAGATGAGGTAATACCTCTGTGAGGTGGTGTATAACATACATGGCAGGTGAGGTAATACCTCTGTGAGGTGGTGTATAACATACATGGCAGGTGAGGTAATACCTCTGTGAGGTGGTGTATAACATACATGGCAGGTGAGGTAATACCTCTGTGAGGTGGTGTATAACATACATGGCAGGTGAGGTAATACCTCTGTGAGGTGGTGTATAACATACATGGCAGGTGAGGTAATACCTCTGTGAAATGACCATATTGTTAATATCGGTATCATTATAATTTTTATCATAAAACATTATCATATGTGACTGTCTCATTTCGTTCTCCAGGATTTACAAGAGTATGTTCAAAGATTGGCACATACGTAATCATAGTGGTATCAGCCTGGGTGCGGCCTGTCAGGAGTATGTGAATCATATACACGATGTTGCGTCCTCCATGGATCCCCTATACTTCGTAACCGCTATCATACCGTGTGCAAGGTTGTGGCCGTGGATTGGCGAGCAGATCAATGCTACAACGGTATGTTCCCTACGTCTGTATGTCCATGTGTATGCTTATAACATGAACCGGTACACACGCCAGTCGGTTACACCTTGGGGTAAAAGAAAATAATAAAGTGTTTGTTTATTATAGTGTCACCCTTATTTAAAGGGCCAGCCATTTCTGACTTATGAGACACCTCTTTTTATGAAGATCAGTACTTCCCGAATCCTATGCTTGTATGCCAGGCGCCAGGCCAATCATTATTTAACTAGCTGGCGGCTCACCAACCGGCCATATCAAAACGAACCCCTAACGAGATTCGAACCTTCGACTTCTGCTCCGTAGGCGGACGCCTTAATTTAACCACTAGGCCACAGAAACGTCCACCGGTCTATCTATGATATTGATTATGATTCGTTTACGTGTACGGTGCAAAGCACCGACACGAGACCTCGGTTTAAAGTCCCATCTGAAAGACTGTTATACATTTGATTATGATCAGCCAGGGGATCGAACCTGCAATCCCTGGATTACTAGTCCAGCGTGTTAAACACTAGACTACAGATCCGCCTATTCACCTTTCATCATACGTTGGTATATATTCAATGAATAATAAGCTCCGCCTTCGTGGTCGAGCGACTTGTATACCATATATTATATAATTTATTGAACTAATAAAACATACATTTACTATAATTATATAATTTATTGAACTAATAAAATATACATTTACCATATTAATTATATAATTTATTGAACTATTAAAATACATGTATACATATAGTATTTTGAATTGTTTGTACGTAGGGAACATTTGGTGTGTACACGTCCTGGGTAACATCAGAATTAAACCCAGATTATCATGGTTACGAAAAATATGAAAAAGTGATAAACGATGCATACATAAATGAGAAGATAGACAAACACAGAGCACTGTACGTGTACAAGCGCAGTATGCAGAGCGAGGCAGCGTTCTTTTCGTCCGTGTAATGGAATTCGATATATATATATAATATATATATATATATATATAATATATATATATATATATATACCTTTATTACCTCCAATACTGGAGAGCAGAACAAGAAGTTTTCATATACAATTTACATAGAAATCAATACAAACAGAATGTAAAATTGATTACAAATAGAAATGTGGCAAGTCGGTGTAAGATCTCCATCTGTCAGACATGACAGTAGATCACCAATCCCTCATATATAAGCGATAAACATCTTCCACCGAGTCACTCTACATGTAATCCAAGATGTGTATATTATAATGCACACGTGGATACATAATATTCAGGAGAATTCGTATTGAGTTAGAAAATTAAGTCACATGCACTTATCATCAAATTCAGTACCCTTGTCGAAACGAAATACAAGGAGGACAATGTGACTTCTGAATGGAATACAATTTAAGACAGTAACATGAATAAATGTGCTATTATCAATTTCATAATAGCACCATCATTATCATTTACATTGTACATGTAGTTGTATAAACCAGACAATAGGTGACAACATTGCAAACAAGCACTACCTGTAACGAAATTGGAAAAGGCTTGGTCTCCCAGTATATGTAATGTGTCTCGCCATAGGCTATCCCTTATTATATTGTTGCTTATACAGTGATTTAAGAGATGTAATACTTTCTTCTCAACAGTAAGTCCACATTTATGACAACTTTCAGTTCTATTAAACGAGAATATGTTCCCAAATGCCCTTATTACAGTTTCGCATTTAAGTTTTATAAGTTTTGCATAAGCGACAGGGACCCCTGTGACTGAATATACTAGTGTGAAGTTCTCTATATATTAAAATATCAAAACGCGCATTGCGTTCAAAGTTTTGGAAACCATACACTGTTCGTTTAACTGATGAGTTCCATGAGTATTTAGTAGGAAAAGAGCCACTTTGAATGAAACTTGGTAAATAGGTTGTATTTCTTTAACAGCCTGTATATGTCCGGAATGAAACCTTGAACTTGAGTATCGTCGTTAAGAAATCTTATGAGCCTGTGTATAAACAATTGCTTTGAGAGATATTTATTCGGCAAGTTGCACAATTGACCAAAGAATTGTAATATTTTAATATCAATCTCTGTTTCTATCGAGAATAAACCCAAAGCCCGGAGAGAAATGTCAGTTGATGTGGGTAATGGTAAGTGCTGCATAGATTTAGCACACAGGCGATGAGATCGTTCCAGTTGCATAAGGGAGGATTGTGATGCAAAGTTCCATAATTCGCAACCGTACAGGGCCTTTGGAATAACAACCGAGTTATATATTGTTAAGAGAGTTATCGGATTTAGTTCATTGGGATGTAAACCAGAGTTAAGAACACTAAAATATGTGGACCGAAGTTTTGCGCATGCGTCGTGTATAGCTGGGTTCATTGTATAATACCTATCACAGATTACTCCAATATAATTTGTATTCTCTACATTGTTTGGAATGTTTAATAAAACACGCAAATTCCATGAATTGGTCTCTCCCTTCGAATTGCATGGCTCTGGATGAACAAATGTGTGCTTACCGAATGTTTAGTTAATTAATGGTCAATACTGTGAAACTTGAGACTTTTTGGTTTACACATATTATTCCACTAAACAATACATGTACACGAAATCAAAGAAGTAAGTATATAGGAAAGGATTAAAACGGAAGCAGGGTGTTTTTTTGGGGTTAGAATTAATAATGACAACTGTTTAACTATTGTCATGTCCTTTATGCTGGGTGGGGAAATTGTTTGTAGGCCTACATATGACTAGTCCTATACATACATTTTTTTGTTTTTGTTATTTCGAGGTCTTATCGTTAAAGCTCATTTTCGCATAGCACTTCCCACCCTGATCCGATGGCGGGATTTCTGACCAATATGTTGAAGCTTTCCGGATGCTTGATTACATTATTATTTAAGTTTATTTAACGTTGCTACCGGTTTCCCATTTGAGCGACGGGCAGTTTACCTAACTTTTGAATATAAAATATGCTACGCGTAATTGAGGTTTAGCGTTTAGACTTTGAAACATGCCTGGATATGTCACATTTTTCAAGTCTGTAGTTGGACTAACACATGACCAATCTAAGCTTACGTGATTTGTGAATTGTAGTGAAATCATTTTGGTTTAGACAAGAAAATTGATACTATTTTTAGAACAAACACTACCTTGTCGAAGCTGTCATCGATCTTTAATCCAGAAATTGTGGTCCTGATATGGTACAGTTACAAGCATGTTGATATTGCATACATGTATGTGTGTATTGTGTATCACGTCATCAATTGTGGGTTTCACGTGAGCGTTGTAAAGGCCTATATATATATCAACAGATAGCTGTCAAAAAGTATTTTGACACAGTTCATATTTTAAAACTATATTTGATTAGATTTGGAGAAAGGATCAGAATGTCTCACAATAGATATATTGATGTAGTATGGATCGAAGTAGTGGGCTCTTTTCTGCGTTTGGCGGAATACTTGCGGCATCGGGAACATTTTACTATATAAGCACTCGTTTCACTTTTCGGAAGAACAACATATAACAGGGGGAACTGAAAATGGAAGCCAAATTATTAGGTTGGCGATTTTATTGTATTATAAATTTATGGATTTTAAAGGGAATATTAGCAGCAAACGAGTATTTTTGACATGATGTTATGCTTTTGAAGATAAATAAAGCTGTAATGTTATTACGTTGAACATAGAAAGGAAAGAATAAATTTATGAGTTTGAAGCTGAACAGTTTGAGTTTATTTTATTTATTCCCATGATGACCGGAACGTCAATTTAAGTGTTCTCACCAGTCTGTCAACGACTGCACGTCTGTGTGTGTTTTACGGTTATTTATCGTCGCTACCGGTTGCGCATATGAGCGACGCCTCCTGAAGAGATTAGTCATTTTAGATGTTTGGAGGATAGTGCACTGATACAGACAGAGACCCATTCCAGAGTCTCTTCTGGTTCTTTTACGTGCACGATGTAAAGCACCGACACGAGACCTCTGTCCCATCTGAAAGACTGTTAATTTTATTAGGGTCTGACGGGGGATCGAACTTGCGATCGCTGAATTACCAACCCAGTGTGTTACCACTGAACTACAGATTCGTCTAACTACGCTACCAGCCTAGTCGTGACAACGACTCTGGTGTTACTGGGTCGATTCCCGAGAGAAGTGTACGCGCACTACCACGTGATACATATTTAATTTTAGCACAAGTTGTTCAGTGAGAAGCGGCTCCTGATGGACAATGCCAACTTAATTATCCATTGTTAATTAACAATGTTGTATTTGGTCGTGAGATACATCAGGTGATCGACTTGTAATATCAGGGTTTTGTTTGGTCGTGAGATACATCAGGTGATCGGCTTGTAATACTATCAGGGTTTTGTTCGGTCGTGAGATACACCAGGTGATCGGCTTGTAATAATATCAGGGTTTTGTTCGGTCGTGAGATACACCAGGTGATCGACTTGTAATCATATCAGGGTTTTGTTCGGTCGTGAGATACACCAGGTGATCGACTTGTAATAATATCAGGGTTTTGTTTGGTCGTGAGATACACCAGGTGATCGACTTGTACTAATATCAGGGTTTTGTTTGGTCGCGAGATACATCAGGTGATCGGCTTGTAATAATATCAGGGTTTTGTTTGGTCGTGAGATACATCAGGTGATCGGCTTGTAATATCAGGGTTTTGTTTGGTCGTGAGATACATCAGGTGATCGGCTTGTAATATCAGGGTTTTGTTTGGTCGCGAGATACATCAGGTGATCGGCTTGTAATATCAGGGTTTTGTTTGGTCGTGAGATACATCAGGTGATCGACTTGTAATATCAGGGTTTTGTTTGGTCGTGAGATACACCAGGTGATCGGCTTGTAATATCAGGGTTTTGTTTGGTCGTGAGATACACCAGGTGATCGGCTTGTAATATCAGGGTTTTGTTTGGTCGTGAGATACACCAGGTGATCGGCTTGTAATATCAGGGTTTTGTTTGGTCGTGAGATACATCAGGTGATCGACTTGTAATATCAGGGTTTTGTTTGGTCGTGAGATACACAAGGTGATCGACTTGTAATATCAGGGTTTTGTTTGGTCGTGAGATACACAAGGTGATCGACTTGTAATATCAGGGTTTTGTTTGGTCGTGAGTAGCCTGGGTTCCAGTCTGTCGAGTTTTCACTAATTTACTTCTGGCAAAATGACATTATATTATCAGAAACTCAATACGGCCCAATTAATGGTCTCGATGTTAAAAATATATTTATATGACTGACCAGGCACAATATATCAACGCCTGTTCCCAGGATAGGTCGTAAGATACATAATTATCGACTTGTAATAATATCGGGGGCAACGTAATAGATGGCCCCACCATTAATATAGCCGAAGGGGTTATGTCTAGGGTGTCCATGTGTAAACGGAGCTGTGTCGTGTAATGGTAATACACGTTCAAGTACTAATTGAGTAACTGTGTACACAACCGTAATTATTGACGAACCTACAACCACCAGCTACGGAAGCAGACCTACTACCATCTGAGCTAAGGCGCTCGGGAACCGGAGACAAAACCGACATTAATATATTAATGCACAATCATTACACAATTCACAGATGCTGGAAAAAGTACCAGATAATTATTGTCAGTATATGGTATTGAGTAACACAATAACAGTTTGTAATTTTAACTATTTTCCCCACCTGCGGCCATTTAGTTTAGTACAAATATGTACATTTAATTAATCTTGATTGTGACGAACGTCCATAGCTCATTGAATTCACGCTCGGGTCCATATACTATATATGTATCAATTTTGTACATAACCACGATTTTATATTAGGTGACATATAGGTCCACTGGGCCGGGTGCTTGTTTGTATATTTATTAGATGTAGTATATATAATGTCGGATGCACATGTCACTATAATAAAATATTTACTTACTTACTTACTTACTTACTTATACTGGGATTACCCAGATCCAGTACTAAGCAATGTTGATACGTTTTCTTGCTAAAAAAAATCGGCAGCCCCAGGATGAGTTCGAACTCACGCAGATCGCAATCCTACAATTACATACAAGTCCAAGTTTGTTTAAAATTTAAAAATATTTTTTTTTAAACTATTTATTTGCGAAGCAAGTTCTAACAACTTATATTAATCACTCTCGTTGGCGCGGATGAAAGCGTATATGTGGTCCTTCTTGTGGGAGGTAACCGGAGTACCCGGAGAAAACCCACCTGTCCGATCTGGCGACCACCGTACCATCTCACATTGGTGAGAAGCAAGCGCGCTAACCACTGCGCTAATCTGACAGCCACGTTTGTTGAAAGCCCTCGCATGCACGTATCTGGTATCACAATTAAGTTTATGTTATCCTTTTCATCATTAAATAAAACTGTATCGTATAATTTAAGATCATATTCCTGTTCAAAAATGACAGATTTGAAAGAGCATTGTATAGTGCTCATTCCTAACAAATAGTACCAATATCCGACTGGTGGTTCCTAACAAATAGTACCAATATCCGACTGGTGGTTCCTAACAAACAGTACCAATATCCGACTGGTGGTTCCTAACAAATAGTACCAATATCCGACTGGTGGTTCCTAACAAATAGTACCAATATCCGACTGGTGGTTCCTAACAAACAGTACCAATATCCGACTGGTGGTTCCTAACAAATAGTACCAATATCCGACTGGTGGTTCCTAACAAATAGTACCAATATCCGACTGGTGGTTCCTAACAAACAGTACCAATATCCGACTGGTGGTTCCTAACAAACAGTACCAATATCCGACTGGTGGTTCCTAACAAACAGTACCAATATCCGACTGGTGGTTCCTAACAAACAGTACCAATATCCGACTGGTGGTTCCTAACAAATAGTACCAATATTCGACTGGTGGTTCGAGAGATTTAAGAATGTGTTATTTTTAGTCAGTGGCCACATTTTATTCGTGACAACCACCATTTTAACAAACCTGAATAGGCTTTACCGATGAACCATAACTGTGAAATGTGGGTACCATTGGCCAAGTGGTTTGGGTGAAGAATGTTTTAATATACAAGTTTTGATTAATAAAATAATATTTTGACCGTTCAGCGGCCATCTTGGATGACAAAATCGTCTGATTTCGACAACAATTGCACAAGAGTGATCGCCTCGTTGATACCTTCGATTTGATATATGACATGACAATATTCACTCAAACATAAAATTTGAGGGTTTAGTCGTAGGTTATAGGTATAATAATATATCTATTAATGGTGGAGTATAAGACCTTCGTGTGTCCCTTCGAGCAGTATTTCAGGCACAGACAAGTACCCAGGAAGAACCACCAACCTTCCACAAGCTAGGTGGATAACTTCCTCATATGAAATAATTTGACACCCAGTGGGATTTGAACCAGCAACAGTGAGAGGCAGGTGGTTTGAAGTAAACAACTGTAACCTCTCGACCACAGAGTAATTGTACTAGTCACAAAACCAGCATTACTTACCCAAAATAATTCAACGAGTCATTTTTAATATACATGTAGATAGAAGCAGGTTGGCTGCTTAACCCTTTCAACACCACAGACCTCTAAATAGGCTTACAAAAAGTGTAGATCCAGATGAGCCGGCTCGTGACGAGCCATCTCATCAGGATCTGCACTTTTTGCCAGTGATATGACTATTTTTAGACATAATTACCCATTTTGATAAATGAACTTGTCCAAATGTGACTTTCTGATTCATTTATTGGTTTATGAATATCATGGACCAGTCCATGCGAGTTACTTGGTGTTGAATGGGTTAATATATAATAATATTTTGACAAGCAGCGTTATATTTGTTCAATGCCATAACAAGTATATTAATGTGCATACCCGCTCCTTTAACATGTTGGACAGGCCAGCATAGCCTGGGAACAGGCCTCGATACATTTTGCCTGGTGAGTCAAATAAATATATTTTAACACCGAGACTATTAATTGGGCCGTATTGAGCTTCTGATCATGTCATTTTGTCAGAAGTTAAAAAGTGAAAAATCGACAGACTGGAACCCAGGCTAAGGCAAGCAATAATAAGGCTAAAATTTATGCATGTTTTATTTACATACCCATGTAGAACACTTTTATCAAGAAATCAGGATAAAATTTTCATATATCAAATATATTACAACAAAACAGGCTAATATTCAGAATTTAACATGGTACAACTTACTGCAAGCAGTCCACAAAAATTATATTATAAATTAACTTGTTATAAAAATCTACCAAATACACAAATTCAATCAATTATTTCACAAACATACAATGTACAAATGATCAACATGCAACAATACCATTCTCCCTAAACACGTGGTGGTTTACCTGGAGGTGTGTAAAGTATGAAGCACCAGCACCAACCTCCAGAATAAGTAGTTCTTGTACACGTTCTTCCTTGTTTAATCATATTATATTGTCCTCTATTATGACATTATTGGTGGAAGTCGTGATAGCGCAGTGGATGCGCGTTCGCTTCAGGTGCGAAAGGTCCGGAGTTCGAGTCCCACTGGAGCCGTTACGATTGTGCCCTTAGGCAAGGCATTTAAATTCCACGTTGCCTCTTCTCTCTCCCTCGTGGCGATGGATTCCATCAGGAATGAGGTCTCGAGTGATTTATATAAGTTGAAATAACTTGTTTCGCAATCGAGCTAAAATAAATTTGTATAAACTATTATGACACAGAATCTACATACAATATATGCAAAGAAAGCAAAAATGGGTCGAGCCACAAGTTCTTACAACATTAGAGACGGCTCTTCCCATGACATGGAGTAGTTCTTGTACACGTACTTAGATATTCATGGCATTGACATTATTTGCCTGGTGCAGTGCAAGTTACTAACCTCTTGCACACAACTGATCACCTATTGCTGAGCCATGGGTGCGAATGATAGGCCATGTGTGCGATTGATGAGGTATGGGTGCGCACCGATTGATGAGGCATAGTGCAATAGATGAGGCATGGGTGCGATTGATGAGGCATAGTGCAATAGATGAGGCATGGATGTGATTGATGAGGCATAGTGCAATAGATGAGGCATGGGTGCGATTGATGAGGCATAGTGCAATAGATGAGGCATGGATGTGATTGATGAGGCATAGTGCAATAGATGAGCCATGTGTGCGATTGATGAGGCATGGATGTGATTGATGAGGCATAGTGCAATAGATGAGGCATGGGTGCAAATGATGAGCTATACATGTGATTGATGAGGCATAGGTGCGATTGATGAGGAATGGTGAGATAGATGAGGTATGGGTGTGATTGATGAGGCATGGGTGCGATTGATGAGGAATGGTGTGATTGATGAGGTATGGGTGCGATAGATGAGGTATGGGTGCGATTGATGATCCATGGCTGCATAAAAAGAGACAAAGCCAACTTGCAGTTATGTGAATTACCTGAAACATATAGTTGTTCACCTCCAGGCAACTTCTTACAGTAGTAATCTGTTTGCAAGATCAATGTGTAATATCAAGGGTGACTAATATATTCTAAAGCCATATATCAAGTTTTAGCCATATACTTTAAATCAGTGAAAACACAACTTTCTACAGAATGTATTTTCCTCTTATATGGTATCATTTTGTTCCAAATATTTGCCTCAAATACCGAGTATTTCAACTAATAAACAAACGTCGTATAAGCGGTTGTTCATAACAAAATAATGTAAACATCCATGCGTAATACAACTAGTGTATCCTGAATAACAAAATTTATGGTACAGAATAACTGCTATATCACATTTTGTGCCTATTTATTTGTAGTTATATTCTTAGTTAAATTATCTCTAAACTACATTATCTCGCGTTTAGTATCGACTCCGATGACAAACAAACGTCAATTCAGGAGCATAGACGACCGTTATATGAAATCATACTTTCAATCCACAAAAACACTGTCTATTGATTCAATGTTAGTGTTCGAATGTATTCGGAAGAATTTGTAGTAGCAGTGCATTTATACGCGACAAAAAATCCATTCTATTTGCATTTTGCGATGTAATGTCGCTTTAACAAGACTGAATGATAGCTCTGAGTACTTTATCGGAGTTTATTTAATTTAGTTTAATCATATTTTATTGATCGCAAATTAAAGAAAAGCTAAAGGGTCGGGTCACAAGTTCAAGCAACATTAATTACGACCATTTATAGTATTAACTGGACACGATTTTCCAAGTGAAGGGGTCGCATGGAAAATGATCTGCGGACGGAGTGTGATGCACTTGTAATATGTTTTGTATGGTGTGGTACTCCTGACCACAGGTAATGTGCCATTTTATATTTGGTGAGTAGGATGGTGTGGTGAGAGAGGACAGGTTAAATCGGCTGAAAGAAATTAAAAAACAACGATGGTTAGAAGTAACAGACCTATTTTCCACATACATATTGATTACAACCAGTAGGAACAATTTACTTTAGCTATTGTTTTCAGTATCATAGCCAGAGGCAAATTTCAACCGAGGAAAAAATAGGGGGGGCGGGGCGGGGCGGGACATGTTCCCCCTTAAAATAGTTAGGGTATAGAAGTGATTTCCTGCGTTTTCTGACATAATGAGTTGACTGAATGTACTGACCGTTCAGCTCTCTTAGCAGTCAACATTTTATACAGCAAAGGGATATTTTTGGCATTTTATTTATTTCATTTTTTTCTTTGGAAATTTTAACCGAGGCAGTTGCCTCTGTATGGCTACGGGCCTGGTTGTACTATTGTACTAGTAGTCACGAAGCTCAACAGAAAAGATTCATCGTAATTGGCTGCACGGTGGTTTGAGGTAGGTATACGGTGGACGTACACACAGCAGACGCCTGGTCTATCTATACTACTAATAGCTCACATGGAGCTGTAGCTCGGGCAAGCTAAACATTTATACCTTGAGCATGATTACATATCAAGTCATACATAGAACATGTCAACATACACACAATATGTACATACATAGAACATTTCAACATACACACAATATGTACATACATAGAACATGTCAACATACACACAATATGTACATACATAGAACATATGTCAACATACACACAATATGTACATACATAGAACATGTCAACATACACACAATGTGTACATACATAGAACATGTCAACATACACACAATGTGTACATACATAGAACATGTCAACATACACACAATATGTACATACATAGAACATGTCAACATACACACAATATGTACATACATAGAACGTGTCAACATACACACAATATGTGCATACATAGAACATGTCAACATACACACAATATGTACATACATAGAACATGTCAACATACACACAATATGTACATACATAGAACATATGCCAACATACACACAATATGTACATACATAGAACATGTCAACATACACACAATATGTACATACATAGAACATATGTCAACATACACACAATATGTACATATATAGAACACATGCCAACATACACACAATATGTACATACATAGAACATGTCAACATACACACAATATGTACATACATAGAACACATGTCAACATACACACAATATGTACATACATAGAACATACACACAATATGTACATACATAGAACATGTCAACATACACACAAATATGTACATACATAGAACATACACACAATATGTACATACATAGAACATGTCAACATACACACAAGATGTACATACATATATTTCATTTATACTAAGACACAATCATTATATACACACACTGAACAATATCAACATAACACATCATTTGACTTCTTTAATATCCTGTTTGTACAAGCTTTGATTTCCACTTTGAGATTCAGGTATATAATGCCGGGAATGACTTATTAATCGTAAAATAAATAAAAATCTAGTTCTTAGGCCTATTCATAATTTGACAAAGTCATAGAATTTGGTTTCATATATTTTAAAAGTATCATTAGCAGTAGAATGCTTCAGAAATCTGAAAATTGTTGAATTTAACTGTTTTCCCCCATAGAGACTCTTGACATCACTACCAATACACACATACATAGACAACGTTGTAGCCAAGCAAACATCCATAATAACTGCCAGAATCTCATCTAGTTCAATTATATCTATAGAGGTGAGGTTGATATATTGACTGCTTATCCACTGATAGATTGATAGCTAAATGGCTGTATGTAAGCATGGAGATATAGTACTAATTAGCCAATGTCTGTATGCGGGGAATGGGTTTAAATATACTACCAGAATATTGTACATGTACATAGCAACAGCATTACATTAAAAGTATGAGGGGGAACAATCACTTGGGGATACATCTGCAATGATCTTAATTATATATATCCATCCGCCGTTACTTCAGACTGGAAAAAACCCATCCACCCGCCATTAACTTCAGACTGGAAATAAACCCATCCATCCGCCGTTAACTTCAGACTGGAAATAAACCCATCTATCCGCCATTAACTTCAGATTGGAAATAAACCCATCCATCCGCCGTTAACTACAGACTGGATATAAACCCATCCATCCACCATTAACTTCAGACTGGAAATAAACCCATCCATCCGCCATTAACTACAGACTGGAAATAAACCCATCCATCCGCCATTAACTTCAAATTGGAAATAAACCCATCCATCCGCCGTTAACTACAGACTGGAAATAAACCCATCCATCCGCCATTAACTTCAGACGGAAATAAACCCATCCATCCGCCATTAACTTCAGACTGGAAAAAAACCCATCCATCCCATTAACTTCAGACTGGAAATAAACCCATCCCGCCATTAACTACAGACTGGAAATAAACCCATCCATCCGCCATTAACTTCAGACTGGAAATAAACCCATCCATCCGCCGTTAACTCAACCTCAGATAAAACCGGAAATAAACCCATAACATCCGCCGTTAACTACAGACTGGAAATAAACCCATCCATCCGCCATAACTTCAGACTGGAAATAAAACCCAATCCATCCGCCATTAACTTCAGACTGGAATAAACCCATCCATCCGCCGTTAACTTCAGACTGGAAATAAACCCATCCATCGCCATTAACTTCAGACTGGAAATAAACCCATCCATCCGCCATTAACTTCAGACTGGAAATAAACCCATCCATCCGCCATTAACTTCAGACTGGAAAAAACCCATCCTGAATAAACCCACAATCCGCCATTAACTTCAGACTGGAAATAAACCCATCCATCGCCATTAACTTCAGACTGGAAATAAACCCATCCATCCGCCATTAACTTCAGACTGGAAAAAACCCACACCGCCTTAACTCAGATGGAAATAAACCCATCCATCCGCCTTAACTACAGACTGGAATAAACCCATCCATCCGCCTTAACTTCAGACTGGAAATAACCCATCCATCCGCCATTAACTTCAGACTGGAAATAAACCCATCCATCCGCCAAATAAACCCATCCATCCGCCATTAACTTCAGACTGGAAATAAACCCATCCATCCGCCATTAACTTCAGACTGGAAATAAACCCATCCATCCGCCATTAACTTCAGACTGGAAATAAACCCATCCATCCGCCATTAACTTCAGACTGGAAATAAACCCATCCATCCGCCATTAACTACAGACTGGAAATAAACCCATCCATCCGCCATTAACTACAGACTGGAAATAAACCCATCCATCCGCCGTTAACTACAGACTGGAAATAAACCCATCCATCCGCCATTAACTTCAGACTGGAAATAAACCCATCCATCCGCCATTAACTTCAGACTGGAAATAAACCCATCCATCCGCCATTAACTTCAGACTGGAAATAAACCCATCCATCCGCCATTAACTTCAGACTGGAAATAAACCCATCCATCCGCCATTAACTTCAGACTGGAAATAAACCCATCCATCCGCCATTAACTTCAGACTGGAAATAAACCCATCCATCCGCCATTAACTTCAGACTGGAAATAAACCCATCCATCCACAAAAAATTCATACTAAAGAGTTGAAAATACCCACAAGGCCCTTCTTTTGTGAAATGAATCTCGCAAACCATCCGAACATTAGGGGGAAATCTTTAATGTTGCAAAATCTGCTGCACACGGACAGGGAAGACAAACACATCCATCCACAAAATATATAATACTTAGAGGGGACACAGCCACAAGGATTCTATGTGAGGTGAATTCCAGGGGACAGTGGTATATGGATTCTAGGGGGACACAGGTACAAGGATTTCAGGGGACACAGGTACAAGGATTCCAGGGGACAGTGGTATAAGGATTCTAGTGGGACACAGGTACAAGGATTCCAGGGGACACAGGTACAAGGATTCCAGGGTACACGGGTACAAGGATTCTAGAGGACACGGTACAAGAATTCCAGGGGACACGGGAACAAGGATTCCAGAGGATACGGGTACAAGAATTCCAGGGGACACGGGTACAAGAATTCCAGGGGACAAGGATTCCAGGGGACACGGGTACAAAAATTCCAGGGGACACGGGTACAAGAATTTCAGGGGACACGGGTACAAGGATTCCAGGGGACACGGGTACAAGGATTCTAGAGGACACGGGTACATGGATTCCAGGGGACACGGGTACAAGAATTCCAGGGGAGACAGGTACAAGGATTCCAGGGGACACGGGTACAAGGATTCTAGAGGACACGGGTACATGGATTCCAGGGGACACGGGTACATGGATTCAAAATCACAAATCGTTAACAGTAAAATGGACAGTGATTTGAAGATTATAGACGTAACTCTACATTTAGAAATATACTTGTACAAATTTCATACAAATGATATAATGATGTTCACATTATACTAACGATTGTTTGAAGATAGCGGTTTGGAAATGTGTCGGACGACACAATAATAAAATGGGTACAACCAATGGATGCCCTCTGAAACGGGTCCAAGATTCACATGTGACCCATACAAGTATAGAACAAGTTCTGCTTCCATGTGACCCATACAAGTATAGATTCAGTGCTGTTTCTATGTTCTAATGGGTTAAATATATTTCTGCAGATTCAGAGTGGCAGTGTCTGTTGTTGAATTTTGCTCACACTATGAGCAATGAACACATGTGTGACATGACCTTTAAATCAGGATATTTGACCATGAATCCCTAGGGTGATTGTGTGACCTTGAAACAGGATATTTGACCATGAATCCGCAGGGAGACTGTGTGACCTTGAAACAGGATATTTGACCATGAATCCGCAGGGAGACTGTGTGACCTTGAATCCCCAGGGAGACTGTGTGACCTTGAAACAGGATATTTGACCATGAATCCGCAGGGAGACTGTGTGACCTTGAAACAGGATATTTGACCATGAACCCCCAGGGTGATTGTGATAGTTTGAGGTCTACACATGACATACCATCTTATAATGTTGGATACCATTTTCATTCCATGGTATTTTATGGCAATAAATTATATACACTATATACAATATTGGCTATATACAAAAAATATGTACAAACAGCAAACACAAGTCAGATACAATTTTAACAAGACTTAGAGGCTTGCAGTGAGGCAACAAAGTCATGTGAAAGAAAAATAGAGTCTGGTAAAGATAACCCACGTACTGTCTGGAAGATTTTTAAAGAGTTTGGTTCAGGAAAATCAACACAATCTGTAAACAATATTAACTCAATATACCATCAAGGATCTGATTACTCTCAAAATGTTGAAATGGCAAATATATTTAATGAATTCTTTGTCAATGTTGCATCTAATATCAAAGATCCAGTCCCTGATCACTTAAACTTTGACTATATAAAAGATTTTATTAATGAACATGTACCTGTTGATGTAGTGTTTGAAATACCAGAAGTTACACAGAGTAATATCAGAAAACAATTACTTGAACTTAATGTTTCTAAAGCTACTGGAATCGATAATATTGGACCAAAGCTGTTAAAACTTTCAGCTGATATCATTGTACAACATTTAACTGTTATAATAAATAAGAGTTTGAAAACATCAACTTTCCCTGAAGCTTGGAAATTTGCAAAAGTCAAACCATTATTCAAAAGTGGAAAAACCAATGACGTCAATAACTATAGACCTATTTCAATTTTACCATCTTTGTCGAAACTTTTTGAAAGACACGTGCATAAATCGCTGCAGACTTTTTTGGATCACTTCAATTTACTTCACAAAACACAAAGTGGTTTCAGAACTGGCCACTCAACTGAATCAGCTTTACTTTATATGATAGATAAATGGATTCGAGCAATGAATGAGGGAAAATTGATTGGAATTGTAATGGTCGATTTTCGAAAAGCTTTTGATCTTGTCGATCATACTGTTTTGTTAAAGAAATTATCATTATACAAATGTAGCAACAATACTTTGAAGCTTTTTCAATCATATCTTTGTGATAGAAAGCAAACTGTTTCTATAAATGACGTTTTATCTGAAAATAGAACTGTTAATTGTGGAGTCCCGCAGGGCTCAATATTAGGACCTCTTTTATTCTTACTTTTTATCAATGACTTACCACTAATGTTTTCAAATAAAATCACCGGTAGCGATTTATATGCAGATGATACTACATTATATGATATCCATAATAAGAAAGAAGTGTTAGAAACAAGATTACAACAAGCTTTGGAAGACTTGAAATACTGGTGTTTCCAAAATGGAATGAAGATTAATACAGACAAAACGAAAGTTCTATTTATGATGACAGCCCAGCGAAAATGTGCTTTCCCTAACCCTACACTCTCTCTTAAATATGAAAATATATTATTGAAAACCAGCAAATCAGAGAAGTTGCTTGGAGTACACATTCAGGATTCATTAAAATGGGACTCACATATCAAATATATTGTGAAAAAGATTTCAACTAACATTTGGCTATTAGGTAAAATACGGTATATTGTGAATCTGAACTACAGAATACTTTATTACAAGGCATATATCCAACCACATTTTGATTACTGTTGTATCATATGGGGAAACACCACACAACAAAATATCAACACATTATTAAGATTGCAGAGACGAGCTTGTAAATTCATTCTGGGCCAAGATTATATTTCTTTGCGTGAATCAATGTCTGAAATTAATATAATGACTTTTGACCAACGGATTATTTTTCAAAAAGCAGTAACAATGTACAAAATAATGAACAATCTTGTACCGAATTATTTGAATGAACATTTTCAATTAAGACATTGCAATTCAGTTACTTCAGATATGACATTGAGAAATGTTTCAAATATGGATCTCTATATTCCAAGACCTAGATGTGAAATGTATAAGAAATCATTAGAATACTCTGGTCCAAAGATATGGAATTGTCTACCATTTGAAATTAAGACATCCAGATCTTTAAATATATTCAAGACAAAATGTAAAGTATGGATACGTTTTAATTGGTAGACACTAGACAGTTATATATATATAATGATTGTAAATCAATATACTTATGTCGTTTTGTATTTCTATCAAAGTACCTGATTTACTTAGGCTGTTGTTTAAGTTACATTGTACAACATTATGCATGTATATTGTACGGCATAACTATGTTATAATTATTGTGTATGTACATTTATTCTATAGTGTTAACAAATTGAAGAGGGCCCTAAGGAGGATTAGTTCAAAACTAATTAGGTCACCCTCTATAAATAAAGAAATCTATCTATCTATCTATCTATCTATCTATCTATCTATCTATCTATCTATCTATCTATCTATCTATCTATCTATCTATCTATCTATCTATCTATCTATCTATCTATCTATCTATCTATCTATCTATCTATCTATCTATCTATCTATCTATCTATCTATCTATCTATCTATCTATCTATCTATCTATCTATCTATCTATCTATCTATCTAACAGGATACATGAGAAGCAGTTTGAATTGTGGGTTGTTTTACAATCAGGGTACACAACTAGTCTCATAAGGGTGCAAAATTGAAGTGTATCATTTAGCTTAAAAATTATTTTTATTTCATAGCAAACTGGTTAAATGTGATTACGTGAAAAAATTTAGGCGTCAATGTTGCCGATGTTGATTTTTTGGCCTAAAACATATGTTCACGAGTAATGAGCCAATGTTGTATTTCTCGGAGAGGACAGTTTTTGACGGAATCATAGATACCCATCTTTTGGCCCACATTACAACTAAAATGGCAGAACTTGTATACAAAATGATTCATGCAACTTCATGTAATATTTCTGTAGATTATTTATTTAAAAAAATGAGTCCATATCATTCTTGATGAGAATGGAAAATGGAGGACATTTCGGAGAGGACATATTTTGACGGAATCTGTATCATATTTTCGGATCACATACACGAGAAATAAAATTTTCACAATCTTGCGAAGTTTATTTTGATTACATTCCAAAACATTTACATGCTTGATTATTCAGCTTTTATTACCAACTAATGGTGGTTTTAGGGGAGTGAGTCTACTCAAATATTATAATTAGTCAAATGAGACTGATGTTTATTGTCCAAAACTTGCCATTTTGCCATATTTCAGTCAATAATTATGTGATTTGAATAATTTTTTCGCTATGGTAGACATATACAACAGGACTGAATGCTTTAACATACTTAGTTGCTAGTATAAGTACAGATAATTACCCATATTATTTAATTGTGTGGCATTAACCTACATGTACCCTGATTGTAAAACAACCCTTGTATTATCAACACACTCATAACATATAAATACTTCATACACCAGTCCAGTAATATATCGTAAGAATTCACAAACTTTCAAACATTGGAGTTGAACTGGCTGGTGTATAACACATTTAGAGGCAATACAGCTACTGGAATGCAATTTTAGACGGGGTAATTTCTTAAACCGATTCTGGTGTTCGTGCCCAGCCGGAGCCATTACGATTGTGTCCTTAGGCAAGGCATTTAAATTCCACATTGCCCTTCTCTCTCCCTCGTGGCGATGGATTCCATCAGGAGGTCTCGAGTGATTAATGTAGGTAATGTTGTAGGAACTCGTTTCACAATCAAGCATAAATAAATTGGTATAAATTAAACAGATTATTATACCGAATAAAACCAGTTATTTCGTCATTCACTATCAACATGCCATATAATGAGTTAACTGTACAATAGTTTTATCCTTCAAGAATAACTATAATGCAAATTCCTTCGATTTGAGGAATTTATTGGACATTATACCCTTTGTATTAGTTACATCCATCACTAGTGTATATGTATGTATGTTGTAGTTTGGAGGAATTAGTTACATCCATCTATAGTGTACATGTATGTATGTAGTTTGGAGGAATTAGTTACATCCATCATAGTGTACATGTATGTATGTTGTAGTTTGGAGGAATTAGTTACATCCATCACTAGTGTACATGTATGTATGATGTAGTTTGGAGGAATTAGTTACATCCATCACTAGTGTATATGTATGTATGTTGTAGTTTGGAGGAATTAGTTACATCCATCTATAGTGTACATGTATGTATGATGTAGTTTGGAGGAATTAGTTACATCCATCTATAGTGTATATGTATGTATGATGTAGTTTGGAGGAATTAGTTACATCCATCTATAGTGTACATGTATGTATGATGTAGTTTGGAGGAATTAGTTACATCCATCTATAGTGTACATGTATGTATGATGTAGTTTGGAGGAATTAGTTACATCCATCTATAGTGTATATGTATGTATGATGTAGTTTGGAGGAATTAGTTACATCCATCTATAGTGTACATGTATGTATGATGTAGTTTGGAGGAATTAGTTACATCCATCAATAGTGTACATGTATGTATGATGTAGTTTGGAGGAATTAGTTACATCCATCTATAGTGTACATGTATGTATGATGTAGTTTGGAGGAATTAGTTACATCCATCTATAGTGTACATGTATGTATGATGTAGTTTGGAGGAATTAGTTACATCCATCTATAGTGTACATGTATGTATGATGTAGTTTGGAGGAATTAGTTACATCCATCTATAGTGTATGTATGATGTAGTTTGGAGGAATTAGTTACATCCATCTATAGTGTACATGTATGTATGATGTAGTTTGGAGGAATTAGTTACATCCATCTATAGTGTACATGTATGTATGATGTAGTTTGGAGGAATTAGTTACATCCATCTATAGTGTACATGTATGTATGATGTAGTTTGGAGGAATTAGTTACATCCATCTATAGTGTACATGTATGTATGATGTAGTTTGGAGGAATTAGTTACATCCATCTATAGTGTACATGTATGTATGATGTAGTTTGGAGGAATTAGTTACATCCATCTATAGTGTACATGTATGTATGATGTAGTTTGGAGGAATTAGTTACATCCATCTATAGTGTACATGTATGTATGATGTAGTTTGGAGGAATTAGTTACATCCATCAATAGTGTACATGTATGTATGATGTAGTTTGGAGGAATTAGTTACATCCATCTATAGTGTACATGTATGTATGATGTAGTTTGGAGGAATTAGTTACATCCATCTATAGTGTACATGTATGTATGATGTAGTTTGGAGGAATTAGTTACATCCATCTATAGTGTATGTATGATGTAGTTTGGAGGAATTAGTTACATCCATCTATAGTGTACATGTATGTATGATGTAGTTTGGAGGAATTAGTTACATCCATCTATAGTGTACATGTATGTATGATGTAGTTTGGAGGAATTAGTTACATCCATCTATAGTGTACATGTATGTATGATGTAGTTTGGAGGAATTAGTTACATCCATCTATAGTGTACATGTATGTATGATGTAGTTTGGAGGAATTAGTTACATC
>CM026395.1:8785279-8977885 GCA_014843695.1 Archivesica marissinica
CCATATCCCCAGGTGGTGGGTGTACCCATATCCCCAGGTGGTGTACCCATTTCCCCAGGTGGTGTACCCATATCCCCAGGTGGTGTACCCATATCCCCAGGTGGTGTACCCATATCCCCAGGTGGTGTACCCATATCCCCAGGTGGTGTACCCATATCCCCAGGTGGTGTACCCATTTCCCCAGGTGGTGTATTTGTGTCTCCTGGTATACTTGTTTTCCTAGGAGGTTTACCTGTTTCCCCGCATGGTGTACCAGTTTCCTCAGGTGGTATTCCTATATCCCGAGGTGGTGCTACATATATTCTGAGGTAGTTAACATCCGTATCTTCCTGGCTAACTTCTATTGCTGAAATATCAAAAGAAAATGTGATAATATTATTCTACATTGTAGTTTCAAACAACCGAAAGGTGTACAAGAACAGTCTACTTGGCTACTAATACATTTATGAACCTGTTTCAATTTGAAATAATGGTGGACACAACTCTATAGAACATTCAAAAAGCTAAGACAGGCACGCATATGTAGACAGTATGAAATGGTAAATAAACACAAGTTCTGAGTTTGGATGCCAGAGGCATTATGACAGCTGTATGCGATAGTGACCTTGTTCACGCGCGATAGTGACCTTGTTCATGCGCGATAGTGACCTTGTTCACGCGATAGTGACCATGTTCATGCGATAGAGACCTTGTTCACGTGCGATAGTGACCTTGTTCACGTGCGATAGTGACCTTGTTCATGTGCGATAGTGACCTTGTTCATGCGATAGTGACCTTGTTCACGCGCGATAGTGACCTTGTTCATGTGCGATAGTGACCTTGTTCATGCGATAGTGACCTTGTTCATGCGATAGAGACCTTGTTCACGCGCGATAGTGACCTTGTTCATGTGCGATAGTGACCTTGTTCACGCGATAGTGACCTTGTTCATGCGATATAGAGACCTTGTTCACGTGCGATAGTGAACTTGTTCATGCGATAGAGACCTTGTTCACGCGCGATAGTGAACTTGTTCATGCGATAGAGACCTTGTTCATGCGCGATAGTGACCTTGTTCATGCGATAGTGACCTTGTTCACGCGATAGTGACCTTGTTCACACGATAGTGACCTTGTTCACGCGAGATAGTGACCTTGTTCACGCGATAGTGACCTTGTTCACGCGATAGTGACCTTGTTCACGCGATAGTGACCTTGTTCACGCGATAGTGACCTTGTTCACGCACTCTAGTGACCATGTTCATGTTCATTCAAATATAGACAAAGTGGAGGTAGTGAAGTTAACTATGTTATGACATCCATTCCCATCCCATGTTATTACCTAATGCTCTATATAACTTGTAATTCGTTATTTTTGCCTGTTTCATTGCATTTTTTATCCTTCGCTCAGGTCTGGGCAACAGTTCGAACTGTTGACCGGGCAATAGTTTGAACTGTTTCATACTAGACATTTGAACCAATCATACTCTGAGTATGCTTTCACTGTGCGCAGTAGGATGCGCAATAGGGTGTTATGGAAGTCAAAGTAAAAAATACGTCCCGAATACATTTTAGCTCTGACTGCGCTTGAAGTCATCGATATACATTATGTGAAGCCCTCCTTTCCGGTCATTAATTCCTTTCCGTATTTTATTGCATACTTACCGGCGTACCGGCTTTTAGACCAAAACCAAGCGTTTACAAA
Source organism: Archivesica marissinica (assembly GCA_014843695.1). NCBI lineage: Eukaryota > Metazoa > Mollusca > Bivalvia > Venerida > Vesicomyidae > Archivesica > Archivesica marissinica. Next base: position 8,786,963 of record CM026395.1, read on the forward strand.
TGATGATTGGTTAGTCATCAGCCGACAAACTGGGAAAAACAGAAATTTATCTTGAATTATGGCCCAGGCTAGGTTTGAAGACATGACTTGAGGATGAACTCAATGTTTTATTAGAAAATAGGGACTCTCTGAGTACAAAAAACGTTATAAAGCATTAGGTAATAAAACAGTTATTTCATGGGTGTTTGGGGAACAGTCAAAACTATTGTCCCTCGGTATCAGGGAAGACATTTCGAACTGTTGCCTAACGGCCTCGGGCAACAGTTCGAAAGTCTTCCCTGATACCTCAGGACAATAGTTTTGACTGTTCCCCAAACACCCATGAAATAACTGTATATTGTTTAATGATGCTGAACATGTTTAAACTTTCCTTTAATTATGCTGTAAAACATTATAATTTCGCGAAAGCGAATACTTTATGTCGCGATTTGCATGATTTTGAACATTTTCAATTAATTTGTGGAGTTTTGAATTCCCATATCCGTTATATATCGCGAAATATAAAATCCGGAAGACAGATTATTTGCCTTTTGCATCGTACATACAATCGGGACATTAACATATGGTGAGATATTCATCAGAAGCTAATTGTATTGGCTTTCAAAAGTTGATATATGTATATAGTGGTATATAATGTATATGTTTTCAGATATGATTCTACATTCAGACACAGTATTTTTCATGAGAATTATGAATTAGTGAAATATAAATGCTCATGAATAAATAGTGCTAAAGCAAGCTAAAAACCCATCAACATACCAGCACGGGAGGTGACGGCTTGGGCTGTGTGGCCACTGTGCTCACTAGACAAGGTATCAGCACCACAAACATCAAACTGTTCAACTCCACACACGGCCAGCGAATCTATGTCATGTTCCGTGGAGGCGGGTGGTCTGTAGTCTGGATGCCATTCTGGAACATCAGTTACCAAAGAAATATTACAAAAAATCAAATAATTCTTAAATGAAACTGACCTACCACCATTACAGTTTGTTGTGAATTTGTGTCACTTTGTGACCTTCTCTACTGAGGTGTTGACCTGGTTCGATCCCCCGTCTGACCCTAATAAAATTAACTGTCTTTGAGATGGGACTTTAAACCGAGGTCTTGTGTTGGTGCTGTACACAGTGCACGTAAAAGAACCAGAGGAGACTCTGTAATGGGTCTCTGTCTGTATCATTGCACTATCCTCCAAAAATCTAAAATGACTAATCTCTTCAGGAGGCGTGGGTCATATGGGCAACCGGTAGCGACGATAAATAAATGTAAAACACACAATGTTGACCTGGTTCTTGTAATTGAGTAGAACACACAACATCTCACGATTTTTATCCAGTGATTCCCATCTTCACACCGATCAATACTGCTTAACATTTCAGTAGAACTTGAAGAAACTCTTACCATTAGTTTCTCACATACCAATTTTAATTTGAGGTTCAAGTGCGACCTCGACCTTTAAATGATAGTGTGTAGAATGACTTCCTGTGGTGATTAACATTTCTGATGCGGCTACAATATTTCCCACTGAACCTAAGAAACAAATTTCGCCCGAAATAAACATTTTTGGATGATTTCAAGAGACTGTACTCTCATTACTCATATGGTTGTAGGGTTGATGGTAAATCCCGTTACAGCTTGTTCCCACAAAGACTGTATCTCTAATAAAATACATCCGTCATATGCTTGTATGGGTTGATGGTAAATCCTGTAACAACTTGTTCCCACACAGACTCTATCTCTAATAAAATACATCCGTCATATGGTTGATGGTAAATCCTGTAACAACTTGTTCCCACACAGACTGTATCTCTAATAAAATACATCCGTCATATGGTTGTATGGTTGATGGTAAATCCTGTAACAACTTGTTCCCACACAGACTGTATCTCTAATAAGATACATCCGTCATATGGTTGTATGGTTGATGGTAAATCCCGTAACAACTTGTTCCCACAAAGACTGTATCTCTAATAAAATACATCCGTCATATGGTTGTATGGTTGATGGTAAATCCCGTAACAACTTGTTCCCACACAGACTGTATCTCTAATAAAATACATCCGTCATATGGTTGTATGGTTGATGGTAAATCCTGTAACAACTTGTTCCCACACAGACTGTATCTTTAATAAAATACATCCGTCATATGGTTGTATGGGTTGATGGTAAATCCTGTAACAACTTGTTCCCACACAGACTGTATCTCTAATAAAATACATCCGTCATATGGTTGTATGGTTGATGGTAAATCCTGTAACAACTTGTTCCCACACAGACTGTATCTCTAATAAAATACATCTGCCATAGTGTTGTATTGTTTTTTTTGTGGGGGGGGGGGGGGTGGTGTTATCTCCCAAAACTGGCTAAATACAGCTTTTTCAAACAAACAGTTTTAAGCGAGTCTTCTTCCTTTTATAAAGGCCCATCCATACGGAAGGACAAGAACAGAACAGATATAGAAATAAAACAATGATGTGCACACAAGGTTTTCTTGTGGCAAAGTTTTATGCGTTTGCCGATGGAAATTGTTGAGTATGACCAAGGGCGTGTGTATTATCAACAAAGTGTGCACTATGCTAGTAGCTAGTGAATTATGGTTGAGCCCAAAGTTATCTCCCCTGGCAGGTAACTTCTGTGTGACCTTGACCTTAGTTTATACAAATTTATTTTAGCTTGACTGCGAAACAAGTTCTTACAACTTATATTAATCACTCTCGAGACCTCATTCCTGATGGAATCCATCGTCACGAGGGAGAGGGAAGAGGCAACGTGGAATTTAAATGCCTTGCCTAAGGACACAGTCATAATGGCTCCAGCGGGGCTAGAACTCCAGGCCTTTCGCATCTGAAGCGAACGCGCTATCACGACCTTGACCTTCAAAGTACTGACCCGGTTTTCACTATGCTCCAACTGACAGCTCATGTGACAGATGATGGTAGCTGTGTGCTGGACAACTGAGTGAACTCAACTAACGCCTAACCCTGGGCAGAGCCCAGGTGAGCTAAGATGTACAATAATAACTGTCCTGAATGAAGTGTAACATAAACACACCTTGTATTTGATCCAGTATAGCAGCTTGTGATGCAGGTATTAGAAACTCATCAACTCTATATGGCATCATCACCTTCTCCATGAAACCCTCTGTAACAAACACAGTGGCATACAATGGCAATAAAATGGCATACAATGTGACACAATTTACTGGTAAACAAACGTTTATTGCAACATGCATGAATTCACATTCAGTTAGTCATAGACATGAGATCTGTGGAGATTTTTCAAACTTCTTTATTTTCACAATATTTAAAATAAGATAAAACATGAGCAGGTTGGACTGCCATAACATGAAATTTCAATGCAAATATATATGACTACCATGAATATAAACCATAAATCTACAGTGATCTATGTAATGAGGTCAATTGTAATCGGACAAGCTTTGTGTTATAAAAATGTTCATATAGCCATAAATCCACTAAAAATCATCAAACCGTAACATGGTTACAATATGCACAACTAGACATCATGCCGATGGTTCCTGCCATTGTAGTGATATGCCTCGTTAGAAATTTGTTAAAATTCCCGTCAGTATCTGAACCACTATAACACTGACTTTGAAAATCAGGGTTCTCTCTGTCTGAAATTTTGTCTGCGCCACTTCTGTCGCCAATTGAAAAAAATTGGAGTCAATTTGAAAAACTTGGAGCCAACTAAGAGCCATATAGTTCACAGATAAATATTTGAAGCCATGTATTTGACAAAACATGTTGTGCCAAAAAAAAAAAAAAACGTGCGCCAAATATTTACGCCAATTCACACAATGCAGCACCAGTATTTGCTTTATGTCGCAATTAGTTGCATTGGCGACCGACAGCGGGAACCCTGAAAGTATAAACATGCATTCTGGAGACACGTCATTATCAGAAGTGTGATAAAATTTCAGATACAGCTGATGATGAGTTATGCTTTCATAGACCCCTATGTTTGACGGTAGAATAGCTTACGTGTAAGGTTTACTGTATGACGATCAGTCTGTGACGACTGAAGTAGTGAGGGAGACAAGCTATTGGAACGCTGAGCATTCTCCTCAATGTAAGGCTTGGCTATCTCCTCAATGGAAGGTTCGCCCATCTCCTGCAGTAACTGTGTCAGATTTATGCTTTCTGTGTTGGCAGTCTGTGACTGACCCACTTCCCTGTAAATATAAACATAACTGATGTGTTGAGATTCAGTTACATTACATAATAAATTTACAATGACTGAAAAAGCGAGTTAATTTGCCGAAGATTTCCAAGGGTGGTTTTGTTCCTGGCTATGAGCTGTCTACCAGTAATGGATTAGGTTTTGTTCCTGGCTATGAGCTGTCTCCCTGTAATGGATTAGGTTTTGTTCCTGGCTATGAGCTGTCTCCCTGTGATGGATTAGGTTTTGTTCCTGGCTATGAGCTGTCTACCTGTAATGGATTAGGTTTTGTTCCTGGCTATGAGCTGTCTACCTGTAATGGATTAGGTTTTGTTCCTGGCTATGAGCTGTCTCCCTGTAATGGATTAGGTTTTGTTCCTGGCTATGAGCTGTCTACCAGTAATGGATTAGGTTTTGTTCCTGGCTATGAGCTGTCTCCCTGTAATGGATTAGGTTTTGTTCCTGGCTATGAGCTGTCTCCCTGTAATGGATTAGGTTTTGTTCCTGTCTATAAGCTGTCTCCCTGTAATGGATTAGGTTTTGTTCCTGGCTATGAGCTGTCTCCCTGTAATGGATTAGGTTTTGTTCCTGTCTATAAGCTGTCTCCCTGTAATGGATTAGGTTTTGTTCCTGGCTATGAGCTGTCTCCCTGTAATTCATCCCTGTAATGGATTAGGTTTTGTTCCTGGCTATGAGCTGTCTACCTGTAATGGATTAGGTTTTGTTCCTGGCTATGAGCTGTCTCCCTGTAATGGATTAGGTTTTGTTCCTGGCTATGAGCTGTCTACCAGTAATGGATTAGGTTTTGTTCCTGGCTATGAGCTGTCTCCCTGTAATGGATTAGGTTTTGTTCCTGGCTATGAGCTGTCTCCCTGTAATGGATTAGGTTTTGTTCCTGTCTATAAGCTGTCTCCCTGTAATGGATTAGGTTTTGTTCCTGGCTATGAGCTGTCTCCCTGTAATGGATTAGGTTTTGTTCCTGGCTATGAGCTGTCTCCCTGTAATGGATTAGGTTTTGTTCCTGTCTATAAGCTGTCTCCCTGTAATGGATTAGGTTTTGTTCCTGGCTATGAGCTGTCTCCCTGTAATGGATTAGGTTTTGTTCCTGTCTATAAGCTGTCTCCCTGTAATGGATTAGGTTTTGTTCCTGGCTATGAGCTGTCTCCCTGTAATTCATCCCTGTAATGGATTAGGTTTTGTTCCTGGCTATGAACTGTCTACCTGTAATGGATTAGGTTTTGTTCCTGGCTATGAGCTGTCTCCCTGTAATGGATTAGGTTTTGTTCCTGGCTATGAGCTGTCTACCAGTAATGGATTAGGTTTTGTTCCTGGCTATGAGCTGTCTCCCTGTAATGGATTAGGTTTTGTTCCTGGCTATGAGCTGTCTCCCTGTAATGGATTAGGTTTTGTTCCTGTCTATAATCTGTCTCCCTGTAATGGATTAGGTTTTGTTCCTGGCTATGAGCTGTCTCCCTGTAATGGATTAGGTTTTGTTCCTGTCTATAAGCTGTCTCCCTGTAATGGATTAGGTTTTGTTCCTGGCTATGAGCTGTCTCCCTGTAATTCATCCCTGTAATGGATTAGGTTTTGTTCCTGGCTATGAGCTGTCTACCTGTATTCATCCCTGTAATGGATTAGGTTTTGTTCCTGGCTATGAGCTGTCTACCTGTAATGGATTAGGTTTTGTTCCTGGCTATGAGCTGTCTCCCTGTAATGGATTAGGTTTTGTTCCTGGCTATGAGCTGTCTACCAGTAATGGATTAGGTTTTGTTCCTGGCTATGAGCTGTCTCCCTGTAATGGATTAGGTTTTGTTCCTGTCTATAAGCTGTCTCCCTGTAATGGATTAGGTTTTGTTCCTGGCTATGAGCTGTCTCCCTGTAATGGATTAGGTTTTGTTCCTGTCTATAAGCTGTCTCCTGTAATGGATTAGGTTTTGTTCCTGGCTATGAGCTGTCTCCCTGTAATTCATCCCTGTAATGGATTAGGTTTTGTTCCTGGCTATGAGCTGTCTACCTGTATTCATCCCTGTAATGGATTAGGTTTTGTTCCTGGCTATGAGCTGTCTCCCTGTAATGGATTAGGTTTTGTTCCTGTCTATAAGCTGTCTCCCTGTAATGGATTAGGTTTTGTTCCTGGCTATGAGCTGTCTCCCTGTAATGGATTAGGTTTTGTTCCTGTCTATAAGCTGTCTCCCTGTAATGGATTAGGTTTTGTTCCTGGCTATGAGCTGTCTCCCTGTAATTCATCCCTGTAATGGATTAGGTTTTGTTCCTGGCTATGAGTGTCTACCTGTAATGGATTAGGTTTTGTTCCTGGCTATGAGCTGTCTACCTGTAATGGATTAGGTTTTGTTCCTGGCTATGAGCTGTCTCCCTGTAATGGATTAGGTTTTGTTCCTGGCATTGAGCTGTCTACCTGTATTCATCCCTGTAATGGATATGTTACATTCTTTCATTACTTCCAGCATCGTCTCCCAAACCTTGTAACTTACCTTCCGTTACATTCCTTCATTTCTTCCAGCATCGTCCCCCAAACCAGATCATGTTCCATACTGAAAGAAATGACACCAGAAATGTGTAATGCGTGCGTGGGTGGGGGCAGGCGGCACATAATTACACTACAATTAAATGTGTCTACAGTCTTTGCGAAATCCGTAGGACAGTTTGACATCAGGACAAAAATTCCTTCAATCAGACAAAATAAATTGGAATTTTAAGTGCATTTTAAAGTTATATTTCTGTTAAAAAAAAGAACTATGAAGTGTATGCAAGTCTCCCATGAATCAGTGAAAGAAAACTCCATCTTATACTGCTTTGAAACAGTGAAAGATGGCATTTTCTCTGCCACCGGTTGCATTTCATATTCCTGCGCCGTTGATTCGTTGAATGTACTTTTGTACACTAATAAACACAACTATCCTCTATATATCTTTAATCATTAGCCAGACAAATTCTGGCAAAGTTTCGTGAAGATCGGTTTTAAAAGTTATCCATTTAATGAAATGGTTCAATGCAATTACTTCTTATTTTTACACTTCATTATTACTAAGTAATGGCCATACGTGTTTTTATGACATCATTTCCACATAAAGTTGTAAATATATTATACATGACGAAGACATAGACATTGAAATGCTTAGAAATATATATTATATAATACCTTGGACTTTTTGAACTTATTAAAACATTGCAGCAGCTATTTTCAATAACATGAATTACTTAACCGAGCTGTGTCCTGGCCTTACTAAACTGTAATATGCTATAATCTGACTAGAGCGCCCTCACCCCCTTGCAGATTTTATTTTTCCAGAGCTGTGTCCTGGCCTTACTAAACTGTAATATGCTATAATCTGACTAGAGCGCCCTCACCCCCTTGCAGATTTTATTTTTCCAGAGCTGTGTCCTGGCCTTACTAAACTGTAATATGCTATAATCTGACTAGAGCGCCCTCACCCCCTTGCAGATTTTATTTTTCCAGAGCTGTGTCCTGGCCTTACTAAACTGTAATATGCTATAATCTGACTAGAGCGCCCTCACCCCCTTGCAGATTTTATTTGTCCAGAGCTGTGTCCTGCCCTATATTAAACTGTAAAATGTTATATTCTGACTAGAGCACCCTCACCCCCTTGCAGTTTTGATTATCCCTGAGCTGTGTCCTGGCCTTACTAAACTGTATTATGCTCATTTCTGACTAGATCTCCCACAATCGCCTTGCAACATGTTTTGATCTATCGCACAAACTGCATGTACATGCAGCATACATACCAATATTTGACGTCATATTTAGAGCGGTATCCAGGTTGAAGGTCCCAGATGCTAAACTTCTCTACATACAGCACAAACTCTCCCAGATCCTGTAACAATATCACATTTACTTTCCCAGTATTAATTGTAAAATTCTATCGACAATATTTTATGCAAGCTTTATTTTCAATGTTCGAAAACAAGCTGTTGGCTTACAATGTGTATTGGATAAATGAATAAATAAAACTTGATTATTTATTCTACAATGATTGCAAAATAAACATCAACAACTTAGCGCATTTGTGCACACTCGTGTGGGTGGAAACTTGAATACCAGACAGGAGCAGACTCGCCTATCCGATCTGGCGCTACATTAACATAGAAGTTAGATATACTAACATGGCAGTTCATTTAAATCATTCGTAAAAACACTTATTTGTAATATTAACTGACCTGGAAATTAGTATTTGTATATGGCTATATGTATTAACTGACCTGGGAATTAGTATTTGTATATGGCTATATGTATTAACTGACATGGGAATTAGAATTTGTATATGGCTAATTGGCTATATATATATTAACTGACCTTGGAATTAGTATTTGTATACAGCTATATGTATTAACTGACATGGGAATTAGAATTTGTATATGGCTATATATATATTAACTGACCTTGGAATACTGCTTCAGCTGCAAGGTGAACTCATGTAAGATCAGTAATGCTGTGTTCCAATTTGTTTCGGATGCCTGAAGTTCTGATAACCTGAAAATGACTTGTAAAGTTCAAAATATTGCAATGTTACGACATTTTCTACACCCCTCCCCTCCATCCTAGTCCTGTCATCACTAGAGGGAACAAATCACATGATATGTCACACTGACTTTACTTATATACTGTAACACATTAGTGGTAATTATAAACTGTATGTGGATAGTGTAACAATTTCACATACGCCAATACCAGTCATCTACAGATCTCACTTATTATATTATATACATGATCCGTATATGCATGTAGACTTAGACATGTGCATTGTTATCTGCATAGCCATATAAAAAATTTAATCTTAGAATGTCCATGGTGCACCCTGGCGCATTTAAATCTACGTCTGGGATTTTCAAATTTCGATAATTTCAGAGATATTATATTGATTTTTTATTTTGTGCAAAATGTATGTGACCTCCAAGTTGATAGCCCAACTCTTTGTCATAACCCCACCCCTACAGTTTTTATTGCATTTTTGGGGCTTAGATTTTTTAATTTCTGGGACAATCTGCAGGCCAGGGCAATGGCCTTCTTTTTACTAGCAGGGTTCATTCTAGGTCAGAATTTTTGAGAGAAGTGAGAAAGCGCGTGGTCGCTTCCTTAAATGGTGTTCTTTAATATACTTCTGCAAAATAGGGTTAAAATGCACAGTACAACCATTAAATACAACATTTGAATAGGAGTGTTTTATAATGGGCCAGTGTATCTTTTTTTTATATAGGGAGAAGTGGGGCCCCCAGAGGGCGAAGTCAGGGTCCCTAGGGCGACAATTTCGCCCACATCGCCCTCTAAACTGATCCCTGTACTAGCTATGTGACTTACTAGCTATGTGACTGAATACTAATAACACACTGTTAACTGCATAGACTAATACTTACACACTGTTAACTGCATATATATACAAATACTTACACACTGTTAACTGGGGCTTACTGCATAGACAAATACTTACACATTGCTAACTGCATATACACTTACTTACACACTGTTAACTGCATATACACTTACTTACACATTGCTAACTGCATAGACAAATACTTACACATTGCTAACGGCGTCATCTGAGAAGGATGCAGGTATGGACAGTTCTCCGTCGGAAACTAACTTTACAGTTGACCCATAGTTAGAAGATTTTCGCTCCTTTAATAAAACCAAAATAAGCCAATATCATAATCAAGGTAGTTGGTCCACATTATCATCAATGATGCATCACTTAAAGCAGCAATACATCGTATGAAATAAAATATATTTGAAAAATTCAATTTTTACGTATGGGTAGCAATGCTGCTACACATTCTAACATTATACTTTTTAAGCTATGTTCATTTGGTAAACAGTGTTTTTTGCGATAAAACAAACTCGAAACCGAAAGTAGGACTTTCCGAGTGGATCGGTCACGCACTTGTTTACAACCGGAACACATCGTCCGCACGTGTTTACATTCAGAATGCATCGACTCCATTTGTCCCACGTTGTCTTTTTTAATTAAATTACTTGATATGTTGATTCATACCTCTTTTAGCGTCTTTTAGGGACATTTCTACATCCCCGCGAGGGGTTCGAAATTAGAGTAATATAGATATATAGTATTTCATGTTCAAAATATATACGTTGCTTTCTACATCCTCTGTTGTTTCACGCATGCGCACTGTGCGTGTTTACATTTCGTGTGTTGATAAACAAATTCGCGTATACGACGGTTTAAATTTATTGGAATTTTATCGCTTCTGAGCGACTATTTCGATTTTTGTAAACACACACACATTAGTATTTATATTTTACCCAAAACATCCTTTATTACGATGTAATGCTGCTTTAAACGTGTTCTGACAATATGTGCTTGTCAGCTTGATATTCAGCTATTCATGGCTGTGCGACTAGCGCAGTGGTTAGCACGCTTGCTTCTCACCAATGCAACCCGGGTTCGATCCTCGGACAGGGAAGTATGTGAGATGGTATGGTGGTCGCCAGATCAGATACATGGGGTTTCTCCAGGTACTCCGGTTTCCTCCCACACAAATAAACACATATACGTCCACGCCAACGAAAATGATTAATATAAGCTTGTTTCACAATCTTTGTAAATAAATAATGTTTAAAATAAGATAATACCTAACCTGGTTCAATTTAATTGCATCAAAATTGTAGGAGAAGTTGAAATCACATCAAAATCATTTTGTATACAGAGGTGAGTGTCTACATTAGAGATACAAGCCAATTCAGGAATGTTGCAAGAACGTGTGGCCCGACCCCATTGCTCTTTGTAAAAACTGAATATCTATTCTTTACATACTACATAGCAATATACGTATGTAGTGTCATTGGTTGCTGCGTCTAGTAGTGCAGTGTGGAATTTGAAAGGCATGGTCCAAGGGGGGGCCCTGCGGAATGCGCGGTAAAGGTGTGAACTTTAAGTCCAAGGCCCTTGAGTGTGACTCATGCAAAACATGGTTTCATATCAATTGCCAAGGTAACATGACAGACTCCATGTATTCCATGATGGACAGTAGTAATATATCATGGCATTGTCTACAATGTGGCCTACCAAACTTCGCTAGTTCATTTTTTAACCAAACAGACCCCTTGTCGCTTTCCCATAACCCTTTCTCAACCCTCAGTTTGTGTAGTAGTCCCGGTGAACCATTTGCATGTTCCTCTCCAAAACAAATCCCACCTAAGCCACCAATGAACCAATCTCCAAATACAAACCAAACAAATAAAGCTACTCATAAAAACATCAACCACTGAAAATTATTAGTCTGAACTTTCAATCAATTAAAAACAAAAAACCTGAGTTGGACATCTTAATTGAATCAACATCTCCTGACAGGTAAAGGTGTGAACTTTAAGTCCAAGGCCCTTGAGTGTGACTCATGCAAAACATGGTTTCATATCAATTGCCAAGGTAACATGACAGACTCCATGTATTCCATGATGGACAGTAGTAATATATCATGGCATTGTCTACAATGTGGCCTACCAAACTTCGCTAGTTCATTTTTTAACCAAACAGACCCCTTGTCGCTTTCCCATAACCCTTTCTCAACCCTCAGTTTGTGTAGTAGTCCCGGTGAACCATTTGCATGTTCCTCTCCAAAACAAATCCCACCTAAGCCACCAATGAACCAATCTCCAAATACAAACCAAACAAATAAAGCTACTCATAAAAACATCAACCACTGAAAATTATTAGTCTGAACTTTCAATCAATTAAAAACAAAAAACCTGAGTTGGACATCTTAATTGAATCAACATCTCCTGACATCATCATTGGTACTGAAACCTGGCTAGACCCATCAGTGTCATCATACAAGTTCTTTCCAAGCCATCTTTATAATGTGTATAGAAAAGACAGAACACCAAACAAAAAAGGTCTCAGTCATGGTGGAGTACTCATAGCAGTTAACAATGACTATCAATCTATAGAAGTTAAAGAATTACAAACAGAATGCGAAATCGTTTGGGTTGAACTCACACTTTATAACTCCAGAAAATTATTAATCAGTTCATTTTATCGACCACAACCGAATGACGCCACCTCCCTGTCAAAACTTAATGAATCACTTGAAAGAATTAACCCTAACTCCAAATCAATTGTAATTGTTGGAGGAGATTTTAACCTTGGTCATATCGAGTGGAGTGGAATACATCAAGCGTAATTACAGGCAAACCCAATATAAAACATAGTCAAGAACTTCTAGATATCATCGCCGACCGCTCTATGAAACAAGTAGTCAAAAAACCTACACGTAATGACAAAATCCTTGACCTGATCATCACAAGCCATCCATCAATCATTGATAATCTAGAAACAATCCCACCTATTGGCATGTCCGATCATGACGGCATATTCATTGAATGTAACACCTCCCTTCAAAATTGTAAATCAAAACCTAGAACCATTCTCAAGTATTCTAAAGCAGATTGGCACCAAATAAATGAAGACCTCACAAAGATACACATAGAAATTAAAGACAACGAAGACAATAAAACTGTAAACGAACTATGGAACATCCTTAGAGACAATCTCCAAATATCAATAAATAAGAATATACCAACTAAATCAATCAAACACAACAACAAACTTCCCTGGGTATCAAATATGCTAAGAAAGAAAATGAATAAATATAAAAAGAAACTACTTAGAAGCAAGCAAAAGCACCACCACAAAAGTGATAGCCTAAGACAAATGAAACAAGAAATCCAAAAAGAACAGAGGCAAGCCTACTGGCAATACATTGAAAATATGATTTATGACATTCCTCTCCCTGAACAGGACAATCCTAACTTCTCTAAAACTCCCAAAAAACTCTTTTCCTACATCAAAACGCAAAGAACAGAAAACAAAAATATTGCACCAATCAGAAAGAATGGCCGCCTAGAGTCAAGATTCCAAAACAAAAGCAAACATCATTAATGACCAATTTCAAACAGCATTTACGCCAGTCACAGATGAACCTATACCTAACAAAGGGCCAAGCTCACATCCACAAATGAAAAACATCAAAATCACTCAAAATGGAATAACTAAACTACTCACAAATCTTAAACCACACAAAGCCTCAGGACCAGACAACATCAATGCTAGAATACTAAAATAATGTAGAGAACACATATCACCTATCCTCACTATCATCTTCTCAAAATCCCTGTCTTCTGGTACTATACCCACCGACTGGAAACATGCAAATGTGTGCCCAGTTTTTAAAAAAGGTGATAAACATGATGCTATCAATTATAGACCAATATCCCTTACATGCATCTGTTGCAAACTATTAGAACATATAATATCAAGCAATATCATGAACCATCTAGAATCTAATAACATACTCTATGACCATCAACACGGCTTTCGAACATCCCGCTCCTGCGAAACTCAACTGACATCCCTCCTTCAATCTATTACAAAATCAAATGACGATAACATTCAAACAGACATCATTATCATGGACTTTGCCAAAGCATTTGACAAAGTTCCACACAAGCATCTTCTTTATAAGCTAGAATACTATGGCATAAATTGTAACGCTTTTAACTGGATTAACGACTTTCTATCAGATAGGACCCAGACTGTTGTCTTGGAGAGTGAAATGTCAGACACGGCCTCTGTTACATCGGGTGTACCCCAAGGCACAGTTCTGGGCCCAATCCTATTCCTCATCTACATTAATGATCTATCAAAATATATCCAACATAGTACCCTTCGTCTCTTCACTGATGACAGCATCATTTATAAAGAAATTAAAACACAAAATGACACCACATTACTCCAAGAAGATATTGATTCAGCTGGTAGATGGGAGCAAGATTGGCTCATGAAATTTCACCCCGATAAATGTAACCTACTCAGCATCACACAAAAACGTAAGCCATTTCTCTTTACATATAAACTCCATAACCATCCCCTTCAAAAAGTAAATGATGCAAAATATTTAGACCTAACCTTGCAAAGCAATCTAAAATGGGACAAACATATTAACTCGATAACCAATAAAGCAAACCAATCACTAGGATTCTTGAAACGCAACCTAAAATTCACATCATCTAAAGCAAAAGACCATGCATACAAAGCACTAGTAAGACCCAAGCTAGAATTCTCCAGTACTAACTGGGACCCACATTCTAAAACACAAAAACACCAAATTGAGACGGTACAGTGACGTGCTGCCAGATTCGTTACCAACCGATACCATAACACTAGTTCAGTCTCCGAAATGATCGACAACCTAAACTGGCCAACACTTGAGACACGCAGAGTTAGATACAGATTGATTCTCTTCCATAAAATAATACACCAAATAGTAGCTGTATTCCCATAAACCTTTTGATACCCGTAGACAACATAACCAGACACACAAACCCATATTGTTATAAACACATCCCTGTCAACAAAGATTCATACAAATTCTCTTTTTATCCAAGAACCGTCATCCAATGGAACTTGTTACCATTTGCCGCACATGAAGCAATAACAGTTGATGGCTTTAAAGCACTCATCCCTGTTTCTGCCCTCCCAACCATGATCTAAAGCATTCATTCTATGTACAAAATCTTAAACAAGCACTGTAGTATATTTGTCTTTGGACATTCACTTATTTGTTAATTAATCATTGTAAATATCATCATCTCCAAATTCACCAGCGATGACACATAATCCTCAATATTGAGGGAGTGCCGAAATCACCAAGAAGAAAATGGTCCCATGGGACAAAATTCCCTCCACAATCTTCCCATGGGACAAGATTCCCTCCATCGACATTAAAGGAAGATATATATCTATAGAACTTAAAATTTACACTCAAAATTGTCTATATTTATCATACCAATAAATGTGCACAATATATAAAAAAAAATACATATTTATGATATTAAAATATCCCATGTACTAAAATGGGGGGGGGTGGGGGGGCTATGTCCGTGGTCCATAAAATGGGGGGGTGGGGGGGCTATGTCCGTGGTCCATAAAATGGGGGGGTGGGGGGGCTATGTCCGTGGTCCAGCGTCGGATTTGGAATCGAAAGGTCCCGGGTTCGATACTCGGTCAGGCCACGTATGTAGTGTCATTGAGCAAGGCACCTCACACACATTGCTTAGTACTGGTTAACCACTTAGGTCGGCTAAGCCTGCCCAGGAAAACATGTCTAGGTCCCCGCAAGGGGTTTGACATTGATGGAACAAAAATGTTTTCATTGTTTTCCGACTCAACGAGTGTCTGTGTTTATAACTTTATAAGACAAGGCAATCTCTCCGAGCGAGTGACACAGACGTGCAGTTGTTACTTTCACACTTACACAAAGCACTTTCACAACCTTGGTTGTTACACTTTTGCTTTTTGATATGATGGCAACCGCGATCCACGGTTTTAGATGCTGCCTAGTTAGTCTTTTTCTGTACAATCCAGCCATTTCAACATTTTGTGAACATTACTTAAATTGTCTAGAAAAGGACAGAAAAGAGCAGAAAAGGGCGTACTTAGGTGTCGGGTCAGTAGGGTCTAAATCTATAACCCCATTCACCCACATTTCTTTCAAGCCTATATCAAGCGAATTAGAACATTATACGTGTGCGCGACAATTCTTCTAGGAACCACTACTACGTTTGCTGTCGGTGAACGGTTCTCCAGACATTGGAGGAATCTACATACAAGATACAAGGTGGCAATTAAACATATTTTGTTTACGTTTCGTAATTGTATGTAACATATTTAGAAGAATATTACAACGTATTATAGCTTCAAACTAGTTGAAATCGATGTATAGCTATGCAATTATACAACGTCTAGGTCCTCGTAAGGGGTTTGCCATTAACGGAACATATACGGTGTATACATGCACAGGAACTTGAAATTTTATCCATAAACCACGAAAGGTCTCGTACCTCTATCCTAGGACACCCCCCTTTAATAGAGGGAGTGTCCTAGGGTAGAGGTACGAGACCGTTGGTGGCTTATGGATAAAAATTTCAGTTCCTGTGATACATGTATATACATTACATAGGTACAAATGAAGTTATGATATATATACTATTATATAACCTCTATTAACTTGCGAAACTACACCATTACGGGATTAGAGTAACACTCCTCGCTGGATAGAGAGTTTCCTATCTATTAGAAATCAACAAGTCCTGGTCATAGCCAGTCTCATAGAGCTGGTGTTCCTCAGGGTTCAGTGAGTGGCATGCCCTCTTCTCTTCCTCCTCACATAAGGGACCTACCTGCACAAGTCCCATCCACCTCCCGCCTATTCGCTGATGACACCCACTTGTATAGGAAGGTTTGCTCTACTGCTGACACCAAGGCCCGACAAGATGACCTGGATATACTTCAAAGGTGGGATATGGCTGATGTCGATGTAATCCGTGTCACAAAGAAGAGGAATCAAATTCAGGTCACATATAGCATACAGAGCCAAGACCTGACCTTCACCAAAAAATGACAAGTACTTGCGAGTCTACATATTAAACAACCTATCATGGAGTGCCCATGTAGCAGCCATCGCCAAGAAGGCAACCAACGCCCAAGCCTTCCTCAGAAGTGACCTCCATGGTATGTTAAGCTGCTTATACCGACAACAAGACACAGAGTTCCCAAATCATTGGCAGGCCTATTCTTGAGTATGCCAGCACAGCATGGGATACGCACACCGCCACGAACGACAAATAGTACCAGCCCAATCATACATGACAGTATCAGCACATCACACTTGTCAGGATTGAACTACATAGATCAGTCCCGTTCCCACTGGTCTAGAGCATTCAGCTCGCTTTGTAGGATTTGTGCATCGGAAGATGATTTGTCATCTGCAAATATTCTTGCTTTGCGTTTGAAGGAGTTCGGGGGTCAATAAAATAGGATAGCAACGTCCTAAGACAGAGCCCTGTGGGACCCCGGATATGACAAGCAGTATATCTGAAGTGTAGCCATCCACAACTACTCTTTGGGACCGGCCGTTTAGGAATGACATGATCCACCTTGAAGCCAGTGGGTAGACACCCAGCTCATTAAGTTTGTATATCAGTTTATTGTGATCAACCTTGCCAAACGCTTTACTAAAATCATAGCCTGGATACAGGCGCCGATATAGTTTGCCTGGTCAGTCAAATAAATATATTTTAACACCGAGACAATTAATGGGGCCGTATTGAGTTTCTGATATGTCATTTTGCTAGAGGTGAAAAATGGACAGACTGGAACGCAGGCTACTAAAGCTACTGGCTATCCGATTAGCGAGCTCGCTTCTCACCAATGCAACCCGGGTTGGATCCTCGGAACGGGAATTATGTGAGATTGTACGGTGGTCGCCAGATCGGACAGGTGGGTTTTCTCAGGGTACTCCGGTTTCCTCCCACACGAATGACTACAAATACGCTGTCATCCGAGCCAACGAAAGTTATTGATACATGTATAAGTTGTTAAAACTTGCTTCGCAATCGTTGTAACACCTTTCCTGACAGGCAATGCATACATCAACACTTCAGCCCAGAAGGGAGGAGTTCCCGGTTTTTCAGGCTGCATAGAACACACAAGTGCCATCACACAGCTAATCCGCGAGACAAAAGAAGGTAGGAAGGACCTCACCGTAGTTTGGCTTGACTTAGCCAACGCATACCGGTTCATTCCACACCAGCTGATCTTCACAGCCCTCCGACACTACCATGTAAACGGTCACAAACAGAAAATCATCACCAGCTACCTGGATGGAATCAAGTTCCGGTTTACTGTTGGTGACCAGCTGACCAGATGGCAGAAGTTGGAGAAAGGAATTGTCACAGGATGCACAGTTTCTGTGGTACTCTTCACTATGGGGATGAACCTGCTGATCAACGCTGCCCAACGAGAGACGCGTGGCCCAAGAACGGAATCAGGGATATATCTCCCATCTACCCGAGGCTTCATGGATGACCTCACCTTGACTACAACAACCCATGTTCAAGCTAGGTGGATGCTGACAGCTCTGACAGACGTCGCTTCATGGGGAAGAATGAAGTTCAAGGCAGTCAAATCCAGATCTCTCATCATCAAGAAGGGACAGATTACAGAGAGGTTCAAGCTCTACGTACAGAACGAGGAGATCCCATCCATTGTGACGAGTCCAATCAAGTGCCTGGGCAAGTGGTTTGATGCAACGTTAAAGGACCGAAACAATGTCACGAAGCTCAAACAACAGGTAGACGATGGACTCAAGAAGATAGACCGTTGCGGATTACCGGGCAAGTTCAAAGCATGGCTCTACCAGCACGCACTGCTACCAAGACTGATCTGGCCATTAATGTTGTATGAGGTAGCCAGTACGACAGTGGAAGCCCTGAAGAGAACAACCAGTCGACACCTCAGGAAATGGCTAGGAGTACCCCCAAGCTTCACCAGTATTGGACTCTACGGGAAGAGTAACAAACTATAGCTCCCACTATCTTCACTTGTGGAAGAATTCAAGACGGCCAAGACAAGACTGTGTTGACTCTGAGGGATTCTCCGGACCAACGTATCCGTGAGGCAGGGATCGTAACCCGTAGCAGCAGGAAATGGTCAGCGACAGAATATGTGAACCAGGCAGAGAGCGCGCTCAAGCACAAAGACATTGTGGGAGTGACTGCTGTTGGACGTCAAGGAATCGGTGCAACAAAGACGATGCTGTGGAGCAGATCAAACCAGAAGGAGTCAGAAATCAGGAGAGCAGGGGAACATGCCAGACAAGCAAGGGCTGTGGAAATGGGAGCGCAGGGAGCATGGACTACGTGGAACACCACAGACAGGAAGCTGACCTGGGAAGACATCTGGAAGTATGAGCCACTTCGGTTTTCATTTCTACTTAGGTCCGTCTATGACCTCCTACCATCCCCAGCGAACCTGTGCCGATGGGGACTCACGGCTAATCCCAAATGCAGCTTATGTGACAGAACAGGCACAATAGAGCATGTCCTATAATCCTGTTCTACATCACTGACACAGGGCAGATACAGATGGAGACACGACTCAGTCCTCAGGGAGTTGGCTGACTGGCTGGAGAAAGAGCGGAAGAAGGAACGTGGTAAACATACCCACCATGGGCACATCGCCTTTGTCAAGCCGGGTGAGACCAGGAAGACACAGACACCACACAAGTCATCGATTCTGGATGGCACAACAGGCTGGAACATGGAGGTTGACCTTGGGAAGAGACTTATTTCCCCCCCGAAGTGGTCTAGACGACCCAACGGCAAGACATCGTACTGTGGTCCAAGACAGGGAAGAAGCTCATCGTCATTGAGCTGACAGTACCATGGGAGACAAGGTGCGAAGAGGCCTACGAAAGGAAGAAGGCGAAGTATACAGAGCTTCTGGAACACTGCAAGCAACGAGGTTGGCGTACTTGGCTGTTCCCAGTAGATGTAGGCGCGAGAGGCTTCTGTTCCCAGTCCGTCTGCAGACTGATGACAGCAGTTGGGACTACTGGTAGAGAGAAAAGGATGGCTATCCAGAGACTGAGCCAAGCAGCTGAACGGGATTCAAGCTGGCTGTGGCTGAGACGAGAGGAGAAGAGCTGGAAGCAATCAACCAACGCGCAGTGACTGATCACCACGGTGGGCCCACCGCCACCAGAGTGTCCTTGGAATTAAAGGGCCGAAACACTCAAGGACGGCGGCATCCATGCTGATGATGTTGGTTGAGAAGCAGTCTACATTCCATATAGACTGTATTATATCACGTTAAAACTTGTTTCGCAATCGTTGTAAAATAAATAAAGTTTAAACTAATACATGTGAGAGCAATTGGCCTGTAGTTACTGGCCTTCGACGTTTGGGCCTTTCTTATATACAGGGGCAACAACTGCAGGTCTCCAATCTGATGGAACACTGCCTAATTATAATGATAAGTTAAAGATTGTGATGAGGATGGGAGCAATCTCGTGGTGTAGCTCGCTAAGGATCGTAGGAGATATTCAATTCGGACATGAAGTTTTATTTTGGGATAGTTCCTGTAGTAGCTTGTCAAGACCATCGACTGATATTGAGATCATGGCATCTTGGGTGCTGACTCTATTGAAGTAGCTTTTTTTAGTTATACAAATATATTTTAGCTCGATTGCCAAACAATTTTTACAACTTATATTAATCACTCTCGAGGTCTCATTCCTTATCGCAACGAGGGGGAGAGAAGAGGCAACGTGGCAATTAAATGCCTTGCACCTCTTTATCAGTAAATTCTCCAATAGAGAGATCAATATGGTTTTTAATTTCCCAGTAAGAGAATATTTTTCGGGCCAACCCTCTGACCATAAATATAAAAGGTTTCTACACACTTCATCATTTGGATAATGGGATCAAATGTTTTTCGATCTATTTGATGAGGAAGGTTGATTTCTAGTGATATTTTTCATAAATGCATTCATATCAGGAATTAAATCCGTATCGGAGTCTAGAGGGCTGGATATGGGTGTACTGGAAGGACAGTTATCTATAGCTAAATAATTCCCAGCAGCGAGTGACAAGACTAGCCGGGCTAGGGCAGATCACCACCACCGTCCAGTCAAATTTGAAAAGAACCACTCACCTTTGAGCCATGTCGGTGTTGAGGTTCTACACAGTTCAACGTAAGACTATAATAATAATAATAAAAATAATAATAATAAAGTCTTTATTTTACGAACCTTGAGAACATTAACTGACACACACCTTAGTTAGCATCTACACTGGATTATATGCATACTCCTTTTTATTGTTGTTGAATTTATTTATCCTCGCCACCGTGGAACCATGTTGGCGAGCGTTGCAATATGATTGGTTTCTATAACTTCTTGTGGAAGCAGCGATATCACAGTTGTAGCTCATTCGCTTCAGGTATGATATTCCCAGAGTTCGCTGTAGCCGTTGTAGACTTTAAATGCCTTGCCTAAGAGCACGATCGTAACGGCTCCAGCGGGGCGCGAATTCCGGACATTTCGCACCTGAAGCGAACTATACAACCTATTTAGAAGGAAACACGAAGAGCTCTATCATTTATGCGACAGGGAACAATCACTTGTTTCGCAATCGCGCTAAAATAAATTTGTATAAACTATAGGTTGTATAATATTGATACACATCGCTAGACATCGATTTAAAGTAATTTGAATTAAATGTCTTTAGTTCACCTTTTACTCAAGAAAAATATAGAAATTAGTTTTATTAACGCCTACAATGAATTCAATCGTTCGGATTGAACTATGCTATGTATCTATGATTGAGCTCGATTGAAGCTTCGCCTTATTCATATTAGTCGTATATATGACATAACGCCATAACCTAATATGTTTCGCCATATGTTGCAAAAGATAACTAAAATTAATGTGTTTCAATTGTCCCTTTTCCTAAGAAAAGTACGCCCTTTTTCCTGCTCTTTTCTGATCATTTCTGTCCTTTTCTAGAAAAGGGCCATTTTCTTACTATCACAATGTGCCAATAAAACGGTCACTGGGTTAGAGATTGCACATTACTTCATATATAGCTTGAATTTGAACACATTACATCGTTCTAAGTCTTTAACCTATATTATTCTAGGATATTTCTAAGAAATTTAGCTATATTGATTTAAAAACAATTAAAAAATAGCATGTATGTGGATAATGAGATTATTATCTACACAAATTCCGTGACGTCATGCAAACCTGTGGTCTTTAATGTTTTGTACACAGAGAAGGAAATTGGATAAAATCGACACAGTTTTGGCCCAATTAGGGGCTAAATAAGTTTAATATGTCGAAGAATTCAAAGTCTTCACTCCGGAGTGATTCTGGATTTGTTGAAATCAAAAGCAAGGTAACCATAATCTTTCGGATTTTGCCCAGGTGTTCCAACAGGTGTGGTCATCAATTTTTCCCCCCGATCAGTTTGCTATTTTATGACTCATCCATGAAATGATTTGATTCAGAAGTTGCTTTTCTGTGATTTGCTTGTAGCTGTCATTGGTTGGAATGTTGAGATAACCGTCTGCGTCATTGCATTGTTTGATAAAATGGGGTTCTTCTGCTTATGTTTACTTTTCATGCATGACTGATTACAGGTAAATCGCCATCATCTGCAGATCACTGGCCAATCATTGACAACTTTGAAATTACTGTCTAAGTAAATACCTGTTTACTGTATTTACCATATATATGATAGTGGTGTATTCGCAACAATAACTTCATAGTTTTCATAAATTGCTTCACAAATGGTATTATCTTTTTTGATACAGACACAATGCCCCTCCCCCCCCCCCCACCTCCGTTTTTTAACACAGGAGGACAAAAGGGTTATAGTTTGTGCTAGGTTTATGATCCTATTTGAATAGGGGGGATTAGGGTTTGTATATGTGGGGGATTAAGTCCGCCTGTGTGAGGATTATATACTGCACTCTTTTATTTTATATGCTTCGTTCTTGATACAATTAAATTCATCGCAGGTTATAAGGCATCATACACAACGCGAAGTACTAACCACTATACGATCTGATAGCGCAGTGGATGCGCGTTCGCTTCAGGTGCGAAAGGTCCAGAGTTTGAGCCCCACTGGAGCCGTTATGATTGTGCACTTAGGCAAGGCATTTAAATTCCACATTGCCTCTTCTCTCTCCTTCATTGCGATGGATTCCATCAGGAATGAGGTCTCGAGAGTGATGGGTAATATAAGTTGAAAGAACTTGTTTCGCAATCGAGCTAAAATTAATTTGTATACGGCATCATAGAAGTCTGCATTTATCAATGTTATCTGGGATTAATAGACACGTCACAGTAAAATGTTTAGATATAGCAATGATAATCGTGTCGATACATGTACGTTTTATATTGGAATTACATTCAATTCGTACCCTGGACGTTTCGTACCCAATGTCTTGAGACGATTCAAACACAAGTCTGGACAGTTCGTAACCTAGGGTTAAAGTTGGGGTTAGAGACGTTTCATACATTTTGGTGATATACGAAATTATGTTTTGTGTCCTGTGTTTTTAGCTGATCTGCATTTAAATTTATTGTGAACGAAATCTGTACGAAACAGATCGAGTATGGTTTCACGACATTGTAAAGCAATACGTTCTTATATAAAGCGAACATATTCATTTCAATATCTATGAAACTTTGAATTTAAGCACATTTTATGCATATTTAATACGTATATTTAGTACTTATCATTTGTGAAATAAACTAAAATTCTGAGCTATTATCGCTAGTAAAGGGAAGCAAGTTTTAACAACTTATATTAATCACTCTCGTTGGCACGGATGAAAGCGTATATGTAGTCATTCGTGTGGGAGTAAACAGGAGTACCCGGAGAAAACCCACCTGTCCGATCTATCGACCACTGTACCATCTCACATACTTCCCAGTCCGAGGATCGAACCCAGGTTGCATTGGTGAGAAGTGAGCGGGCTAACCACTGCGCTAATTCATAACATGAACACTCGGAATTACTATGAAAAAAGGTGATATTCATAAAATATATTTAGCTACGAATTGAAATAAATCAGAAAAACTCGTAATGATATTGTATTCTTGGTTAAAAAACTGTTTAACCTTTTCAACACCGCAGACCTCTAAATAGGCTTACAAAAAGTGTAGATCCAGATGAGCTGGCTCGTAACGAGCCGTCTCATCAGGATCTGCACTTTTTGCAAGTAGTATTACTAATTTTAGACAAAATTACCCATCTTGATAAATGAACTGGTCCGAATGTAATTTTCTTATTCATTTATTGGTCTAAGAATATCATGGACCAGTCCATGTCAGTTACTTGGTGTTGAAAGGGTTAATCCATCACTGGCATCATATAATTTGTGATTGCCCCGGCATCAGCATAATCAAAATGGATGTGCTTAGATTTACGGCTGGACTCACCGAGTTCAAAACAAAATGCGGGTAACTTGTAATTTGTTCCGGTAAATGATTTTGGTACCAACATTAAGTTAAAAGCCTGAACTATTAATAAATATTCATTAAATGGCCAAAAAAATAGTATTTTACATAAATTGTCAAAGTTGACTCGCTAGGCATTTTCATCAAGAGTCAAACAAGTGTCTTTAGTGATTTTCATGCATCAAACCCCGGGAGCTTTGGTCAAATGAACATCCTGTGTCAAACAGCACTTTATTATTTGTATAACCACTAATACAAGGGGCTTCCGTGGCCGAGTGAACGGAGTGATTACAGTTGTTGACTTCTAATCATTAAAAAATATCATTTACTGCTGCTGGTTCGAATCCCATTGGGGATGTTGAATTCTTTCCATGTGAGGAAGTACAGCTTGCTGAAAGTCGGTGGTGCCCGTCCGTGTCTCAATACTACTCAGAGGGGCATCCGGGGTCTGCCATCACCAATTATACCTGAAGATTCTTCACATGACTAAGTTGTTGGAGTGGCTTTGAACCCTAAAACTCACAAACCGCTAACTCTATTGTGTTTTTTACGTTTATTTATCGTCGCTACCGGTTGCCCATATGAGCGACGTCTCCTGAAGAGATTAGTCATTTTAGATTTTGGAAGATAGTGCAATGATACAGAGAGAGACCCATTCCAGAGTCTCCTCTGGTTCTTTTACGTGCACAGTGTAAAGCACCGACACGAGACCTCGGTTTAACGTCTTATCTGAAAGACCGTTAATTTTATTCGGGTCAGACCGGGGGATCGAACCTGCAATATCTGGATTAACAGTCCAACGTGTTAACCACTGGACTACAGATCCGTCTGTCCCGCCAACTCTGTTGATTAGCATGTAAAGATGTTTTACATCAACGTCACTGATTGGCTATGCACATTGCAAATTTTGAGGATAGCGTAGATTGGATTAAGGCAAATTTCAAGGTGTCAGCTGTCTCCAGTAGACGCCTGGGCGGAGTTTGGTTTATGCTTGGCAGTGTGTAATAGTCATTTATTAGGCATGTAGTCTAACATACAAAACACAGTCAGATACATGTACGTTACTTTCTCAATCTGACTCTAATAAACTGTTTGTTTGTTTCAGTTTGATGCAGAATTCCGGAGATTTTCGTTTGACAGAAACAGTCATCAAATGTTTGGTCCATTCAAGGACACTATTGAGAAGGTGCATTTTTTGCGTAATGTTCCATTCACCGTTACATACACAGACATCCACGGGGACCTTCTGCCCATCAACAATGACGATAACTTCAACTTGGCATTATCTACAGCAAAACCTGCCCTCAGAATAATCGTGCAAAAGAAAGGTAATGTTAATAAGACTGTATAAATACACGCGACCGCCTCTGTGGTTAAAGTCGCTGATTTTAATAACACTGTAATCTATCGTCACTGGTTCGAGCCTGCTCAGGCCGTGTCTGTTTATATGAAAAAAGTTGGCAGTTTCTTTCGGAGGTTTGTGCATCAGGTACTGGTTAACAGCTGGAGCCTGCTAAGGAAACATGTTAGGTAAACTGCCAACCAGTGATATAGCCCAAAAAGGTGCTGATGAAGGCGTAGAAGCCGAACAAAGAAATACTTGCACATGTATTAGACAAGTATGTTTCAAGTCTGTAATTGTCCAGTAATTGCAGATGCATTACTACCAGAAATCTTACTTGTAAATTATAGGAAATATGTTAATACCGACTTTCCATATAAGACATTTTTGGAAAGATCCAATATAAAAACCGAAAACTGTAAACATATGACTGACTGACTGATATCAGAATTCTTGTACGTGAACTGAATTGAATGTATGAAGCATCATTGTGTGGCTCATCGTAGTTCAGAATTTTTGGGAGAAGTAAGAAAGTGCATGATTGCTTGCTTAAGTGGTATTATATCAGGGATCATTTTAGAGGGTGATGTGGGCGAAATATTCGTCCTAGGGACCTTGACTTCGCCCTCTGGGGACTCCACTTCTCCCTTAAATTTTTTTTTTTTTACAATTTTCATGCAAAATGTTGGCCAGTAAGATACACTTGCCCATTATAAAGCACTCCTTCTATTATATATAATGTTGTATTTAATGGTCATACTGTGTATTTTAACCATATTTCGTTGACATTTATTAAATAACACCATTTAACCCTTTCAACACCACAGACCTCTAAATTGGCTTACAAAAAAGTGTAGATCCAGACAAGCCGTCTCATCAGGATCTGCACTTTTTTCAAGTAATATAACTATTTTTAGAGAGAGAAAAATACCCATTTTGATAAATGAACTGATCCAAATGTAATTTTGTTATTAATTTATTGGTCTAAAAATATCATGGACCAGTCCATGTCAGTTACTTGGTGTTGAATGGGTTAAGGACGTGATCGCACGCTTTCTCACTTCTCCCAAAAATTCTGACCTAGAATGAACCCTGTTATATAATTATATAATATATTTCAACAAAATAGGGTTAGGATACACAAAATGTCCGTCCAATACAACATTTAGAATTTCAAGGAATGCTTTAAATACAATGTATCTTACTAGAGAATTTCTGTATGCAAATTGTGAAGAAAAAAACTAATTTTAAGGAAGAATTGGGGCACCAAGGAGACGAAATTAGTGTCCTTAGGGCAAATAATGTGTCCATGTCACCCTCTAGAGTGAGCTCTAGAATGTGTGCTGCATTGTACATGTGACATAGTTCTCTTTCAGTCCCCACCCACTTTAACACCATAAATGTATTGTATAGCCTCAATAACTACAGCGCAGGTTGATTTTATTTCCTACATATATTATATATACAACATTATATTTTAACGGGATTTTATTTCTTACATGTATTATATATACAACATTATATTTTAATGGGATTTTATTTCTTGCATGTATTATATATACAACATTATATTTTAACGGGATTTTATTTCTTACATGTATTATTTATACATTATATTTTAACGGGATTTTATTTCTTGCATGTATTATATATACATTATATTTTAACGGGATTTTATTTCTTACATGTATTATATATACAACATTATATTTTAACGGGATTTTATTTCTTACATGTATTATATATACAACATTATATTTTAACGGGATTTTATTTCTTACATGTATTATATATACAACATTATATTTTAACGGGATTTTATTTCTTACATGTATTATTTATACATTATATTTTAACGGGATTTTATTTCTTGCATGTATTATATATACATTATATTTTAACGGGATTTTATTTCTTACATGTATTATATATACAACATTATATTTTAACGGGATTTTATTTCTTGCATGTATTATATATACAACATTATATTTTAACGTTATATTCCTGTTAATAATGATTGCCACTATTTCTGAAAAGGTTGCAATTGTACAATTATTCTTTTCGAAACCAGTACAGCATTACTCAAGTTTTGCAGTAATTAAATCCATCCTTTTTAATATTTGTAATAAAACATTGTACGTCAACAAGTGTTGTAACATATACGGTCTTATTTTGACTAGGATATTTTTTCCCATGCTGCTCTCTCCGTGGCTCTGTTTCTAGGCAACATATATCATAGCGACAATGGGATTAATGTTTGTGGATCACTTTTTTTAGAATGTTTTATTAAAATGATTGCCATTAAAACTGTGACTCGCATACACTGAAATTTCTTTCTTTTTTAAACAAGGAATATATGTCTGTAATGTCTGTTACATAGTGTTTATATGTAAGTATTCCAGTCTAAAACACACATGAATGTAGTAAAATAAGTGAGATTCAAATACGTTCTTGTATAAACATAATGTACTCCTCAACATAATACATGTATAGACATAATGTACTTCCCAACATAATACATGTATAGACATAATGTACTTCCCAACATAATACATATATAGACATAATGTACTCCTCAACATAATACTTATATAGACATAATGTACTCCTCAACATAATACATGTATAGACATAATGTACTCCTCAACATAATACATATATAGACATAATGTACTCCTCAACATAATACATATATAGACATAATGTACTCCTCAACATAATACATGTATAGACATAATGTACTCCTCAACATAATACATGTATAGACATAATGTACTCCTCAACATAATACATGTATAGACATAATGTACTTCCCAACATAATACATATATAGACATAATGTACTCCTCAACATAATACATGTATAGACATAATGTACTTCCCAACATAATACATATATAGACATAATGTACTTCCCAACATAATACTTGTATAGACATAATGTACTCCTCAACATAATACTTGTATAGACATAATGTACTCCTCAACATAATACATATATAGACATAATGTACTCCTCAACATAATACATGTATAGACATAATGTACTCCTCAACATAATACATATATAAACATAATGTACTTCCCAACATAATACATATATAGACATAATGTACTCCTCAACATAATACATGTATAGACATAATGTACTCCTCAACATAATACATGTATAGACATAATGTACTCCTCAACATAATACATGTATAGACATAATGTACTCCTCAACAAAATGTATAAACATAATGTACTCCTCAACATAATACATGTATATACATAATGTACTTCCCAACATAATACATGTATAGACATAATGTACTTCCCAACATAATACATGTATAGACATAATGTACTCCTCAACATAATACATGTATAGACATAATGTACTCCTCAACATAATACATGTATAGACATAATGTACTCCTCAACATAATACATGTATAGACATAATGTACTCCCCAACATAATACATATTAGACATAATGTACTCCCAACATAATACATATATAGACATAATGTACTCCTCAACATAATACATATATATATATATTTGACATAATGTACTCCTCAACATAATACATATATATATGACATAATGTACTCCTCAACATAATACATATATAGACATAATGTACTTCCCAACATAATACATATATAGACATAATGTACTCCTCAACATAATACATGTATATACATAATGTACTCCTCAACATAATACATATATATATATATATAGACATAATGTACTCCTCAACATAATACATATATATATATATATAGACATAATGTACTTCCCAACATAATACATGTATAGACATAATGTACTCCTCAACATAATACATGCATAGACATAATGTACTCCTCAACATAATACATATATATATATAGACATAATGTACTCCTCAACATAATACATGTATAAACATAATGTACTTCCCAACATAATACATATATAGACATAATGTACTCCTCAACATAATACATGTATAGACATAATGTACTCCTCAACATAATACATATATAGACATAATGTACTTCCCAACATAATACATGTATAGACATAATGTACTCCTCAACATAATACATATATATACATAATGTACTCCTCAACATAATACATATATAGACATAATGTACTCCTCAACATAATACATGTATAGACATAATGTACTTTCCAACATAATACATATATAGACATAATGTACTTCCCAACATAATACATGTATAGACATAATGTACTTTCCAACATAATACATATATAGACATAATGTACTTTCCAACATACTACATATATAGACATAATGTACTTTCCAACATAATACATATATAGACATAATGTACTTTCCAACATAATACATATATAGACATAATGTACTTTCCAACATAATACATATATAGACATAATGTACTTTCCAACATAATACATATATATACATAATGTACTCCTCAACATAATACATATATAGACATAATGTACTTCCCAACATAATACATATATATACATAATGTACTCCTCAACATAATACATATATAGACATAATGTACTTCCCAACATAATACATATATAGACATAATGTACTTGCCAACCTAATACATATATAGACATAATGTACTCCTCAACATAATACATGTATAGACATAATGTACTCCTCAACATAATACATATATAGACATAATGTACTTGCCAACCTAATACATATATAGACATAATGTACTTCCCAACATAATACATGTATAGACATAATGTACTCCTCAACATAATACATGTATAGACATAATGTACTCCTCAACATAATACATGTATAGACATAATGTACTCCTCAACATAATACATATATAGACATAATGTACTCCTTCAACATAATAATATAGATAATGTATTCCCAACATAATACATATATAGACATAATGTACTCCTCAACATAATACATATATAGACATAATGTACTTCCCAACATAATACATGTATAGACATAATGTACTCCTCAACATAATACATGTATAGACATAATGTACTTCCCAACATAATACATGTATAGACATAATGTACTCCTCAACATAATACATATATAGACATAATGTACTTCCCAACATAATACATGTATAGACATAATGTACTCCTCAACATAATACATATATAGACATAATGTACTCCTCAACATAATACATATATAGACATAATGTACTTCCCCAACATAATACATGTATAGACATAATGTACTTCCCAACATAATACATATATAGACATAATGTACTTCCCAACATAATACATATATAGACATAATGTACTTCCCAACATAATACA
Organism: Archivesica marissinica; assembly: GCA_014843695.1. Lineage (NCBI taxonomy): Eukaryota > Metazoa > Mollusca > Bivalvia > Venerida > Vesicomyidae > Archivesica > Archivesica marissinica. The sequence goes on from CM026395.1 coordinate 8,817,652, forward strand.
TATATAGACATAATGTACTCCTCAACATAATACATGTATAGACATAATGTACTCCTCAACATAATACATGTATAGACATAATGTACTTCCCAACATAATACATGTATAGACATAATGTACTTCCCAACATAATACATGTATAGACATAATGTACTCCTCAACATAATACATATATAGACATAATGTACTCCTCAACATAATACATGTATAGACATAATGTACTTCCCAACATAATACATGTATAGACATAATGTACTTCCCAACATAATACATATATATAGACATAATGTACTCCTCAACATAATACATATATTGACACAACCGACTGTGTACATCACATCTAGGTCCCACAACCGACTGTGTACATCACATCTAGGTCCCACAACCGACTGTGTACATCACATCTAGGTCCCACAACCGACTGTGTACATCACATCTAGGTCCCACAAACGACTGTGTACATCACATCTAGGTCCCACAACTGACTGTGTACATCACATCTAGGTCCCACAACCGACTGTGTACATCACATCTAGGTTCCACAACCGACTGTGTACATGTACATCACATCTAGGTTCCACAACTGACTGTGTACATCACATCTAGGTCCCACAACCGACTGTGTACATCACATCTAGGTCCCACAACTGACTGTGTACATCACATCTAGGTCCCACAACCGACTGTGTACATCACATCTAGGTTCCACAACCGACTGTGTACATGTGCAACACATCTAGGTTCCACAACCGACTGTGTACATGTGCAACACATCTAGGTTCCACAACCGACTGTGTACAACACATCTAGGTTCCACAACCGACTTTGTACATCACATCTAGGTTCCACAACCGACTGTGTACATCACATCTAGGTCCCACAACCGACTGTGTACATCACATCTAGGTTCCACAACCGACTGTGTACATCACATCTAGGTTCCACAACCGACTGTGTACAACACATCTAGGTTCCACAACCGACTGTGTACATCACATCTAGGTTCCACAACCTACTGTGTACATGTACAACACATCTATGTTCCACAACTGACTGAGTACATGTACATCACATCTAGGTTCCACAACCGTCTGTCTAGGTTATTGATACATGAACTGATTGGCTGAGTAGGTATTGTCACAAATAATGAAAATGACTTCTAAATATTAAAATACAATATATGATCTGCATTTTGGAATATTTAAAAATATTTGCAGACTATTTGGTGACAAATAAACAGCATATTATAAATGCAGGTGTCAGTGCAACATTCACCACCAAATTACCTTCAGAGTAGGGGGTGGGTGCCTTTAGTGGGAAATTTAAAAAATGCAATCGGTCAACCCCATTGAAATTTGACATTTTCCTGTGGCTCAAAGGCCAGTCTATTGAAAACTACTATCTTTTGTGCCAAACTATTTTTGGGGAAAATATAATGGCACTGTGTGTTATAATGGTGGCCTATGGAAATTGTAATAGCGATGTCTGACCTTTAGGGAATGGAGCATGTCTGTTACACTAGAGGTATGAAAGAAGTCAGACATAATGTACTCGTCAACTTAATACAAGTATAGAGATAATGTACTCCCTTAAAGTGACACTACATCAATGAAAACGCAAATTTCCACAGAATGTAATTTCCTATTATACCATATATTTTCTCCCAAAATGTTTGCCTCAAAAATTGAGTATTTCAATTAATTAACAAACGTCGTATACACATAACAAAATAATGTAAATAGGGTCGGCATCCATGCATAATACAACGCGTGTATCATGAATAACACGATTTATGTTACATATTTACCGTTATATTTCACATCTGTGTCTATGCATATTTATTATACACATTATCTCGCGTTTAGTATTGACTCCGATGAAATCCCGTTATATGAAATCGTACTTTCACTTTTGAAGTTTGTAGACCACAACAACACTGTTTATTGATTCAATGTTAGTGTTCTAATGTATTGGGAAGAATTTGTAGTAGCAATGCATTTATACATGAAAAATGCTTTTTTGTTGTTGTTGCTTTTTGTGATGTAATGCAGGGCTCGACACTAACCACTGCCCGATTGCCCGGGGCAGGTAAATGTTGGCGGCGGGCAAGTACTTGTTGTTACTCGCTTGCCCGACGGGCAACTAGTTTTAAAAAAAAAAAAAAATTTTTGTTTCAATATTTTACGAAACGATAGCTACTCTTGCTCGACAATAATAACGTACGCCTTTTTTCTCAACCACCCAACTGAATAATGACATCAACCACGCGTTTTGACCCTAAGCCCAGTGTTTTGGCTCCAATATCTGAATAGCAAACAGCATAGAGTCTGATCAGATGGTATGTTCTGTGCAATCTGATATGGCTCTATGCTGTTTGCAAAAACGAGTATACTCGTTTCCAGCGCAGTAATGGTCAATGAATGATTTCATCAGCATTTGATAATCAGCCAAATAGTTCGAGAGCTAGTCTATACTAATTTATTTTAAGCTCGATTATCAAACAAGTACTACAAATTCGATTAATCATGGCATGCTTACGTCTGTTCCTGGGACCAACCACAGTACTACACAATTTTGGATAAAGTTTCTTGCTCAAGGAAACAATGGTAGGGCTCGAACTCATTGGGATTGTTTGTGATACGGCTGCACACAGCATCATATAAGATTTAGAGTGGTGCAATATAAGCACGATTTGGGATATCTTTGCTTTTTCTTCCAAAATGCACGGCCAGAAAACAGTAATGTTATGAACCTGTATAGTGTTGAAAAAATTAAATATGAACAAATAATCAGAAGTAAAACTTCGGGCAGGTGAAAATCTCATTCGGGCAGGTAAATCTGCAGTCATGGTTGCCCGAGGGGCAACCAAGGTAAAACATTAGCGTCGAGCCCTGTGTAATGTCGCTTTAAAGTCATCTGCAGCACACTGCATGGAATCTACATTATAGCCTGATGGTAGTATCTGGAGGTTGGCCCATTAAATGGCAATAAAACTGATAGAGAGGAGTGTTGTGTGTCTTGTGAAACATGGCACACTCTAATTAGCTGATTACTTTAATATTGATAATGCATCGTGCTATGTCTAATTGGAAACTGTCTGTGTTGTTGCTTGGTTCAGTCCAGAATGAAACATGGTCTACTACTATATAGAATATAGATCTAGCTTGGCGTAATCAGATTTATTCATCATCATGATAATTACTGTATCTTACAGTACATGTATGTATATTATATTGTATTAAATAAAATGACAAGTGCATTAAAATGGAGGGCATTTATAAGCTTCTTGATATTCTCTCCAAACCACAGATCTCTCTGACTGGATACTCTGCATGTCTGACTGGATACTCCACGGGTCTGACTGGATACTCCACATGTCTGACTAGATACTCCACGGGTCTGACTGGATACTCCACGGGTCTGACTGGATACTCCACATGTCTGACTCATAGGTGTGACTGGATACGTGTGACTGGATACACCACATGTCTGACTGGATACTCCATGGCTCTGACTGGAGACTCCATAGGTCTGACTGGATACTCCACATGTCTGACTGGATACTCCACAGGTTTGACTGGAGACTCCATAGGTCTGACTGGATACTCCACAGGTCTGACTGGATACTCCATGGGTCTGACTGGAGACTCCATAGGTGTGACTGGATACACCACATGTCTGACTGGATACTCCACATGTCTGACTGGATACTCCACATGTCTGACTGGATACTCCACATGTCTGACTGGATACTCCACATGTCTGACTGGATACTCCACATGTCTGACAGGATACTCCACATGTCTGACTGGATACTCCACATGTCTGACTGGATACTCCACAGGTCTGACTGGATACTCCACATGTCTGACTGGATACTCCACATGTCTGACAGGATACTCCACATGTCTGACTGGATACTCCACATGTCTGACTGGATACTCCACAGGTCTGACTGGATACTCCACATGTCTGACTGGATACTCCACAGGTCTGACTGGAGACTCCATAGGTCTGACTGGATACACCACAGGTCTGACTGGATACTCCACATGTCTGACTGGATACTCCACAGGTCTGACTGGATACTCCACTGGTCTGACTGGATACTCCACATGTCTGACTGGATACTCCACAGGTCTGACTGGATACTCCACAGGTCTGACAGGATACTCCACATGTCTGACTGGGTACTCCACATGTCTGACTGGATACTCCACATGTCTGACTGGGTACTCCACAGGTCTGACTGGATACTCCACATGTCTGACTGGGTACTCCACAGGTCTGACTGGATACTCCACATGTCTGACTCATAGGTGTGACTGGATATGTGTGACTGGATACACCACGTGTCTGACTGGATACTCCATGGGTCTGACTGGATACTCCACAGGTCTGACTGGATACTCCACAGATCTGACTGGATACTCCACAGGTCTGACTGGATACTCCACATGTCTGACTCATAGGTGTGACTGGATACGTGTGACTGGATACACCACATGTCTGACTGGATACTCCACGGGTCTGACTGGATACTCCACATGTCTGACTGGATACTCCATGGGTCTGACTGGATACTCCACATGTCTGACTGTATACTCCACATGTCTGACTGGATACTCCATGGGTCTGACTGGATACTCCACATGTCTGACTGGATACTCCACATGTCTGACTGGATACTCCACAGGTCTGACTGGATACTCCACAGGTCTGACTGGATACTCCACATGTCTGACTGAATACTCCACATGTCTGACTGAATACTCCACATGTCTGACTGGATACTCCACATGTCTGACTGGATACTCCACATGTCTGACTGGATACTCCACATGTCTGACTGGATACTCCACATGTCTGACTGGAGACTCCATAGGTCTGACTGGATACTCCACATGTCTGACTGGATACTCCACATGTCTGACTGGATACTCCACAGGTCTGACTGGATACTCCACAGGTCTGACTGGGTACTCCACATGTCTGACTGGATACTCCACAGATCAGACTTGATCTGTTATTCTCTGCTTTGTTTTGATATCAGCACACTGTCTCACACTGTTAATGGGTATAGTTCAGTCTTCACGGGGCACCCTATGGCCAGTCGTTACAGTCATTGAATTGAATGACTTGCCCCTCACCGATGTAGTTTCACACCCTAATGTGTCAAGTGAGAAAACTACCCATCTGGCTTGCAGAAGGTCTATGACCAAAATACTGCTCGGAGGGGCACCCAGGGTGTTCTTCCACCATGATAGCCGGAGATCTTGTCTGAGTTACCACACTTGAGTGCAATACAAAATCCAGTATGAAAACAGTAACCTAATAATCCTATTGTACCGGTTGCATGTATGGTTTATGAAAGATGCACACTAACACCGAGTGTTCACATCAATTTAGCCACGTCTTACAATCACACAAGGTAAAGAAGTGGTCCCATCCAAATTATAATTTATGCGGATTCATGTCAAACACATGTACATGTACTTAACCCATTCAACACCAAGTAACTGACATGGACTGGTCCATGATATTTTTAGACCAATAAATTAATAACAAAATTACATTTGGATCAGTTCATTTATCAAAATGGGTAATTTTTTTCTAAAAATAGTTATATTAGTTGAAAAAAAGTGCAGATCCTGATGAGACGGCTCGTCACAAGCCGGCTCATCTGGATCTACACTTTTTGTAAGCCAATTTAGAGGTCTGTGGTGTTGAAAGGGTTAATGGTTTTTGATGTTCTTTTTTTGTTTCATGTTGCACCAGCAGCTTAGGTTATAATGCGGCTCTCCAGCTATTATTGGTGGAGGAAGAGACCCTGGGTGCCCCCTTTGAGCAGTATTTTAAGCACAGACAGACAAAATTGCACTGCATGCGAGTGTCACATTTGTTATGTCTGTAATGCTAATAAAACTGGTGCGGGTTGTTATCCCATGTGCGAGCCGTTGTCTAAGTATAGGATAGATCACCAATTGGCCCGTCTTAACGAAATATACACCGAGCGAAGTGAGGTGTATATTTCGTTAAGACGGGCAAATGAGTTGATCTATCTGACTTAGACAAGTACATAAGTACCGGTAGGTCGCGTCTATGCGATTTAGAAGCGAGAAATGTGGCTTTTTCATTGGACCACGTGACTTAGTCGTTGTCTAATATTGTTAAAACTAATGGCCAAACCATTTGTATTTTCATGCTATGTATTGTATCTTTATGTGTATGACATATGTACTATTGATATGCAATAAAATACGATTAAATTTAAAAAACATGCTAAAAGTGATTTACAAATATTAATTTCTCAGCCATTAGGAGTTGTTACACAGATATAGAGCTACTGACGTGACCGACATAAAGACTATCCCAGTGAACATAATATATACATATAAGTTTACAGGTACATTAAACATGTCTTAGGTTCAATTTCTGTACTGAAATACTTTAACATTGGTTTTGTAACATCATCGTTTTGAACAGAAATATGACATGAAATCAGTTGGTGGACTGTGACGTAGCGTACACAGTTGGTTGTGGGACCTAGATGTGATGTACATGTACACAGTTGGTTGTGGGACCTAGATGTGTTGTACACAGTTGGTTGTGGAACCTAGATGTGATGTACATGTACACAGTTGGTTGTGGGACCTAGATGTGATGTATACAGTTGGTTATGGAACCTAGATGTGTTGTACACAGTTGGTTGTGGGACCTAGATGTGATGTACACAGTCGGTTGTGGAACCTAGATGTGTTGTACACAATTGGTTGTGGAACCTAGATGTGATGTACACAATTGGTTGTGGAACCTAGATGTGATGTACACAATTGGTTGTGGGACCTAGATGTGATGTACATGTACACAGTTGGTTGTGGGACCTAGATGTGATGTACACAGTTGGTTGTGGGACCTAGATGTGATGTACACAATTGGTTGTGTGACCTAGATGTGTTGTACATGTACACAGTTGGTTGTGGGACCTAGATGTGATGTACACAGTTGGTTGTGGGACCTAGATGTGATGTACACAGTTGGTTGTGGGACCTAGATGTGATGTACACAATTGGTTGTGGGACCTAGATGTGATGTACACAGTTGGTTGTGGGACCTAGATGTGATGTACACAGTTGGTTGTGGGACCTAGATGTGATGTACACAGTTGGTTGTGGGACCTAGATGTGATGTACACAGTTGGTTGTGGAACCTAGATGTGATGTACATGTACACAGTTGGTTGTGGGACCTAGATGTGATGTACCTGTACACAGTCGGTTGTGGAACCTAGATGTGATGTACCTGTACACAGTCGGTTGTGGAACCTAGATGTGATGTACATGTACACAGTCGGTTGTGGAACCTAGATGTGATGTACATGTACACAGTCGGTTGTGGAACCTAGATGTGATGTACATGTACACAGTTGGTTGTGGAACCTAGATGTGATGTACACAGTAGGTTGTGTGACCTATATTGCTTTTAATTGCAGCGGCACGGCACATAATTTGTGTCATACAATCAAATATCCTCTATCCATATATACTGGTATGATAGTATATCTAAGTGGCCTGGTGGTCGGGGTAGGCAACATTCTGTGAATATTTGTGGCTTCGGAATCACACTTGATTATGCTCTGTCTGATAGTACAAGTAGACAAGCTAAGTGCCTGTCACTGGCTGTAAATATTGGTTTTAAATGTTTTATTCTGCATCAGTAGATAATAATAATACTAACACAAGGTCTCATTCTAGGTCATAATATTTTTGAGAAGTGAGACAGCGCGCACGATTGCACCCTTAAATTGTGTTATTTAATAAATGTCAACAAAATATGGTTAAAAGTCACAATTTGTTGAATTTGACAATTTTGAATAGAAGGAGTGCGTTACCATGGGGCCAGTGTATCTTGCTGGAGAGTATTTTGTATGAAAATTGTTAAAAAGTGGGGTCCCCAGATGTCGACGGTCAGGGTCCCTTGGGGCCCCCAGTCACCCTCTAGAATGAGCCCTGACCACAGTTACATGCATACTGAAAGAAGTGGGGTCCCCAGGGGGCGATTGTCAGGGTCCCTGGGGTGCTCCAGTCACCCTCTAGAATGAGCCCTGACCACAGTTACATGCATACTGAAAGAAGTGGGGTCCCCAGGGGGCGACTGTCAGGGTCACTGAGGTGCCCCAGTCACCCTCTAGAATGAGCCCTGACCACAGTTACATGCATACTGAAAGAAGTGGGGTCGATGGTCAGGTCCCTGGGGCGCCCCTGTCACCCTCTAGAATGAGCCCTGACCACAGTTACATGCATACTGAAAGAAGTGGGGGTCGAGGGTCCCTGGGGCGCCCCTGTCACCCTCTAGAATGAGCCCTGTCCACAGTTGCATGTATACTGAAATAATGCTGGAATATTAAATATGCAAACATAGATTTGTTGCAGCATTTAGAAGAAATCTGCCATCCTTGCAAACAGCTTTATATTTATCCAACATTCATGTGTACTGATAGAGACAGCAGTATGTGTAGTATAAATAGTGTTTAATTAGGAACTGGCTAATTAACATGTAACACTGTCATCAATCTCTGGTAATCTTTCATCACTAAATTTTTGTTTTTTATCAGAATATGCGATAAATAGAATACACTTAACCCTGTCTTAACCCATTTCATTCTGGATACATTTAAAGGCTTTCGCAAACAACATAGATCCAGATCAGCTGCAGCGTGACGCTGTATGCTGATCAGGATCTATGTTGTTTGCTACATGGCAAAGTGTCTTAGCAAGATCATCTGAATAGCAAACTGTTCAGACGGAACGTTCCATGGCGGCTGATCTGGCTCTATGTTCTTTGCAAATACTGTTTGAACAGTATCCAGAATCAAATGGGTTAAGCAGCCAGCCAATGGAATCACAGAAAATGGTTGCTTAGCACAGGTGGCTGCATACATGTAATTGAGGGCAAATGTACAACAAAGTAACATATTGGGAATCTGAAAATTGGCTGGTTAATGCAGGTTGGCAACTTAATTCAGGTTGGCTGCTTAATTCAGGTTGGCTGCTTAATGCAGGTTAGGTTGGCTGCTTAATGCAGGTTAGGTTGGCTGCTTAATGCAGGTTGGCTGCTTAATGCAGGTTGGCTGATGCAGGTTGGCTGCTTAATTCAGGTTGGCTGCTTAATGCAGGTTGGCTGCTTAATGCAGGTTGGCTGATGCAGGTTGGCTGCTTAATTCAGGTTTGCAGGTTGGCTGCTTAATGCAGGTTGGCTGCTTAATTCAGGTTGGCTGCTTAATGCAGGTTGGCTGCTTAATGCAGGTTGGCTGCTTAATTCAGGTTGGCTGCTTAATTCAGGTTGGCTGCTTAATGCAGATTGGCTGCTTAATGCAGGTTGGCTGCTTAATGCAGGTTGGCTGCTTAATTCAGGTTGGCTGCTTAATACAGATTGGCTGCTTAATGCGGGTTGGCTGCTTAATGCGGGTTGGCTGCTTAATGCGGGTTGGCTGCTTAATTCAGGTTGGCTGCTTAATTCAGGTTGGCTGCTTAATGCAGGTTGGCTGCTTAATGCAGGTTGGCTGCTTAATGCAGGTTACCACTGCTGATATGTTGACTCTTGTATTAGATCTGATACATTAACATTTCTTGAGCTCGTCTCCGAAGTTTTCTATATTGTGTCAAAATCTCCCAATCAATGTATACTTATATTATGACAGTAACAATATTCAGATGCAAGTTTATCACTTACTAAGTTTAACGCTTAACCTGCCAATCACAACTAATGTCGCTTTTTCAAGCAGCATAGAACCAGATCATGCTGTTTGCTATTCGGATAGTGGAGCTGAAGCATTTGTCTGAATAGCAATCAACATAGATCCTGTTCAGACGTGGCTCTACGCCTCGGCTGATCTGGATCTATTTTGTTTGCACATTCCGTCGAATTTATTCGGCAGGTTATGGGTTAACCCATTTCATTCTGGATACATTTAAAGGCTTTTGCAAACAACATAGATCCAGATCAGCCGCAGCGTGACGCTGCGTGCTGATCAGGATCTATGTTGTTTGCTACGCAGCGTGATGCTGTGTGCTGATCAGGATCTATGTTGTTTGCTACATAGCCTAGAAGTGTCTTAGCAATATCATGTGAATAGCAAACAGCATAGAGCCTGATCAGACGGCACGTTCTGTGGCCGTTGATCTGGCTCTATGTATCTTTGAAAATACCGTTTGAACGGTACCCAGAATGAAATGGGTTAATAAAGGATTGTGAGTAGCGTGCACCCAGACATGGTCCCATTATGCTCTACAGGTCTGAACAAATTGGTTCTCACTATGTGCCTGCACGCTTCTTCTACATGTATAACAGTTTGTCTACAGTTAAAAATATTCAAGCACTTGACTTGATTGTTGCTTCTTAAACGCTCTCTTATTGACAGAGAATTTAACAGTAGCACATTACAGGGTATAAAATGCTTATTTCACTATAACTCAATAACAGGCGGATCTGTAGTCCAGTGGTAACACACTGGACTGGTAATCCAGGGATTGCAGGTTCGATCCCCCGTCTGACCCTAATAAAATTAACAGTTTTTCGGATGGGACGTTAAACCGAGGTCTCATGTTGGTGCTTTACACTGTGCACGTAAAAGAACCAGAGGAGACTTTGAAATGGGTCTCTGTCTGTATCATGCACTATCCTCCAAAATCGAAAATGACTAATCTCTTCAGGAGGCGTCGCTCATATGGGCAACCGGTAGCGACGATAAATAAACGTAAAACACACACAACTCAAAATTAATGCCTTCGCACACCAAAAAATAGTTATATATTTGTTTATCTGTATTACTGATATAAATGCAACGCGATATTGAGGACGATATCATTACACTAAGATAGAGTGAAACACGCTTTTATTTTGACTAAGTGATTGTATCTCGTTATACATGGTCGATACTACCTGGATCACCTATATCGTGTTTCTTTTTATTGGTTTTCTGTTTATATACATATTGCACATATCACGTTGGACCAGTAATACAGATTTTATAATATATTTGTTTATCTGTATTGCTGGTAATACAGATTTTATAACATATTTGTTTATCTGTATTGCTGGTAATACAACAGATTTTATAATATATTTGTTTATCTGTATTGCTGGTAATACAGTAATACAGATTTTATAATATATTTGTTTATCTGTATTGCTGGTAATACAGATTTATAATATATTTGTTTATCTGTATTACTGGTAATACAGATTTTATAATATATTTGTTTATCTGTATTGCTTTGATTCATAAATTCAAGCATTATAATTTGGACATTTTGAAGTTCAAGCACTGTATATTTTACCTGGGGAAAGTCTTGGTATACATTTATGATTAACTCTCCATGTATTATTCTTTTGTACATGTACAGTCAAACCTGTGTTAATGGTCACCTCTATTAAGCAGCCAACCTGCATTAAGCAGCCAGTTTTCAGATTCCCAATATGTTACTTTCTTATATATTTTACCTTTATTAAACAATCACCTGTGCTAAGCAGCCACTTTCTGTGATTCCCTTGGCTGGCTGCTTAAGGCAGGATTGACTGTATTTATTTAACCTTTCAACACAAGGCAGCTTGTAACCACTAGTCAGTGACCAGAGAACATTGTGAATGAACAGTATCACAACCTTGAGGTCAGCTGCTAGATTAGACAGCAGTTATTTACAGCATGTTTAAGCAATATGTTTGACCATTTCAGGTGATAATTATGCTGAGCTGAATGGTTATGGGACAGTGCAGAAGAAGAAGAAGTTAATGAAGGGAAAGAGCACTGATGCAACCAGCGTTGGTAGATCTCGCATTATGATTAGCATGCCAGAAGACTTCCGCAGAGTGTCTGCAATCATTGACGTTGACATTGTTCCCGAGACTCACCGGAGAGTGAAACTCATGAAAAATGGATCAGACAAGCCTCTAGGATTTTATATTCGGGATGGTTCTAGCGTTCGAGTTACCCCACAACGTTTGGAAAAAGTTCCAGGAATTTTTATTTCGCGGCTTGTTCCTGGAGGTTTAGCGGAGAGTACAGGACTTCTTGCCGTAAACGATGAAGTTCTAGAAGTGAATGGGATTGAAGTTTGTGGAAAAACACTAGATCAAGTAACAGACATGATGGTTGCCAATAGTTCAAACTTGATAATCACCGTGAAACCCGTGAATCAGAGGTTGACCTTGGCGCCGCAGCGGGGAGATGTGGGAAGGTACTCGCAGATGTCACAGGCATCACATTTGTCATCATCTACTTCAGGTCATTCCAGACAGTCTTCCAAATCCTACGATAGTGATTTAATCACTGAACAAGATGATGAAGACGAAGTGCAAGATTACTTAAATAAGAGTTCAAAAAGCGAACAAAGTGATCGTTCTGAGCGAAGTAGAAATAGTGAACAGAGTGATCGATCAGAGCGGAGTCTAGTTAGTGAGCAAGGTGAAAAATTGGAGAAAATACGAAACACAGAAAGAGAAAAACTCAACAGAAGTGACCAAAATAATGGAAGTGGTCGAAGTAATGACAGTGGAAAGATTAATGGAAGTGGTCGACAGAAGAGTGGAAGTGGGCATTTAAATAAAGATGTAGGAAAACAAAATAATGGTAGCGGTAGACAAAAACATGATAGAGGGGGTACAAATGGCGAAGGGGACAACCCAATTGTCACATTATAGAAGGGCTAGAGCAAAGAAGACACACTTGTGCCCCCTCAGAGAAAGCAATGTATAGCAATACTACATTAATATTATATATATTTTTTTTACATATTACCTGTATGAACTATTGTTTCCCAAAAAAACTAAACATTTAAATGGCTGATTAACTGATCAAATTACGCGTTTGATTGGGTAATAAGCTATAATAAAATTTTGAAGTTGAATTTTTTAATGAATTCTTAAGTCAAGATGAGAATTTGAACTTGTCAAATGAAAAGAAGTTTTAGTCCTTTGATAAGGTTATATATATATATATATATAACATTGCATTTTGTATTGTTTGTGTAAATTTTGCATTCTCATGCCGTTATATTGATTATCTTACAACCAGTAAATGGTTTTGTTTGGACCAAAAATTCAAAGATGTTTTATTTTGCATATCAGTTGCTTTACAACATTCCGATTACTCATAAGTTTGGTACATTCATCGATTTAATACATTTAATACATTTAATACATAACTTAACATTCAAAATCATTCTGTTCTTCTGTGGTAAATGACTTTTGAGAGAAAGAATATAACAAGATTTTATATAACTTGTGTGTTAAAAAGTGTATGCCGAAACTTTGCCAGATTTACATTGTATGGGCAGAGTGTTATTTTTATATAAATTGATCCACTCTCTTTTCACGCCAATGGAGAAATGCATTGTTTCCTACTTGTGGTGTATTGGTTTAGTTATAACACAGTTCTACGATGTATCCATTAAAATTTAAATACATGTTCAGCGCTCATCCTTGGTTATGTTTGGGTCTGTTGAGAAAGTGTGTGATTGCGTCCTTAAATTGTATTATTTAATAAATTTCAACAAAATGGAGTTAAAATACACATGCTTACCATTAAATAGAACATTGGAAGAGAGTGAGTGCTTTACAGTGGCCAGTGTATCTAGCTGGACCAAATTGTTTAGGAACATTGTAAAAATCCCAAAAAGTTGTTAAATGTTTGTTTTTTAAGGGCCCGAGGTTATAAAACTTCTCAGATCTCAAACTCGAGCTCAAGAAATTTGATTGGTTATTTGATCATGTCTCAACCAATCAGAAGCTCGAGACTGAGTTTGAGATTGGAGAACAAATTTATAACCTCCAGGCCAGGGGGCGAAGTCACGGTCCCTAGGGCGACTACCTCGCCCATGTCGCCCTCTAGAATGAGCCCTGATGTTCCAGTAAATTATTTTGATGCTTGGAAAACGATGTTGGTTGTACAAAAACAACATAAGATGGTATCTAATTCCTTCACAGATAACCCACTAGTGTTTGAGAAAGTTGGGCGACATTGGCAAAGTACTTGATATACAGGCATGCTAGTGTTCACGATAAGCTCCAATATATGTACGAGTCAGGGCTCATTCTAGAGGGCGACATTGGCAACGTACTTGATATACAGGCATGCTAGTGTTCACGATAAGCTCCAATATATGTACGAGTCAGGGCTCATTCTAGAGGGCGACATTGGCAAAGTACTCGCCCTTGGAACACGCCACTTCTCTCTAAAAAAATTGTTTACAATTTTCCGACAAAATATTGTCCCGTAAGATACCGGTACACTGGCCATTGTAAAGCACTCATATTCAAATATTGTATTTAATGGTAATATTGTGTATTTTAACCCTATTATGTTGAAATTTATTAAATAATACCGTTAGATGACGTAATCACATGTTTTCTCACTTCTCCCAAACATTTGGGTCTAGCTTGAGCTCTTGTGATTCGTTGAAGATTGAAATCCTCGATTATGTTTTCTCACTTATTAACTCTGTTTTGACCAATGAAATGACCTACGCAGTACAGAATTTTTATACCTTGCTTTAACAGATTAACATAATGGTTGTATTATAAAAGCGCGTTGTGGTTTTCAGTACTATTTTTAATTGATAATTAATATATTTTTATTCCTTATTTTACTGTAAATGCAATTTTGTTTTAGTTGCAATGTGTTTTAGTATTGTATGAGACATTTTGGTTCGCTGGTTGAAACTGTATGTGTGGCGGAAGTAACAAATGTTCCATTAGATCAACCTACCAGTCCGTATTCCCACCAGACTACTTTGTTTACACAGTTTTGAGAAGAAATGTTTACAAAAAGTTAAAATGATAAAAAGTAAAAATTACTGCGGAACCTGTTTAATCAGCCATCTGTGACAAACGTTCACCCTTCACAGATTGCCACCCCTCACAAGCTGTAAATGAACAACCATCATTCACAAACAGCAGCGTGTCACAAACTCTCACCTTCCACATTCAATGCATGATTGTCTGATGTGATGTGGTCTTGGATGTGAGGTGGTCCTGGATGTGAGGTGGTTGCGAGTGTGAGGTGGTCTTGGTTGCTCAAAAGTTAACCTGCTGGATAAACTAAATATTCTCCAAATATGTAAACTGCATTTGAACCAATAGTTAGCTTATGTAGCTGGTTCTGTGTACAAACTGTCCTAGTTTCATGCCGATTCTGTGTACAAACTGTCATAGTTTCAGGCTGGTTCTGGGTACAAACTGCTAGTTTCAGGCTGGTTCTGTGTATAAACTGTCCTAGTTTCAGGCTGGTTTTGTGTACAAACTGTCCTAGTTTCAGGCTGGTTATGTGTACAAACTGTCCTAGTTTCAGGCTGGTTCTGTGTACAAACTGTTCTAGTTTCAGGTTGGTTCTGGGTACAAACTCCTAGTTTCAGGCTGGTTCTGTGTACAAACTGTCCTAATTTCAGGCTGGTTCTGTGTACAAACTGCTAGTTTCAGGCTGGTTCTGTGTACAAACTGTTCTAGTTTCAGGCTGGTTCTGGGTACAAACTGTTCTAGTTTCAGGCTGGTTCTGTGTACAAACTGTCCTAGTTTCATGCTGGTTCTGGATACAAACTGTTCTAGTTTCAGGCTGGTTCTGGGTACAAACTGTTAGTTTCAGGCTGGTTCTGTGTACAAACTGTCCTAGTTTCAGGCTGGTTCTGGGTACAAACTGTCCTAGTTTCAGGCTGGTTCTGTGTACAAACTGTCCTAGTTTCAGGCTGGTTCTGTGTACAAACTGTCCTAGTTTCAGGCTGGTTCTGGGTACAAACTGTCCTAGTTTCAGGCTGGTTCTGGATACAAACTGTTCTAGTTTCAGGCTGGTTCTGGGTACACACTGTCCTAGTTTCAGGCTGGTTCTGGGTACAAACTGTCCTAGTTTCAGGCTGGTTCTGGGTACACACTGTCCTAGTTTCTAGCTGGTTCTGGGTACACACTGTCCTAGTTTCAGGCTGGGTCTGTGTACAAACTGTCCTAGTTTCATGCTGGTTCTGTGTACAAACTGTCCTAGTTTCATGCAGTTTTTTTACATTTAGGACAAATGACCATATTGTTTAACTTTAAAACATTTTTCATGTCAGTATTCTTGAATGTAATTTGACCATCAGTAATGTGAATCTGCCATACATACTCCACTCGTAAGACGGGATGTTTATCACCAGATTGTGGCCTCAAAGCAACTTCCCGTCTTATAGCCAAGTGAGAGAAACCTACTCGATAATTGATGGCCTTATATTGAAATAACTCAAAAGTAAATACTCTCATGTAACTCATAAGCATAGACTTTCATAGCTCTGTCTGTAAACTGAACTTGTCAATAGCATTTTAGCAAATCAAATTTATTGTTGTGCATTTTTTACGATTTAATTTACAGTGTTTGATTTATTTATTTTGTCCTATTATTTCATCATGCGGGTCTGCCACAAAAATACCACTGATTTGAAAACCAAAGTTAGGTTGTCATCTTATAGTCGAGATCGTCTTATTGGTGAGTATGTACGCTAATTACCGTAAATATTTGGTGATCTAATAAGCTATTGCTGGCATATGTTTCAATGTATCTTTCTTTCTTGGAACTATCCTCAACCACTGCATCAGTTATTTATGAGAACCGTTGTCTTTGTTTATTATTTTTCTGATTCATGTTTGTGCTTGTAAGATTTTTGTTGGATTTAACCAGTAACCTGCTAATCACGATTATAGTTGCTTTTGCAAACAGCATAGAGCCATTGTGCAGTTGGATCAGGCTCTATGCTGTTTGCTATTCAGATAATGGAGCTAAAACACTTGTCTGAATAGCAAACAGCATAGAGCCATTGTGCAGTTGGATCAGGCTCTGTGCTGTTTGCTATTCAGATAATGGAGCTAAAACACTTGTCTGAATAGCAAACAACATAGATCCAGATCAGCTGCGGCAGGTTAATAAGTTGCGTTTGATTTTGTCTGTGACACTCATGGAAATATACTGTTCCCTCATAATTACATACACAATCTTGTACTTTAACCCATTCAACCCCAAGTAACTGACATGGACTGGTGCAGGATATGTTTAGACCAATACATTAATAGGAAAATTACATTTGGATCAGTTCATTTTTCAAAATGGGTAATTTTGTCTAAAAATAGTAATATTACTGGCAGGCAAAAAGTGCAGATTCTGATGAGATCTGGATCTACACTTTTTGTAATCGAACACTATTTAGAGGTCTGTAGTGTTGAAAGGGTTAAACAAACAGTTGTGTATAATAGGGTAGGAAATTGTCCAACCCTTACATATCAGCATGTTGTCATAGCTTGTTGCTAGAGTTTTGGAAACCAGACCAACGTTTGCACATTTTAAAACGTACATTTAAGTTCAAACATACATATCTATTTATAGGGGATTAGTAAGCCTTTATTTGAGCAGGCATGTTGCATATAAGTCAAAATCTTTCTTTGAAAATGACAAATCCCAGGTTTATCCATTACTGAAATGTCAATTTTATATTATGTCATTTACAAAAGGGTATAGTATACCTAAATCACAAAGGCTTGCCTTAGTCACAAAAGTATGTCTAATTCACAAATGCAAGCACCTGATTAGCATCCATTCCAGTTTTAACACATTCAAAAAATAGCTTTTTTTATGTACATGTATTTTTAAATATAAATATACTTTTTTACTTTGTATTCTACCACTAGTCTTTATCCGAACGTATGAATGTTTTTTTTTATCATGTAATATTGCGCATTTTACATTTAATAGATTGTTGATCAACATATAACATATTTAATCAGAGCTGTGTGTTTGTGAGCCGTTAACCCATTCAACACCAAGTAACTGACATGGACTTGTCCATGATATTTTTATACCAATAAATTAATTAGAAAATTACATTTGGATCAGTTCATTTATCAAAATGGGTAATTATTTTTCTAAAAATAGTAATATTACTTGCAAAAAGTGCAGATCCTGATGAGACGGCGCATCAGGTGCCGGCTCATCTGGATCTACACTTTTTTGTAAGCCGATTTAGAGGCCTGTGGTGTTGAAAGGGTTAATATCCCTTTATGCTGTCATACTGATTCAACAATTCATCAGGAAGAAATTTTAGCACACATTACCATGTGTAATTTGCCTGGAAACATGGAAACTGTGAGAGATGCTGGTAGGTGTTGTCATGGTTACTATGACATACCTCTCTCCATCATGACGATTCATGGTTACTATGACGTACCTCTCTCCATCATGACGATTCATGGATACTATGACGTACCTCTCCATCATGATGATGCATGGTTACTATGACGTACCTCTCTCCATCATGACGATGCATTGTTACTATGACGTGCCTCTCTCCATCATGATGATGCATGGTTACTATGACGTACCTCTCTCCATCATGACGATGCATGGTTGCTATGTAGTATGTACCACACTATGACCTCTTCTCTCTCCATCATGTGGTTGCTATGGTGTACCTCTCCATCATGAAGATGCATGGTTGCTATGTAGTATGTACCACACTATGACCTCTTCTCTCTCCATCATGTGGTTGCTATGGTGTACCTCTCCATCATGAAGATGCATGGTTGCTATGTAGTATGTACCACGCTATGACCTCTTCTCTCTCCATCATGTGGTTGCTATGGTGTACCTCTCCATCATGACGATGCATGGTTGCTATGTAGTATGTACCACACTATGACCTCTTCTCTCTCCATCATGTGGTTGCTATGGTGTGCCTCTCCATCATGACGATGCATGGTTGCTATGTAGTATGTACCACACTATGTACTCTTCTTTCTCCATCATGTGGTTGCTATGGTGTGCCTCTCCATCATGAAGATGCATGGTTACTATGTAGTATGTACCACACTATGTACTCTTCTTTCTCCATCATGTGGTTGCTATGGTGTGCCTCTCCATCATGAAGATGCATGGTTACTATGTAGTATGTACCACACTATGTACTCTTCTTTCTCCATCATGTGGTTGCTATGGTATGCATGGTTACTATGACGTGCCTCTCTCCATCATGACGATGCATTGTTACTATGACGTGCCTCTCTCCATCATGACGATGCATTGTTACTATGACGTACCTTTCTCCATCATGATGATGCATGGTTGCTATGACATACCTTTCTCCATCATGATGATGCATGGTTGCTATGACGTACCTCTCTCCATGATGATGATGCATGGTTGCTATGACGTACCTCTCTCCAGCATGACGATTCATTGTTAGTATGACGTACCTCTCTCCATCATGACGATGCATGGTTACTATGACGTACCTCTCTCCATCATGATGATGCATGGTTGCTATGACGTACCTCTCTCCATCATGACGATACATGGTTGCTATGTAATATGTACCAAACTATGTATTCTTCTCTTTCCATTATAACGATCATCACACCTTTATTTCTAGAGCTAATTTCTTAAAGCTGTGGTACGTCTTAATAACCTCGGAGTTCTCCGGTTTCTTGGAGTTCAGAAAAAGAACAGTGCTTTGTAGATCATATTTCATGATGAATTTCTGAAGTTATAGTTGAGCATATAACCAGTATACATCAGCCTCGTTACATATTTTGTCCTGTATTTTAAAGGTTGTTCAAATCTGAATACATATCTTTTTAAGACGCGTAAGAAAGTGTTCCGGTTAAACTGGACGAGCACATTGAGTACTATTGTGTACATGTTGATACACGTATAGCTAGCTCATTTATGTACATAAAATGCGTGCATATCATGGTGGCGCACTACATTCCCAGGTTGTGATTCTAGGTGTTGGTGGAATAAATGTGATTTGTACTTTTGTAATTAAAACGTATATTTCGCCTCAATGTGGTCATAATGACATAATTATGTATGCAATGTAACAAATAAGCCGGGGACCAGTAGATTCTCTCCGCAATCAAAGATGGCCGTGTTACCTCGTCGACAGACTAGTTAGTCATGCTAAGCCACAGGCACAAATTTGTTTTTTTGCCCTATGGTCATATAGTAAGTAATGTTTACTTACCAAACGCCCAGCGATATCAACAACATTGCATTTCCTGCTGTTCACGATGAAACAATGTGCCATTCTGGTGGTATTTGACCGAACTCCATCAAATAAACAGTATTTGTAGAATAGAATACGGTCTTCAGGTCGGGACCTAACCACAAGGACATATCAGTGATTTGGTCGATTTTACCTAGTTTCTTGTCGATGTTTCTGCATGCATGTTTTATTTCCGTTGGTTGCCTTCAGTAAACATTACTTACTATATGACCATAGGGTGTGGTGTGCCTGTGCTAAGCTAAAACATTTTCAAAAATCAGAGACTGGAAGCAATACATATTTTCTGCAAATCTGCTTCAAGTAATTGCTTGTATACTAGCAGCAGAACTAATTATATATATGAATCTGTAATTGTCTCGTAATAAGAATACTACATACAAGAAGTATATAACAAGTTATGAATGGGTATTGCAACTTTTTTGGAATCAATATATTGCCAACTGGTTTCAATTCATCAGGGCCCTTATGAATTGAAACAGATTGGACCCTATTGAATTGAAACCGATTGGGCCCTGTTGAATTGAAACCTGTTGGGCCTTGTTGAATTGAAACATGTTGGGCCTTGTTGAATTGAAACCTGTTGGGCCTTGTTGAATTGAAACCGATTGGCAATATTTTGATGTAGAAAGGTTAAGAAACCCATTTGATCCTGTTTTCGATATTGGATATATCAAAAGAGCAAGAATCTTTGTTTCCCAAGAGAAAGAAACGGTCCCTCTCCGTAATCCACTGTATGTAAACTCTCTACTGCTAAATATTGTGCCTTTTCTCTGCCATCATTATATATGGATTGTAATTTCACAATGTCACAGGTGCTACCTACATACATGTACTCTTTCTTTATGTTTGCACCATTGACTTTCTGTCAGGCAGGAATTGTATACCGTAAAACAGATGCAATTAACAAAGAACTATCATTTTCGTGACTGAAATTACAGCGGGAAATATTGTTTCGTGTAATTTGTCTCAACTGCAATGCTGGACAACAAGCAGTCAGGCAAATGAACCCATTCAACACCAAGTAACTGACATGGACTGGTAATAAAATTAATAAGAAAATTACATTTGGACCAGTTCATTTATCAAAATGGGTAATTTTTGTCTAAAAATAGTAATATTACTGGCAAAAAGTGCAGATTCTGATGAGCCGGCTCGTAATGATCTGGATCTACACTTTTTGTAAGCATATTGAGAGGCCTGTGGTGTTGAAAGGGTTAATGAAACAAATGCAGGGTGCTTTGCATGGACAAGACAATGCTGCAGTTGTATATATATATGGTGTGAATGAAGATTGGGAATGTATTACTATCATTTCTATGCATAATTGAAGTGAGATGGATTATATTGTTAATATCAGAACTCATTTATGATTCGTTCTACTTACGTTACAAGGGAGCGAAGATCTGAGTTGGGGAGAATTCTGTCAGTGGTTTTGATCCATTCTACCACCAGTACGGGGTAGATCTCGAGTAACAGAGAATTCAGTTGTTGGTTTTGATCTGTTCTACCACCAGTACGGGGTAGATATCGAGTAACAGAGAATTCAGTTGTTGGTTTTGATCTGTTCTACCACCAGTACGGGGTAGATCTCGAGTAACAGAGAATTCAGTTGTTGGTTTTGATCTGTTCTACCACCAGTACGGGGTAGATCTCGAGTAACAGAGAATTCAGTTGTTGGTTTTGATCTGTTCTACCACCAGTACGGGGTAGTTCTCGAGTAACAGAGAATTCAGTTGTTGGTTTTGATCTGTTCTACCACCAGTATGGGGTAGTTCTCGAGTAACAGAGAATTCAGTTGTTGGTTTTGATCTGTTCTACCACCAGTACGGGGTAGTTCTCGAGTAACAGAGAATTCAGTTGCTGGTTTTGATCTGTTCTACCACCAGTATGAGGTAGTGTAGTTCTCGAGTAACAGAGAATTCAGTTGCTGGTTTTGATCTGTTCTACCACCAGTATGAGGTAGCATAGATCTGAGTAGCGGAGAATTCAGTTGTTGGTTACAACCCATTTTGACACCCGTATGTAGCGTATATCTAGTGTAACAGAGAATTCAGTTGGTGGTTTTGATCCGTTCTACCACCAGTACGGGGTAGTTCTCGAGTAACAGAGAATTCAGTTGTTGGTTAGGATCTGTTCTACCACCAGTATGAGGTAGATCTCGAGTAACAGAGAATTCAATTGCTGGTTATGATCCGTTCTACCACCAGTACGAGGTAGATCTCGAGTGACAGAGAATTCAGTTGCTGGTTATGATCCGTTCTACCACCAGTACGAGGTATATCTCGAGTGACAGAGAATTCAGTTGCTGGTTATGATCCGTTCTACCACCAGTACGAGGTAGATCTCGAGTGACAGAGAATTCAGTTGCTGGTTATGATCCGTTCTACCACCAGTACGAGGTAGATCTCGAGTAACGGATATTTCATTTGCTGGTTATGATCCGTTCTACCACCAGTACGAGGTATATCTCGAGTAACAGAGAATTCAGTTGCTGGTTATGATCCGTTCTACCACCAGTACGAGGTAGATCTCGAGTAACGGATATTTCATTTGCTGGTTATGATCCGTTCTACCACCAGTACGAGGTAGATCTCGAGTGACAAGAGAATTCAGTTGCTGGTTATGATCCGTTCTACCACCAGTACGAGGTAGTGTAGATCTCGAGTAAAGGAGAATTCAGTTGCTGGTTATGATCCGTTCTACCACCAGTACGAGGTAGTGTAGATCTCGAGTAAAGGAGAATTCAGTTGCTGGTTTTGATCCGTTCTACCACCAGTACGAGGTATATCTCGAGTAACGGAGAATTCAGTTGTTGGTTATGATCCGTTCTACCACCAGTACGAGGTATATCTCGAGTAACAGAGAATTCAGTTGCTGGTTTTGATCCGTTCTACCACCAGTACGAGGTATATCTCGAATAACAGAGAATTCAGTTGTTGGTTATGATCCGTTCTACCACCAGTACGAGGTATATCTCGAATAACAGAGAATTCAGTTGTTGGTTATGATCCGTTCTACCACCAGTACGAGGTATATCTCGAATAACAGAGAATTCAGTTGTTGGTTATGATCCGTTCTACCACCAGTACGAGGTATATCTCGAATAACAGAGAATTCAGTTGTTGGTTATGATCCGTTCTACCACCAGTACGAGGTATATCTCGAATAACAGAGAATTCAGTTGTTGGTTATGATCCGTTCTACCACCAGTACGAGGTATATCTCGAATAACAGAGAATTCAGTTGTTGGTTATGATCCGTTCTACCACCAGTACGAGGTATATCTCGAATAACAGAGAATTCAGTTGTTGGTTATGATCCGTTCTACCACCAGTACGAGGTATATCTCGAATAACGGATATTTCATTTGCTGGTTATGATCCGTTCTACCACCAGTACGAGGTATATCTCGAGTAACAGAGAATTCAGTTGCTGGTTATGATCCGTTCTACCACCAGTACGAGGTAGATCTCGAGTACGGATATTTCATTTGCTGGTTATGATCCGTTCTACCACCAGTACGAGGTAGATCTCGAGTGACAGAGAATTCAGTTGCTGGTTATGATCCGTTCTACCACCAGTACGAGGTATGTAGATCTCGAGTAAAGGAGAATTCAGTTGCTGGTTATGATCCGTTCTACCACCAGTACGAGGTAGTGTGATCTCGAGTAAAGGAGAATTCAGTTGCTGGTTTTGATCCGTTCTACCACCAGTACGAGGTATATCTCGAGTAACAGAGAATTCAGTTGCTGGTTATGATCCGTTCTACCACCAGTACGAGGTATATCTCGAGTAACAGTGAATTCAGTTGCTGGTTTTGATCCGTTCTACCACCAGTACGAGGTATATCTCGAATAACAGAGAATTCAGTTGCTGGTTTCGATCCGTTCTACCACCAGAATGAGGTAGATCTCGAGTAACAGAGAATTCAGTTGCTGGTTATGATCCGTTCTACCACCAGTATGAGGTATATCTCGAGTAACGGCGAATTCAGTTGCTGGTTTTGATCCGTTCTACCACCAGTACGAGGTATATCTCGAATAACAGAGAATTCAGTTGCTGGTTTTGATCCTTTCTACCACCAGAATGAGGTAGATCTCGAGTAACAGAGAATTCAGTTGCTGGTTATGATCCGTTCTACCACCAGTACGAGTTATATCTCGAGTAACGGAGAATTCAGTTGCTGGTTTCGATCCGTTCTACCACCAGAATGAGGTAGATCTCGAGTAACAGAGAATTCAGTTGCTGGTTATGATCCGTTCTACCACCAGTATGAGGTATATCTCGAGTAACGGCGAATTCAGTTGCTGGTTTTGATCCGTTCTACCACCAGTACGAGGTATATCTCGAATAACAGAGAATTCAGTTGCTGGTTTTGATCCTTTCTACCACCAGAATGAGGTAGATCTCGAGTAACAGAGAATTCAGTTGCTGGTTATGATCCGTTCTACCACCAGTACGAGTTATATCTCGAGTAACGGAGAATTCAGTTGCTGGTTTCGATCCGTTCTACCACCAGAATGAGGTAGATCTCGAGTAACAGAGAATTCAGTTGCTGGTTATGATCCGTTCTACCACCAGTATGAGGTATATCTCGAGTAACGGCGAATTCAGTTGCTGGTTATGATCCATTCTACCACCAGTACGAGGTATATCTCGAGTAACGGAGAATTAAGTTGCTGGTTTTAATCCGTTCTACCACCAGTACGAGGTATATCTCGAGTAACGGAGAATTAAGTTGCTGGTTTTAATCCGTTCTACCACCAGTACGAGGTATATCTCGAGTAACAGTGAATTAAGTTGCTGGTTTTGATCCGTTCTACCACCAGTACAGGGTATATCTCGAGTAACTGAGAATTCACTTGCTGGTTTTGATCCGTTCTACCACCAGTACGAGGTAGCATAGATCTGAGTAGCGGAGAATTCAGTTGCTGGTTATGATCCGTTCTACCACCAGTACGAGGTATATCTCGAGTAACGGAGAATTCAGTTGCTGGTTTTGATCCGTTCTACCACCAGTACGAGGTAGTGTAGATCTCGAGTAACGGAGAATTCAGTTGCTGGTTATGATCCGTTCTACCACCAGTACAAGGTAGATCTCGAGTAACGGTTTTTAAATCACACAAGCTGATTATCAGATTGAGATTCTGCAATACTGATGTCTATGGATGAGATGGAAGTGGAATTACTATGCGAATAGTTACGTTTATATGCATGTTATTATATAACTGCTAGTGATACTGTTGCTACTTGCTATACGTGGGTGTTGAGGATTATAGACTGTCGCAGGCTTATGTCTATATGATATGTTCTGTTCCCTCTCAAGAGGATTCTAGACTGTCGCAGGCTGACATCTATATGATATGTTCTGTTCCCTCTCAAGAGGATTCTAGACTGTCGCAGGCTTACATCTATATGATATGTTCTGTTCCCTCTCAAGGTTTCTAGACTGTGTCGCAGGCTTACGTCTATATGATATGTTCTGTTCCCTCTCAAGGATTCTAGACTGTGTCGCAGGCTGACATCTATATGATATGTTCTGTTCCCTCTCAAGAGGATTCTAGACTGTGTCGCAGGCTGACATCTATATGATATGTTCTGTTCCCTCTCAAGAGGATTCTAGACTGTCGCAGGCTTACATCTATATGATATGTTCTGTTCCCTCTCAAGGATTCTAGACTGTGTCGCAGGCTGACATCTATATGATATGTTCTGTTCCCTCTCAAGAGGATTCTAGGATTTGTCGCAGGCTGACATCTATATGATATGTTCTGTTCCCTCTCAAGAGGATTCTAGACTGTGTCGCAGGCTTACATCTATATGATATGTTCTGTTCCCTCTCAAGAGGATTCTAGACTGTGTCACAGGCTGACATCTATATGATATGATATGTTCTGTTCCCTCTCAAGAGGATTCTAGACTGTGTCGCAGGCTGACATCTATATGATATGTTCTGTTCCCTCTCAGGATTCTAGACTGTGTCGCAGGCTGACATCTATATGATATGTTCTGTTCCCTCTCAAGAGGATTCTAGACTGTGTCGCAGGCTGACATCTATATGATATGTTCTGTTCCCTCTCAAGAGGATTCTAGACTGTGTCGCAGGCTGACATCTATATGATATGTTCTGTTCCCTCTCAAGAGGATTCTAGACTGTGTCGCAGGCTGACATCTATATGATATGTTCTGTTCCCTCTCAAGAGCACAGACACCAGACACAAACAATTTTTTTTTGGTCTATGGTCATATAATGTTTTACTTACCGGTACTATATGACCATAGGCAAAAAAAAAAAAGTTGTTTGTATCTGGTGCCTGTGCTCAAGAGGATTCTTATCATCACTGTCTGTCCGTCTGTCTATTAACATGATATACACTGAAGTGCTTTTTCAAATGGACACTATGTAACATCATGATTTAATTTTTATGTACAATTATCAGCATTATCTTTCTTGTATGTATATTTAACCCTTAGCCTGCCGAATAAATTAGACGGAATGTGCAAACAACATAGATCCAGATCAGCCAGCAGAGTAACATAGCATCTGATCATAATCTATGTTGTTTGCTAATCAGACAAATGATGCAGCTCCACTATCCGAATAGCAAACTGCATAGAGCCTGATCAGACGGCACATTCAGATCTGGCTCTATGCTGTTTGCAAAAGCGACTTTAGTCATGATTGGCAGGTTAAGGGATCATGTTAGTAATTGCATATTGACCAAACTCAGTAGGACGTCACTGACATACGAGTAGTAACCAAACAGACACCACACAAATTTAGCACTGTAAATTATAAAGCATATTTCGTTGTTAAACTGCACACTGTTTGCATATACGTGCACCTCCCGTCTATGACTTTCTGTATTGAGAATGCTTTCCAGTAAGCATCACATCACATGGAGACACGCCAAAACAGGGGCGTATATACTTATGCTAAAGAATCACAAAAATAATAGAGTGGTGGAACCTATGCTCGGCGTATTCCTATGCTCGGCGTATTTTCCATTTTAATCCGTATTTAAAATATTTATATAGTTCTAGGCTAATTTCGCTGACAGAGCTGAAGCATGGTTCAATAGCATTCCGTTGAGTGTATCGGTAGGCTGATATAACTGTCACGTGACTGGTCCAGTAGACGAATATAAACAAGCAAATCATTGGGAGAATATTTCCACTGAAACTGATACGGTGTATGAACAATTCAGGTAGTCCGAATTAAAAAAATATACAACTAACCCGAAACATAGTTTCTATACCATTTCTGATTAAGACCAATACGTGTTTTTATTCAATGATGTAAGAATGTCAAAATAAGATATTCAACAAATTATGGTGGATAAATAAAAAATATCAAGTACGCCGTGCATAGGTGCCCTGAAGTCTTGAGTTCCCCATATAAACGGGTGCCGACCGACACCGTTGCGATAGCTGTATTGAGAAGCAAGGTCACGTGATGAAGCTAAAACTGTCAACAAGAGTGATTTGAAAGTGTTTTCACAACTTAAGAAAATAATAATATACGGCAACTGCATTTAACTTTTTTTATAGGCCATGATATGTAGGTTTTACGCCGAGCATAGGTTCCACCACTCTGTGTGAATTTCACCATATAATACTAATTAATGTCATTAAAGCGACATTACATCGCAAAAAGCCAAGAAAAAGCATTGTTCACGTATAAATGCATTGCTACTACAAATTCTTCCAAATACATTCGAACACTAACATTGAATCAATAAACAGTGTTTGTGGTCTACAAACTTTCAGAAATGAATGTAGGATTTCATATACTCCTGAATTAACATTTCTTTGTTATTGTAGTCAATACTAAACGCTTGATACTGTCGCTTAGAGATAATAAATTTAAGTAAGATTAGTCTACAAATAAATATGCATAGGCACCAATGCGAGATATAACGGTAAATCTGTGCCATGAATCTCATTTATTCGGGATACACAGGTTGTATTACGCATGCATGTCGACACTGTTTACATTGTTTTTGTTATGTCAACAAACCGCGTATACGACGCTTGTTTATTAGTTGAAATACTTAGTTTTTGAGGCAAATATTTGGAGAAAAAATTATACCATGTAATAGGAAAATACATTCTGTAGAAATTTGCATTTTCACCGATGTAGCGTCGCTTTAATGTATCCATGGACACTGATGTAGTGTCGCTTTAATGTATCCATGGACACCGATGTAGTGTCGCTTTAATGTATCCATGGACACCGATGTAGTGTCGCTTTAATGTATCCATGGACACAGATGTAGTGTCGCTTTAACCTTTAGCATGATGTAGGCGAAATGAGCAGATAACAAATATGTAATATTTTGCTTACGGTATTTTTCCTAGAAAGTAGGGCTTGTCACATTTCATTCAAATCCTCCCATCGGGACGATTTGAATGAAATGTGACAAGCCCTACTTTCTAGGAAAAATACCGTAAGCAAAATATTACATATTTGTTATCTGCTCATTTCGCCTACAGCATGCTAAAGGTTAAACGAGTCTATGCACTAGACAATCGCCTAAAAAATAACCAATTTGTCACAATCTCACGTAATCCACAGTTAAAAGTGTATCACTAGAAAAATGTTTGCAATATGGAGTATGTACATAGAGAACGTCACCCCAGGTATGGGGTTTGAACCTCCATTTATGGTATTTTACATCTAAATATTATGGCAAATGAGTCGCCGTCTCTTGTACTGAAACTTTCTATTTATCTTATTAAATCTCGTACCATTTTTTATCACTTCACTACGTTTCACGTTGTAGCGAAGACTACTGAAGCAAACCAAAATGTGCGGTTTTAATGAGATTTGCTGAATTTACTCTGCGACACAAGTGCCTCTGTACATTTTATATATTACACACAGTATTTTTTAGATCGTTGTAGTCGAGGCTTCATTGAATTTCACGTAACACTGTTCATCCTTTATGTAACAATCACACATCTGCATGGATTAGTGGTAGGTTAGAAATACTCGTAGGTGCAATCTTGTATTCTCTGCTAGCTTTGTATATTTTGCCTAATGCTTTTTATAAAGGGAAGCCTGTATCTTCAATACACCATGATTATTTATCTGATAAGTGAACTTACCATGTAATAAACTGATCAATGTCTAGGCCTGTCCTTCATTTTTTCTTCCTTGTCGGAACGTCTCGTCCAAAGGAATTTTCCGTCCGACCACTGTGAACATAAGCTGGAGTCCACGACGTTTGTAGCCTGTATATCGGAGTATATGGGAGTGTACCCATATATGGAACACCTACAATAGGCTCTGTACACTCTGGTATACTTGGATATACAGACTATGTACACTCTGGATATACAGGCTCTGTACACTCTGGTATACTTGGATATACAGACTATGTACACTCTGGATATACAGGCTCTGTACACTCTGGTATACTTGGATATACAGACTATGTACACTCTGGTTACAGGTTGTACTCTGGATATACAGGCTCTGTACACTCTGGTATACTTGGATATACGGCTCTGTACACTCCGTATACTTGGATATACAGGCTCTGTACACTCCAGTATACTTGGATATACAGGCTCTGTACACTCTTGGTATGCTTGGATATACAGACTATGTACACTCTGGATATACAGGCTCTGTACACTCTGGTATACTTGGATATACAGACTATGTACACTCTGGATATACAGGCTCTGTACACTCTGGATATACAGGCTCTGTACACTCTGGTATACTTGGATATACCGGCTCTGTACACTCCAGTATACTTGGATATACAGGCTCTGTACACTCCAGTATACTTGGATATACAGGCTCTGTACACTCTGGTATGCTTGGATATACAGACTATGTACACTCTGGATATACAGGCTCTGTACACTCTGGTATACTTGGATATACAGCTTGTACACTCTGGTATACAGGCTCTACACTCTGGATATACAGGCTCTGTACACTCTGGTTTTGGTTGTGTATACTTGGATATACGGCTCTGTACCTCTGGTTACTTGGATATACATGCTCTGTACACTGTGTATACTTGGATATACAGGCTCAGTACACTTGTATATTGGATATACAGGCTCTGTACACTCCAGTATACTTGGATATACAGGCTCTGTACACTCGTGTATCTGGATATACAGGCTCTGTACACTCAGTATACTTGGATATCAGGCTCTGTACACTCTGGTATACTTGGAATACGGCTCTGTACACTTGGTATACTGGATAACGCTCTACACTCTGTATACTTGATATACAGGTCTGTACACTCCAGTATACTTGGATATACAGGCTCTGTACACTCGTGTATACTTGGATATACAGGCTCTGTACACTCTGGTATACTTGGATATACAGGCTCTGTACACTCTGGTATACTTGGATATACATGCTCTGTACACTCTGGTATACTTGGATATACAGGCTCAGTACACTCCGGTATACTTGGATATACAGGCTCAGTACACTCCGGTATACTTGGATATACAGGCTCAGTACACTCCGGTATACTTGGATATACAAGCTCAGTACACTCCGGTATACTTGGATATACAGGCTCAGTACACTCCGGTATACTTGGATATACAGGCTCATTACACTCGCGTATACTTGGATATACAGCATCCGTACACTAAGTAACCAAGGAAGAAGTTTGCTGACTCAAAAATACTTCGTAATTCGAAGAAAGGAGGCAGCTGATAGAGACCATATCGCCCTGTTCTCTAGCTTATACCCTGAACTTGTAAGGACCATCAAGGGAAGTCATTTGAAGTAATTAATTACCATCAAGGGAAGTCATTTGAAGTAATTAATTAAGGGATAGATGGATGGACAAAAATGGGAATGTTGTCCGGTGAGCTAAAATGACAGGTTGTCGTATATAGAGTGAAATGAAAGGGTCTGACAAACACAAAAAGATGACATAGCAAACCAATTCTGTTTTCAAACTTTTAATACATTATGTTAACCGATCAGACACATAACTTATACATGGATGATTTATGTTATGTTATATTTCGGGTTTTACGCCTGCATCAGCACCATTTCGGGCTATATCGCCGGCGGGCAGTTTACCTAACAACACCGTTCCTGGGCAGGCTCCAACGGTTAACCAGTACTTGGGTGCACCAACCTCCATATATACATGGATGAGAATGGAAAATTGTGAGAAAAGGAAATCTGCCAAAATCCTGAAAAAAAAGAAGATCACCCCACCTAAAGAGTGTAAGAAAACACAATTTGGGACAGCTTACCATCTATATTCGCCTGTAAGACAAGATTTTTACCACCAGAGTATGGCATCAATGTGGCTTTCCGTCTTATAAGTTAGGCTAAAAAATGTTTTAGTTTTTTTAATATGTGTTTAACCCTTTCAACACCACAGACCTCTAAATTGGCTTACAAAAAAGTGTAGATCCAGATGAGCCGGCTCGTAACGAGCCATCTCATCAGGATCTGCACTTTTTTCAAGTAATATAACTATTTTTAGAAAAAAAATTACCCATTTTGATAAATGAACTGATCCAAATGTAATTTTGTTATTAATTTATTGGTCTAAAAATATCATGGACCAGTCCATGTCAGTTACTTGGTGTTGAATGGGTTAAATGGAATCCATTATTACATTTTAGAAAAGAAAGCACTCCAATACTAACCATTTCTTCAACTTACACTGGTCAACCATGCAATTTATACATGGTCTGGTGTCCGATTTTTTATCAACCTGTCTGCAAACACTCACAGCTTTTAGGACCAAAGTAGGGGGGTCATCTTATAGACGAGATCGCCTTGTAGGCGAGTATGGAAGGTAGACCAAACCTGACAAATCATTATTTTTCAAGATTATTACCCAAAAAAAGAGGAAATCCTCGAAAAGGAGGAAGATTGGCAGCCCTGATTATAATACTATACAGTATTAGGGAGTACCATATACAGGGTTCATTCTAGGTCAGAATTTTTGGGAGAAGTGAGAACGTGCGTGATCGCTTCCTTAAATAGTGTTCTTTAATATACTTCTGCAAAATAGGGTTAAAATGCACAGTACAACCATTAAATACAACATTTGAATAGAAGGAGTGCTTTATAATGGGCCAGTGTATCTTACTAGACACAAGCACTTAACTAACACTTTTTAGGGAGAAGTGGGACCGCTAGACGGCGAAGTCAGGGTCCCTAGGGCAACAATTTCGCCCACATCGCCCTCTAAAATGATCCCTGCGTATATACCATTAGAGAACTCGGCCTGAAACACATCATACATGGAGGCTTTATCATTAAGGGATACACTGGTTGCATGATGAAGTGCTCAACATGTAACAAGAAAGAACTTTCCCTAGTATAGTAGGCCAATCTTACAAATACCCCGATTCACAACACATCAACATACATGTATAGTCAATGTCATATAATGTTGTGTCAATGTTGTTGATATATACTGAGTGAACCATACAAGTACATCGTGCCAACGACACTGTTATCCCATTATGTCAGATAGTATCTGGTATATCGGCAGTTATTCAAATCTTTGGTACCAATAAAATCACCAAAAGACAACACATATCTGTCCTAGAATTATTTGAGGTTTTGTTGTTTGTAGCCATTGTACTTCATCCTGTCTGGTACAGACATTAGCATTATGCATACAGGTAATTATAAAATCTAAAAACGATAGAAAATAATGCATGAAACAAGCTGTGATAGGAACTTGTAATGGAAATATTGCTATGTTGGCGTCTTATACACGGTAAGATACGGTATACTGAATTTCATGCCACACATGATGTCATAGTACACCGACTATCTGTCCGCATCAGAGTCACCACTATGACTATTTCACATGTATCCACTATGTTGGTTATCAGGCATGTTGCCTCTGGTTGGATGGCTCAGGTTTGATCCCTCAGGTTGGACGTTCGTCCCCTCTCATTGCTCTATAGTTAGCCATCTCCTTTGGAAATACTTCACTTAACTCTAGCACCAACAATGCTTTGAATTTCTGCAAATATAAGTTTGGCCTGAAACATATCTTGGTATATTGCATGTTATGCAAATGATTCTCACATCACTGTATTTCAGGCATGGATGGGCACCCAGGTAGAACCACCGACCTTCCACAAGCCAGCTGGATAGCTTTCTCACATGAAAGAATTCTATACCCTTGTGGGATTAGACCCTGCAGCGGTGAGGGACAAGTGTTTTGAAGTCAACATCCTTGACCACTTGATCTCCATAACTCTTAATATTATTTAAATACCATAAACCCTTTCAACACCAGAGACCTTTAAATAGGCTTACAACAAGTGTAGATCCAGATGATCAGGATCTGCACTTTTTGCAAGTAATATTACTATTTTTAGACAAAATTACCAATTTTGATAAATGAACTGGTTCAAATGTAATTTTCTGATTAATTTATTGGTCTAAAAATAGTGTGCACCAGTCCATGTCAGTATGTTGGTGTTCAATGGGTTAATTAATTACATAAACTCATATTACTATTTAAAAAGAAACAAATGCAAGTCTTTGATTACCTTAAATGCATCAATTTTCCCCTTTACTTGCTCATTTTTGCCAAGTGCTTTCTCTAGACAGTGTTTTGTATATAAATTGGGATTTTTTCCTTGGTCAATGTACCTGAAATAAAAATTGAAATAGGTTCTTCAAACAAATGTTATCCATATTCAGGGCGTTCATTTGACCCGAGCTCCCCGGTTTTAACGCACGAAAATTGATAAAGACGCATGTTTGACTCTTGGTGAAAATGCCCTGAGAGTCAACTTTGACCCGGGGCGTTGATGGGTCATGCGTCATCAAATATTTTCTCAGCGGAGTAATTATCAAAATATGTCTGTCTACGAGGTCGAAGACCGTAATCGTTCATATATAAAACGCAGTTATTTTCATCAAAAGTCTGCTGCATTTCGTTTTGAACACGATCGTGATTTACGAGGGACTCACAAACGGACAAATGGCGTCTAGGCAAACTTTACGTAAAATCTTTATCTCAACCAGCCGATCAGAATATAGTATCAACCACGCATAAAGCGCCTTCATCACTTGCTCCGCCCAGGGTTAGGTTCAAAACGCGTGGTTGATGTCATTATTCAGTTGGGTGGTTGAGAAAAAAGGCTTACATAAACTTTAGTATCAAAGGGAAATAAATCTTTAATAACGTTTCTCTAATACCTGTACGGCTCGGTATTTTTCCGGTAAAAATTAGTTTTTATCAAAAGACAATTATTATTGATTGTCACAATAAACACCTTTAGCAAGTTTTGCAAACAAACAATTACCGTTTGTGTTGTTTGCCATCATATGTGCTGCTAATCATGAGAACTGAGAAGTTTAAGTAGGTGTTGACATTATGTGTATTGTCAATGTACAATCAGCATAGATAAAACGGTGTTTTTGTAACACGTGTATTGTCAAGAATAAGTTGTCTGCTAATTGAGAAGCTTATAGTGGGCCACTGATATAGAAAATATACGCCGGAATCGTTTGATGATGTCAGTGAGTAAAAGTACCCGGCTGGAAAGGTTGTGACAAAATGTGCAAGCGTAGAAAATGAGACAGTAACTTCAAACGTGCTCAGTAAAGTGAATGAATTAATGATTTGTGTCTTGAATAAAGTTTAAAAAACTGTTTTTCATAAAAATAAAATACATATTTATTATAAACATGTGTTCGTTTTGGTTTACAGTCATGTATTAGTAGAGAAAGGTCTGGCTTGGTCAGCTCACACATTGGTCTAGAGTGCATTTTATGATCGAGAAAAAATTACATGTACGTATTGTACCAACATGCATATATTTGACTCTTGAAAATTCCAGCTTGAGATTGAGTTTCAAAGTCTAGTGACTGCCCTGCATATTAGCAAAGCTCAATCATTGAATGGCATAAACCTACAATAAATATATCCAATTGTAAACCAATCATATTTCAGAAATTCGCATTACTAGAACATTTGTTTACTGATGGTGAGCACTTTGAGATAAAAACGTTTGCATAATATATGCTGTCTGTGGCCACGTTAGCGAACACAACACAATGATACTAAGTATAATAAGATTACATTATTTTGGGGAAAACATTTATTTAGTCAGGATTTTATTTATTCAGGTTTGTCTAAACTGCAGGACAAATAACAATGTATCTATTTCTGTTGCTGTACAAATTTAGTATAGCTCGATTGCGAAACAAGTTCTTACAACTTTAGTTTAACTTTGGCTTTAATAATATTTTATTGCATTTTTGTCATACGTTACATGTATTACACACAATGAAATACATAGAAAAAACAATATGAAATTATATTACAAGATACAAGATACAAGAAGCTTTATTTAACGTCGGATTACATTTACAAATAACATTAGCTAATAAGCTATTTTTCCGACAAACATATATTATAATCAAAACATAAGAAAAAACAGCTAAGAAATAAAAGTTGGTTTAAACATGAATACAACACAGGACATAGCATAATTAAAACATGTTAAAGCGAGCTAGGATTTATTATTGTTGTATACGATTTAATCTGGGAAAAAAGCAAATGGGTTGGGGCTACAAGTTATGACAACAGCCCTTCCCTTAAGTTTAACGGCTCTCCTGACCTCATTCCTGATGGAATCCATCGCCACAAGGGAGATAGAAGAGGCAATGTGGATTTCAGTGTCTTGCCCAAGGACAACACAACCTTGGTTCTGACAGGGCTTGAACTCTCAGACGGGCACTGTTAAACCACTGAGGCTTGCTAAATGAGAAACTGAGTTTAACTCTTTCAACCCCAAGTAACTGACATGGACTGGTGCATGCTATTTTTAGACCAATAAATTAATAAGAAAATTACCTTTGGACCAGTTCATTTATCAAAATGGGTAATTTTATCTAAAAATAGTAATAATTATTACTGGCAAAAAAGTGCAGATCCTGATGAGACGGCTCATTACGAGCCGGCTCATCTGGATCTACACTTTTCATAAGCCTATTTAGAGGCCTGTGGGATTGAAAGGGTTAATGACAAAACTGACAGTAGAACAAAGCAGTGTACTTACTCAAATACTTCCAGTGGAACATGTACATCTTGCATCTGAGATTTCATCTTGTCTATTTCCTGCATGCCCTGCACCATTGTCTGTCTGAAATATCACAGTATATTATTGAGAAGAAATGTGGTTTTTACATTGTGTCAATTGTGGATGAAAGTACCAAGGTAAAACAATGTACAAACCAAAATATTAATATATTTGTTCTCACATTTAACATCTACAAAGCCAAGCATGCTCGGTATCAAACTACCAGTATGAAAGATGCAGAGGTTCGGCAAATAAACACTAAGTGTCCTGTTTGTGGATTGTCAGTGTCACAACAAAGATGTGCCTTGTTTAGACCACAGGGATACATGTATATATATATATAGTATATATATATTGAAGAATAAATAAGTTCTCTAATAATAAAGGTAGAAAAGGGCATTTCATCCACTAGACAATGAAATGTTTACACCTAACCACAAGACAATGAAATGTTTACACCTAACCACTAGACAATGAAATGTTTACACCTAACCACTAGACAATGAAATGTTTACACCTAACCACAAGACAATGAAATGTTTACACCTAACCGCTAGGTCCTAGTTAATGAAATGTTTTACAACTATCCATGATACAATGAAATGTTTACACCTAATCACTAGAAATGATATGCTTACACCTAATCACTGAACTATGAGATGCTTAGATCTAACCCTGCGAGGGGTTTGACATTAGAGGAAGATGATAGTCAATGAGATGCTTAGATCTAACCCTGCGAGGGGTTCGACATTAGAGGAAGATAGATAGTCAATGAGATGCTTAGATCTAACCCTGCGAGGGGTTCGACATTAGAGGAAGATAGATAGTCAATGAGATGCTTAGATCTAACCCTGCGAGGGGTTCGACATTAGAGGAAGATAGATAGTCAATGAGATGCTTAGATCTAACCACGACATAGATGTAGTCAATGAGATGCTTAGAAACCACCAAACCACTAGTCAATGAGATGCTTAGACCAAACCACTAGTCAATGAGATGCTTAGAACCACTAGTCAATGAGATGCTTAGACCAAACCACTAGTCAATGAGATGCTTAGACCAAACCACTAGTCAATGAGATGCTTAGACCAAACCACTAGTCAATGAGATGCTTAGACCTAACCACTAGTCAATGAGATGCTTAGACCAAACCACTAGTCAATGAGATGCTTAGACCTAACCACTAGTCAATGAGATGCTTAGACCTAACCACTAGTCAATGAGATGCTTAGACCTAACCACTAGTCAATGAGATGCTTAGACCTAACCACTAGTCAATGAGATGCTTAGAACCACTAGTCAATGAGATGCTTAGACCAAACCACTAGTCAATGAGATGCTTAGACCAAACCACTAGTCAATGAGATGCTTAGACCAAACCACTAGTCAATGAGATGCTTAGACCAAACCACTAGTCAATGAGATGCTTAGACCAAACCACTAGTCAATGAGATGCTTAGACCTAACCACTAGTCAATGAGATGCTTAGACCAAACCATTAGTCAATGAGATGCTTAGACCAAACCACTAGTCAATGAGATGCTTAGACCTAACCACTAGTCAATGAGATGCTTAGACCAAACCACTAGTCAATGAGATGCTTAGACCTAACCACTAGTCAATGAGATGCTTAGACCAAACCACTAGTCAATGAGATGCTTAGACCAAACCACTAGTCAATGAGATGCTTAGAACCACTAGTCAATGAGATGCTTAGACCAAACCACTAGTCAATGAGATGCTTAGACCAAACCACTAGTCAATGAGATGCTTAGAACCACTAGTCAATAAGATTCTTAGACCTAACCACTAGTCAATGAGATGCTTAGAACCACTAGTCAATGAGATGCTTAGACCAAACCACTAGTCAATGAGATGCTTAGACCAAACCACTAGTCAATGAGATGCTTAGACCAAACCACTAGTCAATGAGATGCTTAGACCAAACCACTAGTCAATGAGATGCTTAGACCTAACCACTAGTCAATGAGATGCTTAGACCTAACCACTAGTCAATGAGATGCTTAGACCTAACCACTAGTCAATGAGATGCTTAGACCTAATCACTAGTCAATGAGATGCTTAGACCTAACCACTAGTCAATGAGATGCTTAGACCAAACCACTTGTCAATGAGATGCTTAAACCTAACCACTAGTCAATGAGATGCTTAGACCAAACCACTAGTCAATGAGATGCTTAGACCAAACCACTTGTCAATGAGATGCTTAGACCTAACCACTAGTCAATGAGATGCTTAGAACTAACCACTAGTCAATGCGATGCTTAGACCAAACCACTTGTCAATGAGATGCTTAGACCAAACCACTAGTCAATGAGATGCTTAGAACCACTAGTCAATGAGATGCTTAGACCTAACCACTAGTCAATGAGATGCTTAGAACCACTAGTCAATGAGATGCTTAGACCTAACCACTAGTCAATGAGATGCTTAGAACCACTAGTCAATGAGATGCTTAGACCAAACCACTAGTCAATGAGATGCTTAGACCAAACCACTAGTCAATGAGATGCTTAGAACCACTAGTCAATGAGATGCTTAGACCAAACCACTAGTCAATGAGATGCTTAGACCAAACCACTAGTCAATGAGATGCTTAGACCTAATCACTAGTCAATGAGATGCTTAGACCTAACCACTAGTCAATAAGATGCTTAGACCAAACCACTTGTCAATTTGATGCTTAAACCTAACCACTAGTCAATTTGATGCTTAGACCTAACCACTAGTCAATTTGATGCTTAGACCTAACCACTAGTCAATGAGATGCTTAGACCTAACCACTAGTCAATGAGATGCTTAGAACCACTAGTCAATGAGATGCTTAGACCAAACCACTAGTCAATGAGATGCTTAGACCAAACCACTAGTCAATGAGATGCTTAGACCAAACCACTAGTCAATGAGATGCTTAGACCAAACCACTAGTCAATGAGATGCGTAGACCTAACCACTTGTCAATGCGATACTTAAAGAGTGTGGCATCCGTGGTCCAATGGTAGAGCATCGGATCTGGAATCGAACGGTCCGGGTTTGATACTCATTCAGGCCACGTATGTTGTGTCATTGAGCAAGGCACCTCACACCACATTGCTTAGTACTGGTTAACCGCTATGGTTGGCTAAGCATGCCCAGGAAAACATGTCTAGGTCCCCACAAGGGTTTGACATTAATGGTACATACATAGAACTAACCACTAGTCAATGAGATAGGAAAGAAGTTGTTTTAGCAATCAGTCACTATTCAAATCAGCGTTAACGATAGAGGCAGTAACGAAATATAGCCAATTGGCAGTAATCTTGGGACTATTGGCAGTAGTCTGGGCATTAGGGTTAGGGCTAAATTTGATCTTCAATTGAAGAGTATTCTACTGTTCAGCTTTAGTTTACTGCCACCTGTATTGTGGGATTACTGCCTCTATCCCTAACCGTCAATCAGTGGCATAAAACTGCTTACAATTTTTGATTGAGCGCATTTTGTCCTTGTGGCTGAAAATCACTGACAATGATTCCAAGTTGTCTCGTGTTCTCAATAAATCTTTCCAATTGTTCTTCCAGGTTTTCAAATCTATCTGCCATTCCTCTGTGGATTGTGATTTCTTGTGTTGTGAATTAATTACATGGTACGAAATTCACCATTACACCGGGAACTTGATTTATATTGTAACCGGTTTCTTTTGTCATTCACATGTGAATGTGAACATTACTGATGTGTGTTCAGTAATATCGTTGAACACTGCAGATGGCCAATATTTACCGAGACACAAACACGCTCGCCCAAGATAGTGTGCTCCCGGTAAGACATACAGATAACCACAATCCTTATATGGATTGCACTCACAAATACACATACTGGTCTTGTAGTGGTACTTCAAAAGGTGGTTACCCCTGTAACGTGAACTCTTCATGAAAAATCACCGATCAAGATCGACACCGGCAGAACGTTATATATAACGACGATGCGCTACATAGATGTGTGAATTCGTATTTCCCATATACCTGTATTTGCAATCACTTTAACATTATACAGCTTCAATACACATACACATATATGAAGTTATTCCCATTTATGGATAAAATTCTATTTATAAATTCCCTAAAAAATGTCACGTGATTCAGTTTTAATCAATCAAAAGTCAGTTGATTTAAAGTGTTTGACAATGATTATGTTATGTTATATTTCGGGTTTTACGCCTGCATCAGCACCATTTTGGGCTATATCGCCGGCGGGCAGTTTACTTAACAACACCTTTCCTGGGCAGGCTCCAGCGATTAACCAGTACTTGGGTGCACCAACCTCCGTAAGAAACTGCCAACTTTTTCATATAAATGAGACACGGCCTGAGCGGGGCTCGAACCCGTGACCATCAGTGATGATAGGTTACAGTGGTATACAAGTCAGCGACCTTAACCACTCGACCACGTAGGCGGACTTTTGACAATGATAGACCTGTATATTTGATTTACATGTTTTAATAGAGTTTAGAATAAACGGATATTATGAAAGGTTAGTACATAATTTATATAGATCTATTGAGGGTGTTGAACAATAAGTTGTGTATGTTTCAGTTATTTGATTCCTTAACAACAGAACAAAGCTTGCAATGTTAATAACGTATGGATGTTACCTTCTTTTTTTTGTGTCTCTTTTAAACTACACACTAGTTTCTCTAAACGTTACACACTGTTTAATATGCATTGTTCCTCGTGACTTACAGCACCAGGTTAAATTATCACTGTGTAGACTCAGGAGTGTGGCGAAGTGGACTGAAAGCACTCAATCCCTTAGACCGGTAAGTGTGTCATGTATATGTGATTGTTATGTTATTGTATTGATTGTAGGCACTAGACACATCTACATATATAATTTGGCATAACGTAGCATAGCATTGTCATCTATAAGGCCTCCAGCCCATAATACAATCGTTCAGAACATATTCTTCAATATAAATGAAAGTTTGCGGTAAATGCATTGTTAACGGCATAAAGCTATAATATATACTCATTGTGTACTTTCAGGATATGTGTTGCCACGATTTGCTACTGTTCACTATGTTTTGCTACGGTTTGTGGCTGAGCATATACGTATAGATCTGTGTTTGCAACAGTATATAATGGAGTAGCTCAGTACATGTATATACATATATGAAATATGATTCATGTCGTTCATACATCTACGAAATAAACATAAATTGGAACCCTTGATTGTATGTGTTAACCCCGAAATCCAAGACTATAGCATATATATATATATACATTTACATACATGTATATACTTAGCCTGGGTTCCAGTCTGTCGATTTTTCACTTTTTAACTTCTAGCCAAATGACATGTTCAGAAACTCAATACGGCCCAATTAATAGTCTCGGTGTTAAACTATATTTATTTGACTGACCAGGCAAAATATATCGACACCTGTTCCCAGGCTAGTATATACTATATATGTATAAATGTATGCGTCGAGATTCGAGTGTTTGCCAGTTTAGGGACTTGATCATTATTGCTATACGATTACATTGCTCTGTTACACTGTTCGTGTTCATTGCAAACATAGTGTGCAGCTGATCTTTGTACTTTTTCTGAGCATTGCGGGACCCCGGAGATGACGGACAGTGTACCTGAAGTGCACTCATACACTACTCTTTGGGATCGCCACTTCTAAATAGGAATGACTTGACCCGCCGTGATACCTGGATGTCTTCATACATGTCTTTGAATTTGTATTTAGACTTCAGGGCTTCGGATTGTGGAAGTAGTGATAGTGCAGTAGTAGCACGTTCGCTTCAGATGGGTGCGAAAGGTCCGATGTTCGAGCCCCGCTGGAGCCGTTACGATTGTGCCATTAGGCAAGGCATTTAAATTCCACGTTGCCTTTTCCTTCTCCTCGTGGCGATGGATTCCATCAGGAATGAGGTCTCGAGAGTGATTACTATCAGTTGTAAGAGTTTGTTTCGCAATCGAGCTCAACTAAATGTGTATAGGACTTCGGATGTCCAATCTAAGTCCGGTAGATTGAAGTACCGAGTAACCATATGGTGCTATTTTGGGGAACCTTTGACAGATATGGCCATATCTCTGTTACGGAATCCTCATTATTTTACCAATGTAAATATCTCGTGGCCCCTTTCAGTGTACTTTTGAGCCAGAATATGTTACAATTGGTTTTCAGGTCGGGTTGCTTTTGACAGATGAGATTTCTAGAGATGGCTGTGAGAACCCCACAACCATGGTATGTGTTTCTGCCAACAAACTAAAACTGGTAGTTTAGGTTATCAGCGAATATCTTTTGGTGTGTATTTCTGATTTCAGCCAGGTTTCAGTATATGAGATGATATCTGGCTTGACCTGTTGGATTACTTGATGAAGTTCCTGGATTTTCTTTTCTTATCAGACTTACAGTTAATGTTGACACTAATGATTTTCTCGTTTGGGTTAAGCTTAGTGTTGTCATGTTTGGTGTGGAAGTAGCTTTGGGGTGTGTAATTTCGAGATGCTTGAGTGGTGGATTGATGTGAAGGTTGACTCACATCAGTTATGGTAAAGCTTAGTTCTAGTGGAGAAAATATACATGTTGGTGTCAGTAAGGAAGTCAATGGATTCAAGTCGGGATGAGAACTAATTTTGCTTGGCCGCAGTGGGGACAGTGCCAAACAAACAATGAGTCCGAAAGGCAATCGTAGGTGGAGTCGCCGATACCTTGACAATCTGTTCGGAACCATTGGTCACAGGCGTCACACAGACTGCCCTTCTGGTTCCATGTCATTCTTGATTGCAACACCCACATGGATATTGTAATTCGGAAGATAGATCTTGGACCAGGATTTAATTCTATGTCGGGACATTGGGAGAGTAACAACCAGTGCAGTAATACAAGGGCAATTTTACTTGAGGTACCTGTTTCTGTTGCACATGATGCAAGGATGACAGTACCATTACAGGTATATATAGGACAGTAAGCATACTAGTCAGTAGAGTATCATGGGTTCCCAACTTCCCGCACCTTTTTCAAGAATTCTTGTGAGTTTCTCATATGAGTGGAAGAAGGGAACACTACCAATAATTATTGCATTATACTCAAAACCGGTCACATTCAAGAACAATGTCCAGGAATGTAATATTTACAATCAAAGATGCATAGTCAAGGGAGAGTACTCTCATATCGCCACAAAAAAACCGAGGTTTTTTGTGATTTGTATAAATCCCATTTGGCAAGAAAATTCACTGCAAACATTTGATGGTTTACCTAAATTTGAATGTATATTTAATTTTTCAAACATGTACCATGTTGTCATAAAATTACAATTGAAATTTTAATCTTAATGAGCAGTTTGAACTTGTATTTCTTGTCGTTATCCTTCAGAAGTTGTTCACCCCCGGCCTAGGCCTTGCATAGATGATAGAGGAGCTAATTGATAAAGTGAAGTAATTAATCATATCTATTAAAATGGCTTTATGTCTAGCTGGGAGAATGGTGAGCAAGCACAGGCTTCTATATTTGCTCGACCAAGGTCATGCTAAATTCAGTGACAATGGGATAACCCATCTCTACTCTGTTCGAATGAAAGCTACTG
The DNA here is from genome assembly GCA_014843695.1 of Archivesica marissinica. Lineage (NCBI taxonomy): Eukaryota > Metazoa > Mollusca > Bivalvia > Venerida > Vesicomyidae > Archivesica > Archivesica marissinica. Next base: position 8,861,392 of record CM026395.1, read on the forward strand.
AACCAGTCAGAAAAACAAGCAAGCAACAAACTCCTTCTGGGAAAGAGCTTGACGTGGCAAGAGCAGACCCATATGCTGGCTTATCAATGGGACAAAAAGGTTAATTATGAAATTGACATTAATCCAGTTTTGTTCCAGTGCCTTTTTAAAATTTATATATTCTAATGTACAGTACAGGTCTCGCAGACTTCTATTTCCACTTTACCACGGTGGCAGATTCAGGGTTCCTGCTGTCGGTCGCCAATTGTGACAAGAAACAAAGTTGGCTCCCAAGTTTTTTTCAATTAGCGACAGAAGTGGCGCAGACAAATATTCCGACAGGAATGCTGAGCCTGAGATTTATCTTGTAGTAGAAAATCATTGTGGATACCTCTTTTTTTCATGCAGATCGACACCACGTACAACAAATATCCCCCGTGGTCATCACGTATGCCTTTGTTAATTGGCAAATGTTCACAACCCCGAAAATGATGTTTTTAAATTCGAATACGATACATTGCCATCCCTAATTTAGCCAAAAAATTGTTACTGACCGTTGCATAGTGCAGGTAAGATTCCGAAGCGATTCCTCATTTACTATGCACATTGTTAGGTAATGTAAATGTGTGTATAAACGACAATCTGACAGCGACACATTGCATCGTATCCGCAAATAGAACTGCCAGTTCGTATTTTCGGTGGTATGTCATTTTGACGCGTAAAGAGCATCCCATGTCGCTACTCAATTTGAAATTGTTGAAACGAACGATCCAATTGGATTATTAGAAATCACTAGAAATATTTTATTCCACAGAATAATATTTGGTGTAAGACGAACGATGTAATTTTGTTTATAGTCGCCACCGCATAAATGCATTTGGGCGACTGTATTTTCTAAGATGGTTATGTCCTAAGGTGATTCTTCTTGTCTAAGGTGATTCTTCTTGTCCTAAGGTGATTCTTCTGTGGTGGTTATTCGATGATGATTATACGTGTTCTGTGATGATTATTCCTATGCTTTTATGATGATTATTCCTGTTCTTCTACGTTGATTAGTTCGGTATTCTCTGACGGTTCTGTATTCTGTGTGGCTTATGAAGACGTCATCAGGTGGTTACTTCTTTCTGTGCCGGCCAGGTTGACAAGGCCTGGTCTGTACGTGGTCCTTTGTAGGGCCACACTCCTCACTGTTGGTCACCCCGCAGCAGCATTAATACGGATCTGACAGTTAGACATCTGGTCGTCGATTGTCGCAAACGAGTCTACTAAACTCCGGTGTAGCTCGGGGGAGCGTGGATCCACGACTGTTGCCGCTCCCTCAGGTCCGCCGTCTCGTCTATCCGCCGGAGAAGTAGAAGAAGGAAGAGAAAGTGTCGAAAAAAGCCGGCGAAGATATAGTGCGTCAATATCACTATCTAGAGTGTCCACTATCTAGAAGAGCTGGTGGATCTGTCCTGATGTGCCGTAGCCATGGATCCACATGCTGGCGAGCCTCCCCTTCACAAGATCGACGACCAGAAGATCCCAGAATCCTACGCTGCTGCTGCGGGATGTGCCCCGGTCACGATGTGCACGTCGTGAGGAGATCGACCGGGTGGTGTAAGACATCATACTGTTTAATTTATATGCAATAGGCAGCATATATATGCAATAGATGGCATATATGCAATAGGCGGCATATATGAATTAAGAATGGAAATATAGCATTATTCTCTTCTTTCTAAGAATATTAGTAAGATTGCTATTCTGTAATACAATCAGAACGCTCATTTCAAAATTGGGTTAGATGATATTGGGCCATTTGCGAAAACAAAGAAACAAATTGAAAATTCGAGAATTTCTGTTTATCTCTTTTGACGTACATGTTTGCTGGAAACATATTGAATTTTATATTGATAATGTGGTACTGTTCCTGACTTGCGACAATGAAAAGGCACACTCAATTTTCCCCCAACTTCAACCTTGAACTGTCGGAGGTAAACAGTTTATTTCAGAAATGCTATGATGTGAGATGATATTCCACAATCCAAAGCAATTTTATCAAGTCAACATGTTTTATAATTTACCTGGGCAACATTGAGCTAGTCTGTTGTGTTATAGCTTGGGGGCCAATCTTTTCCGCAGTGGTTAGTTCATTATGTCAACGGTGTGTGTGGCCATCTGTGGACAGTAATTTCATGACCGCGGAAGTCGCATCCACAGAATCTCGCAGATTTTGAAATGTCTACAGGACCTGTAATGTACCACATTCCTACTGTATGACCATATATTTCAACTGAAGTGAGTTACAATTACAGTAAGACATGACTTGTGTCATATTTCATTTTCAGAATCATTTTAACCCTTTCCCTCATGGAAGCACCTCTTGACGCCATTACCAATACATCATACATTAACAATGTAGTAGCCAAGCCAATGTTTATAATAAAGGCCAGAATCTCATGTAGTCCCAGTAATATCTATGGAGGTGGGATAGATATGGCGACTACTTATCCACTGCATGATAGCTAAATGGCTGTCGTTTGTATGGAGATATAATAGTATATTAACCTAAATCTCTATGTAGTCCCAGTAATATCTATGGAGGTGGGATAGATATGGCGACTACTTATCCACTGCATGATAGCTAAATGGCTGTAGTTTGTATGGAGATATAATAGTATATTAACCTAAATCTCTATGAAGTCCCAGTAATATCTATGGAGGTGGGATAGATATGGCCACTACTTATCCACTGCATGATAGCTAAATGGTTGTAGTTTGTATGGAGTTATAATAGTATATTAACCTAAATCTCTATGAAGGAAAGGGTTAAATTGCATTCCGACACCAGTTTCATTTGAGTTTATTTTAGGCTTATGGATCTTTCTAATGAACTATTGTTCCGATACATGTACTACCATTCACTTGAAAAGTCTAGGAAATATTCACATTTCTTGTCTTTATTTTTAGTGAAAGAGGCAGGCAAGGATGCCAGTTATTTGGGAATCTCACTTGCAGCCATTGGAGTGCTAGGTACTATATGAAAATTGTTAACCTGGGAATGCTAGATTATATACTGTTAACCTGGGAATGCTAGATTATATACTGTTAACCTGGGAATGCTAGATTATATACTGTTAACCTGGGAATGCTAGATTATATACTGTTAACCTGGGAATGCTAGATTATATACTGTTAACCAGGGAATGCTAGATTATATACTGTTAACCTGGATATGCTAGATTATATACTGTTAACCAGGGAATGCTAGATTATATACTGTTAACCTGGGTTAATTCTTGACCGCTTGAGATTTTATGAGTTTTCCTCAACACGCTGATGATGTACTACAGCAAAAGGTTAGAATTATCCATTTTATATATATGTGTCGTGTCGTGTCGGGAGTATGAACAGAAACATGCGATTGAGCAGTGTATGTTTAAAATTCGTCGTTGCACAAAGTATTTATATACATGTATATATTAAAAAAATAAAGACAAGTGGATGGAATGAAAACTAAAAACTTATTGGAATTCTCTACAAGTACAAGGTACGGCAATATTTATGCAAATACCGATTTCTTCTTTTCTTTTTTATACGTTTATTTATCGTCGCTACCGGTTGCCCATATGAGCGACGCCTCCTGAAGAGAATAGTCATTTTATATTTTGGAGGATAGTGCAATGATACAGACAGAGACCCATTCCAGAGTCTCCTCTGGTTCTTTTACGTGCACGGTGTAAAGCACTGACACGAGACCTCGGTTTAACGTCCCATCTGAAAGACTGTTAATTTTATTAGGATCGAACCTGCAATCCCTGGATTACCAGTCCAGCGTGTTACCTTTGGACCACAGATCCGTCTGTGAATTCTAAAAACCGATTTCTAGTATGCAGCACTATGCATATCTGTTATATATATATATATATGACACTTTCTGTCGGGTCGGGCTACACGTTGTATCTATCTATCTATCATGTCGGACCCCCTCGCGGGGATGTAGACATGTTGCACGTCAAAAACTGCAAAGAAGTTAAAAGTATGAGTTAAAATCATAATTTAAGAAAGTACTGAAAATAAATTAGATACAACAGTAATTTAAATTGCAAAATCAGAGCCATGTTACGAAGGTAAGTGATGTTCTTTATAGCAATATATTTTTGACATTGTTCCATCTAATTTACATAAGTTATCGAAACAATTTGGGTGCTCTGTTGGGTAAAAGAATAAAAATGGCAAACTGTTTCGTGGTATCTTTGCTGTAGTTGTGTCAACTTGTGTGATGGTGAATCAATGTTTTACTTAATTGTGTCGCGAAACTGTCCAATGTTTAGAAGTTGCGTACAGGTAAGGTACATCCAGATGGCTGGAGGGTTTTGTATTTTCACAATGATATATAGAGTTTGGGATATGTTTGCTCACTGAAACTGGCCGTTTAGGTGGAAAACTCATTTTTATTCACATATTTGTAGGGTGTTGCCTTTTTAATGTGCCATTGTGGTCCTATTGTATTACAAATTGAATGCTAAAAAATATATTGTACGACGGCTTACGGCAATATGATCGGTCCCAAAACATGGTTTTATGCAAATTCTTAATATTTGTCATATAATAATATATAATGATGTCATAAAAAATAGACAATTTTTGGCAGCTTGAAAACATATTATTTCACCCTGGACTACCATTCCAAAAGTCCGCCTCCGTGGTCGAGTGGTCAAGGTCGCTGACTTGTATACCACTGTAACCTATCATCACTGATGGTCACAGGTTCGAGCCCCACTCAGGCCGTGTCTCATTTATATGAAAAAGTTGGCGGTTTCTTACAGAGGTTGGTGTTGTTAAGTAAACTGCCCGCCGGCGATATAGCCCGAAATGGTGCTGATGCAGGCGTAAAACCCGAAATATAACATAACCATTCCAAAGATCACGGGTTCAATCTTTGGCTCGGATATATCAAAACATGTTTCGGTATTCCCAGATTTCCATAAGTGATTGAGACTATGCATATTGTGTGTTGTTCTTTACACAGGAATGTCAAGGAACCAGCGGTCGAAGCACATCTGTATAACGTCCGCCTCCGTGGTTAAGGTCGCTGACTTGTATACCACTGTAACCTATCATCATTGATGGTCACGGGTTCGAGCCACTCTCAGGCCGTGTCTCATTTATATGAAAAAGTTGGCTGTTTCTTACGGAGGTTGGTGCACCCAAGTACTGGTTAACCGCTGCAGCCTGCCCAGGAAATGTGTTGTTAGGTAAACTGCCCGCCGGCGATATAGCCCGAAATGGTGCTGATGCAGGCGTAAAACCCGAAATATAACATAACATCCGTATAACAATCAATCATTCCTCTCTGGGGCGGCTCTCTATGATCAATGTTGAAGGCTCGTAAAACAAAATAAACTATTGTTTCAATGAAGGTTGTGTGTATATCCTATTGAGATCTACCTTGTATCTGTTCATGACATTCATTCGGCTACTGGATAATGGATTAGTCTGTATGTACTCTTGGAACCGGCGTTGATATATTTTGCCTGGTCCGTCATATAAATATATATTTTAACACCGAGACCATTAATTGATCTGCATCGAGCTTCTGATATTGTCATTTTGCCAGAAGTAAAAACTCGACGGAATGGATGGAACCCAGGCTAGTCTGTATGGTATAAGGGAGACAATCCAATGTTCTTAATCTTATAGCTAACATAAATTGTCTCCCCTATGCCATAAAATTAAATTTATTCTGATGGATTGATTAATGCCATATTGAATAGAATGCACAAGCAAATAATAGGACATACAGGTGGCAAATTGTAATAATTGACGGCCTTTGAAAACATCTTTCTGTAGTTTTCACTAATTAACTAACGGCAGGGCTCAAGCTTGAGCCAAATTTTTGGGAGAAGTGAGAAAGTGCACGATTGTGTCATCTAATGGTATTACAGTCAAACCTGTCTTAAGCAGTCAGCCAATGGAATCACAGAAAGTGGCTGCTTAGCACAGGTGACTGCTTAATAGAGGTCAAATGTATAACAAATCAACAGATTGGGAATCTGGCAACTGGCTGTTTAATACATGTTGGTTGCTTAATGGAGGTGACCACTAACACAGGTTTCACTGTATTTGATAATTTCAACATAATAGAGTTTAAATACACAATATGACCATTAAATACAATATTTGAATAGGAGTGCTTTACAATGGCCAGTGTATCTTACTGGACAATATTTTGTCTGAAAATTTAAAAAAAAATTTAAGTGGTGCCCCTAGGTGGTAAAGTCAGGGCCCAAGGTGCCCAAAGACAACTACTTCGCCCATGTCACCCTCTAGAATGAGCTCTGCTAATGACAGTCTTTTGACAGCTGACCATTGTGACAAACATATTTCATTTGATCTTCACAAATTAATCGTTTGAAACATGAAACAAACTTATTAATTACCTGCAAATAATGATGTATCGTAAACATGTAGTGTAAATGTACAAACACATTTATAAATTTCACACATGCTGGAATTGCAAATCAAATAGATCCTGATGGATCACAGGTCCGATCCCCCATCTCCGACATTAATAATATTTGTGTGTGTTTTACATTTATTTCTAGTCGCTACCAGTTGCCCATATGAGCGACGCCTCCTAAAGAGATTAGTCCATTTTAGAATTTGGAGGATAGTACAATGATGTTATAATTCTGTATTTCAGGGTCTATGGTTTACCAGTACCTGTATATTTAGTGCAGGGTCTATGGTTTACCAGTACCTGTATATTTAGTGCAGGGTCTATGGTTTACCAGTACCTGTATATTTAGTGCAGGGTCTATGGTTTACCAGTACCTGTATATTTAGTGCAGGGTCTATGGTTTACCAGTACCTGTATATTTAGTGCAGGGTCTATGGTTTACCAGTACCTGTATATTTAGTACAGGGGTTATATTTCTATATTTCAGGGGCTATGTTTTACTATGTTGGAAGAGAGCTATTCGCTAGTGACAGTTCAAATGGAGTGTACACAAAAGCATTCAAAAGATGTGTGAAGGATTCAGAGGTACCTGTTTAGATCACCAAATAGTGTGATTGGGGGACATACCTTGGCATTGGTGGTGGGGACAGACCTTGATAAAAATGGTGGTGGACAGACCATGGTATTAATGGTTGGGGGACAGACCTTGCCATTGATGGTGGGGGTACATACCTTGCCATTGATTGTGGGGGCATACCTTGATAAAGATGGTGGGGGAAGGTCAATTTATATTGTTTTTAGTCAGTTTAGAGCTAGCACATGTACTGTCAGCTTGCATCCTCAATCCATTTATATTTTTCAATGTAATGGTGCATTAATAATTCAAAGCTATAGTATTATCCATGTCGGTATGAGTAATTGCTTCAGCTGCTACATTGTATTGACTTTTAGAATCGATGTTCTTTAATTCAGGTAATTATAGCCCTTGGTCAACCAATCAAAGCATACGGTGAAGAGACTAGACGAGGTAGGAGAGGTCATGTCAGGTAATTATAGCCCTTGTTCAACCAATCAAAGCATACGGTGAGGAGAAAATACAAGGTAGGAGGAGTCATGTCGGGTAATTATAGCCCTTGTTCAACCAATCAAAGCATATGGTGAGGAGAAAATACAAGGTAGGAGGAGTCATGTCGGGTAATTATAGCTCTTGTTCAACCAATCAAAGCATACGGTGAGGAGACGAGGCGAGGTAGGAGGAGTCATGTCAGGTAATTATAGCTCTTGTTCAACCAATCAAAGCATACGGTGAGGAGAAAATACAAGGTAGGAGGAGTCATGTCGGGTAATTATAGCTCTTGTTCAACCAATCAAAGCATACGGTGAGGAGAAAATACAAGGTAGGAGGAGTCATGTCGGGTAATTATAGCCCTTGTTCAACCAATCAAAGCATATGGTGAGGAGAAAATACAAGGTAGGAGGAGTCATGTCGGGTAATTATAGCCCTTGTTCAACCAATCAAAGCATACGGTGAGGAGACGAGGCAAGAAGATATGATTTTGTTGTTGTTTGAAATTGTTTTTACGCATTTTTTTCAGTAACCATAATTATGAGAGATTACATTGATGCTTGTACTATTGTTAAATATGAACTTTACAGAGATTACCGAGAAGTCCATGACCTTGAATTCTAGTTCGAATTAGCCAAGTTATGTAGTGGAATGTAGTTTGTACCAGCCAACAACACATTTCTAATAAAATGGCGGTTAAGATTCATGGTTCCAAGGTCAAAAGCTAGGACTGTAAATTGTAAAAGGAACTATTTTATCTCGCTTTGTATTACAACATTAGAAAAACAAAATGATTATGAAATCAAAATGGCAGGGTAACTATGTTTTGCATATATGCACACTAAAATAGAGTAAACGAATATTGAAGAGAAATCGAGTTCCTCTAAGCCATTTTCTAATCTATTTGTAGCCACCTGGAATTTGAACAGAATGGGAAAAAACACATGAGAATGAAGTTTCATATTCAAGGCTCGGATAAGAAAGGAGAAGTGAATTTGGAAGTTGTTAAGGTCAGTATGTTATGGATTTATCGCAGAATATTTACACCGCTATTTACCATATTTATAAATGTATAACGCGCTATCATATATAATGTGCACCAACATTTTGGCGTAAAAATCGGCAGAAAACGGAGTTCCGATGTATAACGCGCACATGGCAATAGTAATTCCACAAGCTACTACGTGGATGACAGAAGTGGGCAGAGCTACTACGAAACTGACAGAAGTGGGCAGAGCTACTACGAGACTGACAGAAGTGGGCAGAACTACTACAAGACTGACAAAAAAGTGGGCGGAGCTACTACAAGACTGACAGAAGTGGGCAGGGCTACTACGAGACTGACAGAAGTGGGCGGAGCTACTACAAGACTGACAAAAAGTGGTCGGAGCTGTTACGAGACTGACAGAAGTGGTCGGAGCTACTACAAGACTGACAAAAAGTGGTTCGGAGCTACTACGAGACTGACAGAAGTGGGCAGAGCTACTACAAGACTGACAGAAGTGGGCAGAGCTACTACAAGACTGACTGACAGAAGTGGGCGGAGCTACAAGACTGACAGAAGTGGGCGGAGCTACTACAAGACTGACAGAACTGGGTGGATGTAATAACCCTCCCCACATATTATCTTACAATCATTTTGTTTTGCCTCTCATGTTGTTGTTTTTTTCTTTTCAGAATGATTCTGGTAAATACAATTACAGATACCTGTTTGTACAACTGGAACACTATCCATACAGAACCTTAATTATAGAAGATAATAGATAACATACAGACGCACAATTTATATTCATATATGTTACACATATTTACTTGGTTTTAAATATAACAGGTATAACCTTTTACAATAAGTACGGTATCTGAGGCGTTACGGTTTGGACTTTCATGAAATGACAGTGATCATAGGTGCAAACATTTGATGTGTAATATTCCCGGAGGCAGCAAGATCTACTGGATACAATGTAATATTCCCGGAGGCAGCAAGATCTACTGGATACAATGTAATATTTCCGGAGGCAGCAAGATCTACTGGATACAATGTAATATTTCCGGAGGCAGCAAGATCTACTGGATACAATGTAATATTTCCGGAGGCAGCAAGATCTACTGGATACAATGTAATATTTCCGGAGGCAGCAAGATCTACTGGATACAATGTAATATTTCCGGAGGCAGCAAGATCTACTGGATACAATGTAATATTTCCGGAGGCAGCAAGATCTACTGGATACAATGTAATATTTCCGGAGGCAGCAAGATCTACTGGATACAATGTAATATTTCCGGAGGCAGCAAGATCTACTGGATACAATGTAATATTTCCGGAGGCAGCAAGATCTACTGGATACAATGTAATATTTCCGGAGGCAGCAAGATCTACTGGATACAATGTAATATTTCCGGAGGCAGCAAGATCTACTGGATACAATGTAATATTTCCGGAGGCAGCAAGATCTACTGGATACAATGTAATGAGACAATTCGTCTAATTGTGCTCTCTTACGTATGTGTGTCCTCACCATATCGTTCAAACTTATCAGCAAGGCTATGTTTTGTAAGTGCATGTATTTATCATCACTACCACTACTGGTTGACCAGTGACTACATGAGTGATGTCCCTTGAGGAGATTGTTGGGGACAGTGGTTGATACAGCCCCACTCCGGTCTCCTCTGTGAGGGTTTTATGTGTAGTATTACGCACCGATATTACCACTGTTTGAAGTCTCAGCTGAAATACTATAATTGTCCATTACCGCACAGTCTGTCCGAAATGACTTGGCACATAATTATGTTAACTATATCGAGACATTGTGTACAGCGCAGGTTTCAGCCATGTTGGTTCAAGGTCACACTATTTAGTGCTGCATAAGTCGAACTGCCAGAGGAACATTAAAATGACTTGACACATGTTAACCATCTGGTGTTCAGCCAGGTTGGGCTTGTCTTGTGATTGCAGGTATCCTATAAGCTGTATATATTCCCCTGTAAATCGGAACCTCTGTAAATTTACTCAGGTCTCGATACTTTCCCTTCGTTATTTATTGTAAAACAAATCAACCAAAATCGCTTTCTCGGCATCGGACGAGTTTACCGACAATCATTGCAGATTTATTATTATCCTTGAAAACCGAAATGGAAAATCCTGCTCCGAATGACTCGAGTTTTGCTTGCATTTTACAGATTTCTGTCCACACAAACCAATTAAATATTCATAGTGTTTGCGTTATGGGTGTTGTTTGGGATGACCACAATGGTGTGATAACCTGTATATGTAGGTAATTAAGCTGATTTTCGTGTTTTGAGTAAATATGTCTCCCCAGAGAGGGGTATACATTAGTGATTGTGTACTATCTGTCTGTATGCACAAATGGATACTTGTGTTGCTAGGAGAACAATAGATTTATTGTCTAGTGGTCTAGGGTTAGCTTTAATGTGGCTATAAATGCTATTGCGTGGCTAGAACAAAAGAAGTAACAATTGGGTAACTACTTGCATATCCATTTGTAGGATCGTCCCTCCGTCTGTCGCGTATCCATTTGTAGGATCGTCCCTCCGTCTGTCGCATATCCATTTGTAGGATCGTCCCTCCGTCTGTCGCATATCCATTTGTAGGATCGTCCCTCCGTCTGTCGCGTATCCATTTGTAGGATCGTCCCTCCGTCTGTCGCGTATCTATTTGTATTGTGGATCGTCCCTCCGTAGGATCGTCCCTCCGTCTGTCGCGTATCCATTTGTAGGATCGTCCCTCCTGTCGTATCCATTTGTATCGTCCCTCCGTCTGTCGCGTATCTATTTGTAGGATCGTCCCTCCGTCTGTCGCGTATCTATTTGTAGGATCCATTTGTAGGATCGTCCCTCCGTCTGTCGCGTATCTATTTGTAGGATCGTCCCTCCGTCTGTCGCGTATCTATTTGTAGGATCGTCCCTCCGTCTGTCGCGTATCTATTTGTAGGATCGTCCCTCCGTCTGTCGCGTATCTATTTGTAGGATCGTCCCTCCGTCTGTCGCGTATCTATTTGTAGGATCGTCCCTCCGTCTGTCGCGTATCTATTTGTAGGATCGTCCCTCCGTCTGTCGGTCTATGTTTGTGTTTTTGTGGTGTTTTGTTTTTTGTGATCGTCCCTCCGTCTGTCGGTATCTATTTGTAGGATCGTCCGTTCTTTTGTGGTCTCGTTCGCTATTTGTAGGATCGTCCCTCCGTCCGGTATCTATTTGTAGGATCGTCCCTCCGTCTGTCGCGTATCTATTTGTAGGATCGTCCCTCCGTCTGTCGCGTATCTATTTGTGTTTTTGTAGGATCGTCCCTCCGTCTGTCGCGTATCTATTTGTAGGATCGTCCCTCCTCTGTCGCGTATCTATTTGTAGGATCGTCCCTCGTCTGTCGCGTATCTATTTGTAGGATCGTCCCTCCGTCTGTCGCGTATCTATTTGTAGGATGTCCCTCCGTCTGTCGCGTATCTATTTGTAGGATCGTCCTCTCGCGTATCTTTGGGCGTCTGTTGTTTATTTGTAGGATCGTCCCTCGGTCGTTCGTCTGTCAAGAGCGTTCTTTTAATGTAGGACTCGTATTTTCTATGTACATCTTGGTCGTCACACGTGCCTGGTTTTTTAAACTCGTATTTTCATGTACATCACATGCCTGGTTTTTAAACTCGTATTTTCATGTACATCACATGCCTGGTTTTGTGTTCAGCTCGGTTAATGTTTTGCACAGTTATGGCCCTTTGTGAAGAATACATTTGCCCAGATTATTTTCTGCTAAACTCGTAGCCAGATTTAAATGATACTTGGATCAGTACCACACCTAGATCTACGTATTGTATTACTTTGAATAGTTTGAGTTATGACCCTTTATTCCACTGCGGTTTCCCCAAAACACATTCCCTATAATATCTTTTTAGGTATACATGTATTCACAAAATGCAAATTATATTATGTCATATTTCGGGTTTTACGCCTGCATCAGCACCATTTTGGGCTATATCGCCGGCGGGCAGTTTACATAACAACACCTTTCCTGGGCAGGCTCCAGCGGTTAACCAGTACTTGGGTGCACCAACCTCCGTAAGAAACTGCCAACTTTTTCATATAAATGAGACGCGGGGCTCGAACCTGTGACCATAGGTTACAGTGGTATACAAGTCAGCGACCTTAACCACGGACATAAAAAAAAAAGCAAATTAAGAAGTCGTGATGTTACTGTGACGTACATTTCCCCTTGAAGTCTGGCGATTACTGACCTTAAATATTACCCATGATTCTTGGTGATTTCTACCATTGCCGGTATGTTTAAATTGCGGTTCTATTTGCAGCGCCATCACAAGTGTTTGTTTACATATAATTGTATTTATTTGTGTCGTGGGATTAATGAGATCTTGTGCGAGGAGGAGGCGGCATCCTGGACCAGCTGTAAACCAGTGTGCCAACTTCAATAAATAGTTTTATTGGTGTTTATAAAAAACAAAAAGGTTTTTTTTACACTAAAATTTATTGTGTATAAATATCTACAAGAAGCAGACGGAAATACAAGTAAACTATATACCACAATGTATGTCACTTTAGGCTAGAAATCATTTAGTTTTTTTTACCGCGTACAAGCTGTATTTAGAGCAGTTTCTGACGAACACATTTGGAAAACTTCAACATTTAACTGATGCTAATACTTTATTAAATCAGTGAATTATTAGACCATTTAATACAAACGCATGAACAGTAATAAAGTGTAAATTACAACATAACTCGAGGATTTCATAGCAATAGGAGAAACAAGGATTTCATAGTAATAGGAGAAACAAAGCAATTCAATACAAAACATCCCACACGCCTGCATCAGCACCATTTTGGGCTATATCGCCGGCGGGCAGTTTACCTAACAACACCTTTCCTGGGCAGGCTCCAGCGGTTAACCAGTACTTGGGTGAAGAAACTGCCAACTTTTTCATATAAATGAGACAAGAGCGGGGCTCGAACTCATGACCATCAGTGACCACGGAGGCGGACATTTGAACAGTAAGAAATCGGCTCATACTGCCCACTGTGGACTCCCAAATTTGATTATACAAAAAAAGGTAATATTTCACACAAGCTGTATGACGGGCAGAATAGAAGTAGCATTGAAATATAAAAAAGTTGTTTGTGGTGAATCCACTACCGTGCCGTCGATCCTTCATGTGACGGTGCATGTATTCTTTTAAGCCTAAAGATTTCAGGTGCATGTATTCTTTTAAGCCTAAAATTTCATATATTTTCACTACTATAACGATAAATATAAATAACAATACACAGAATACCTACAATGTTGCAAATAAACTTTTGCAAAATAAGTGGTTAGAAATGTATATACAATATGTTAGCAGTTTATATAATAAACACATGAGATTTACCACGAAATAGATTGAATATGGTTATATTTTAATTGGGACGAATGAAGTATAAAAACCAACTTTAAAAGCTACATACATACTTCATTCGTCCCAATTAACTTGGGTCAGATTTTTCGTATCATTTATACAAGAAGTTGATGTAAACATTATATCCAAGAATCATTTATAATGATTTTACAAACATTTCTTTTTTAGATCCAAAAGTTCACATTCTTGTATCCAGTTCCATACGCTTGGTAAATCACTACACACCGAATGTGCCTCAATAAATTTTAGTAACTCACATTAATTAAACGTTTACTCCACATAAACGCCCTACTACACCGTCATCACTTTCCACTTACACATATAGCCTCCATTCCAGGCAAGTTATCTATTCCCATAGAGTATGTACTACAGCTGGGCCTATTGCTTATCAGCAGCATGGAGATACAATGAATAATTGGCCTCTTCTGTTGTGGAGTAAAGTATATAAACATAGCAAGTATAAAAAGCGGGACACTCGCACACACCTGTCTAAACACAAGTATGACTTACCCCACAACAGAAGGGGTCAGTTACTCATTGTATCTCTATACTGCTGATGAGCACTAGGCACGACCTACTCGATATCTATGAGAAATAGAACAGTGTGGAATGACAGCAATAAAGGTGTTTTATGGCATTCATATGGACCAAAATCTACAATACAAATTTATTTTAGCTCAATTGTGAAACAAGTTCTTACAACTAATATTAATTACTCTCGAGACCTCATTCTTGATGTAATCCATCGCCACAAGGGAGAGAGAAGTGGAATTTAAATGACTTGTCTAAGGCACAATCGTAACGGCTCAAACTCCGGTCCTTTCGCACCTGAAGCGAATGCGCCGTCACGACTTCCACTCTAATTGACTTGTATAACTTGTATTTTTCACATTTGGAGTCGGTAATTATTTGGTAGAATATACTTATTGCGTAGCAAGGTATATAACCCTTTGCAAAATTGATTTTATCTGCCGCTAGCGTGCAAACAGGATAGAGCCCGATCAGATGGAATAGATCATGCTCATCAAGCTCTACTATCTGAATAGCAAACAACATAGATCCTGATCAGACACGGCATTATGCCATGGCTGATCTGGATCTATGTTGTTTGCAAATGTGATTTTATTCACTCAGCTGGCAAAGGCTTAAATATGCAAGTATGAAACTAAATAATTTACATACGACAGTAATGCTGGTGCATGAATGTGATGTGCTTTCACTGAGCTATTTACATGAATGCAGGACTAGTTTTACAATCCAATTAATGCGATACAGCTACTAACATTGTGCAATCTATCTCTAAAATATTAAATATACTCTCTTTATTACTAGACAACAGACAGACAGAGAAAGTGTAACATTAACAGTATTACAAAATATCCTCGCAGATTCTACGTGCACAATTCTTCCCAGTTATTTTAGAATAAACAATATTATCATTAACTATGCTTAAAAAGTAGGGATGGCAATGAATGATCGAATGTTAAAATCAGAACTGGCATTTTTATAATTCTTTTCAAATAAACTTTCAGTTTTGTTCAATTTTCAATCAATTAAGATTCAAACACCAAAGAATGGCCTCGAAATTGGTGTCGCAATTATGAATCCAATTAACAAAGCCGGTGATCAGTGGCGTAGTTTTGGCTCGATATATGTGCAGGCACCATTCGGGTAAGGGGTATATCCCCCCCCCCCAATATTTTGAGAGTATATCGCTGCCGCTGCATTCTCAGCGAGGCATTTTAAGGAATGTATTGCCGATAAATAAAGAACATAATTATTTGTACAGTTCCAAGTATTTATCAATTAACCCTTTCAACACCACAGACCTCTAAATTGGCTTACAAAAAAGTGTAGATCCAGATGAGCCGTCTCATCAGGATCTGCATTTTTCAAGTAATATAACTATTTTTAGAGAAATAAATTACCCATTTTGATAAATGAACTGATCCAAATGTAATTTTGTTATTAATTTATTGGTCTAAAAATATCATGGACCAGTCCATGTCAGTTACTTGGTGTTGAATGGGTTAAAAAGTATTGAAATACCGACCGATTTTCATGTTCGCTGATTATCACACATCCCACCATCAGTTTTTATTGCATTTTCATATTTTAAAATGTGTGGACACGTGCCTACAGGAAGCTACGACGCTGGTGATGACTCGTTGCCCCATGTGCTTCTAATTGAATTATCCGAGGTCATGTAATTTGAAATTAAACTTCTTAGTTTATGAAATGCCCGAGCAAGAACAATAGGATGAAAGGAAATCGTACTTGCTGGGTAGGATGGTGGGGGCGAAATACAAAAGGCCCTTAATTAAAGGGCTTGCAGTAGATGTCGTGTTTATATATTTCTACCAAGTCACCGTTTTCAATTGGAAACGGTGCTACGTCACAGTGCTGAAAAAAAGTAAGTAGGAAAGGTGTACAATTCGAACGTTCAAGAAATTAGCAAATATTCGTAGGGAAGATCACCAGAAAATCCAAATGCCAAAATCACCATTCGTTGCCATCTCTATTAAAAATACAAAACAACACTGGCCCGTAGATAGAGTTATGAAATAAAGCAGTGGGGAAACTAATTTAAAATACCATAAACCAATGCAGATGTATTTTCTCCCACCATACATTGAACCTGGATCCATATCGGACAATATATTCTACCCACAATTCCAATATGATTTTACCCACAATTCCAAGTGCAATGTATGATTTTACCCAGAATTACAAGCTCAAACTATAATTATACCCGCAATTCCCAGTGCAATGTGGCATGGTTTTTTACCAACAATTCAAAATGCCAGATAGGATTTTACCCACAATTCCATGTGTCTGTAAAGAGTTTACCCACAATTCCAAGTGCCTGCTAAGATTTTACCCACATTTCCCAATTGTTTCAAATTTCTATCCAACGCTCATTATGTACTGCAGGAATGTGCATAGTGCCTGAAGAACGATAGTGCTTTACATGAAATAAATATAAAATTGGACAGATTTGGTAATAAGGCATCAATGGGTTTATTATTATATGATAGTATATATACAGATTTGTCAGTGGCGGATTAAGGGGTGGGCTCAAGCCAGGGGCCCCCGATATTTAGGGGCCCCCCAAATTAATATTTTAAATCTGTAATTAACTGAATAAAATTTAACATTTTTTTAAATGACTACATAAATAGATAGAACTTAGAAGATATCCTGAGCTTTCCAACGATGTATGACTTTAATAATATTTTTGTGTTTAGTCGATTGCAGCAATAACGTATAGTGCACTGTTCCCCCCCCCCCCGAGTCAAATAGTCCCGCAATACGCATCAACAGGTGAAATCCCTTCTTACCAACCAATGCAATAGCGGAAAGCCGTAATTTCAGCCAAGTGGAAAAGTGAGAAAGGTGTATTCATAGAATGTTCTTGTTTGCTTACACTAGTATTTATCTTGATGAAAGGGCCCCTGTTTGAGCTACAGCCAGTGGCCCCATGCAACCTTAATCCGCCCCTGAGGCTTGTTCATGAATAATATCCAACACATCGCAAACATTGCATGTGCTATAAACAACTTTCAGAACACGTCAAATAGATTAGGGGATCGCCTTACTGTTCTAATATGCGGACTTTTTGCTTCCTCGAATTCCTTCCCATATACCTATCCATCCTTGTTCAACACCTAATCTGGAGGTAGACATTCAAATTGTGTACTCTATTATTAGTAATGAGACATTTCCTGGGATGAAATTATTAGCAAGGAAATAAACACATTTGGTTATTGAACAATGCAAGCATTACATATATAGTTTCAGGCTAGGTAAATTCCCGTTCAATATTGGCAGATGGGTACTGCACACCACTCACCAGTTTCCCTGCACTATACAATACACAGAACATTGAAAATTATTCATAGCCAGTATACGTACTGGTAGGAAAATACAATAATAACACATTTTTAAATATATGCGGATTGTAAACGTCATAAATGCTAAGAGGCCTTGTCAGATCATATTCATCAAATATATGTGATTTATCAGTGGGAACATAATTATGAACCACTGAAAATCATTAGAACTATTGCCAGTATTTTGGTAAAAATATAAAACAACTACATGTACACAAATATTCCATAAAATAACGAAAGTACAGATAATTTAACAATAACACAATCCTAACAATAAATAGTAATCTAACAATATATGGTAACTGTAATCATAGCTGCCTAACTATAACCAAAACTCCCTAACTGTTGTCAAAACACCTTAACTGTAGCCAAAACTCCATAACTGTTATCAAAACACCCTAACTGTAGCCAAAACACCCTAACTGTAGCCAAATGTGCCAAAACTCCCTAACTGTTATCAAAACTCCCCGATGAGCCATAAATCCCTAACTGTTGTCAAAACACCCAACTGTAGCCAAATGTGCCAAAACTCCCTAACTGTTATCAAACTCCCCGATGAGCCATAAATCCCTAACTGTTGTCAAAACACCATAAATGTAGCCAATTCTCACCCAATGAGCCAAAACTTCAAACGTTGGTCAAACCAAATAATTTACTAGTAGATACACTATGCTTCATTAAGAAATTTAAATGATAGATTTACTTTGTACTTTTTTTTTATTGCAATTCTATAAATAAATCATAAATATTCTTTTATACAAACTTTATGTATAGCAAGTCGACAATGTTTACCAGTCCATTGTCCGGATCACATTTTACACAAGAAATACTGTCGGCAGTAATCACATGACGATACTCGTGCATTAAAACACTCCCTTCAGTTAGGCACTTGGTAATAATGGCTACCATTTCTTTACTTAGTTAGGTATTTATTAATCCATTTTCTTGTTTGGTTAGTTAGGCATTTATTGGTCAATTTCTATGTTTAGTTATGTCTTTATAAATAATTTTAATTAGGTCTTTCTTTAGTTAGGCATTCATTGATCATTTTTAACATTTCTTTGCTTAGCGGTTAAAAAAAAAGGTTTAAACTTTATTTATTTTACATTAATCACTCTCGTTGGCGCGGATGAAAGTGTATATGTGGTAATTCGTGTGGGAGGAAACCGAGTACCCGGAGAAAACCCACCTGTCCGATCTGGCGACCACAGTTCCATCTCACATACTTCCCGGTCCAAGGATCGAACCCGGGTTGCATTGGCGAGAAGCGAGCGCGCTAACCACTGTGCTAATCGGACAGCCTAGCGGTAGTTAGGCATTCATTCATCACTTTAATCATTTCTATGTTACCATCGACAAAACAGCATAACAATAGATGGACAACTTCAATTAATATGAAATACAGACTATTTATGCCAATCTAAATGTATATAACTTATTGTGTGATACAAATACATGTACAACATGTTGCGTATAAATCCAGTAACTACGTATAAACCCAGTGATTACGTATAAACCCAGTTACAACATATAAACCCAGTAACTACATATAAAATGACAATTTCTCGACAGTTCCTTGTTCTTGAAATACAGTCAGATAAGCTTAGGTGGTCACATGTCTGTTTTCCAGCTTAATGTGGTGCAGAAAGCCACACCTCCAGTCCAAGCATTGTTTCACTGACACTGACCTTGTGGTGCAGAAAGCCACGCCTCCAGTCCAAGCATTGTTTCACTGACACTGACCTTGTGGTGCAGAAAGCCACGCCTCCAGTCCAAGCATTGTTTCACTGACACTGACCTTGTGGTGCAGAAAGCCACGCCTCCAGTCCAAGCATTGTTTCACAAACACTGACCTTGTGGTGCAGAAAGCCACGCCTCCAGTCCAAGCATTGTTTCACTGACACTGACCTTGTGGTGCAGAAAGCCACGCCTCCAGTCCAAGCATTGTTTCACTGACACTGACCTTGTGGTGCAGAAAGCCACGCCTCCAGTCCAAGCATTGTTTCACAAACACTGACCTTGTGGTGCAGAAAGCCACGCCTCCAGTCCAAGCATTGTTTCACAAACACTGACCTTGTGGTGCAGAAAGCCACGCCTCCAGTCCAAGCATTGTTTCACAGACACTGACCTTGTGGTGCAGAAAGCCACGCCTCCAGTCCAAGCATTGTTTCACAAACACTGACCTTGTGGTGCAGAAAGCCACGCCTCCAGTCCAAGCATTGTTTCACAAACACTGACCTTGTGGTGCAGAAAGCCACGCCTCCAGTCCAAGCATTGTTTCACTGACACTGACCTTGTGGTGCAGAAAGCCACGCCTCCAGTCCAAGCATTGTTTCACTGACACTGACCTTGTGGTGCAGAAAGCCACGCCTCCAGTCCAAGCATTGTTTCACAAACACTGACCTTGTGGTGCAGAAAGCCACGCCTCCAGTCCAAGCATTGTTTCACAAACACTGACCTTGTGGTGCAGAAAGCCACACCTCCAGTCCAAGCATTGTTTCACTGACACTGACCTTGTGGTGCAGAAAGCCACGCCTCCAGTCCAAGCATTGTTTCACAAACACTGACCTTGTGGTGCAGAAAGCCACGCCTCCAGTCCAAGCATTGTTTCACAAACACTGACCTTGTGGTGCAGAAAGCCACACCTCCAGTCCAAGCATTGTTTCACAAACACTGACCTTGTGGTGCAGAAAGCCACACCTCCAGTCCAAGCATTGTTTCACAAACACTGACCTTGTGGTGCAGAAAGCCACGCCTCCAGTCCAAGCATTGTTTCACTGACACTGACCTTGTGGTGCAGAAAGCCACACCTCCCGTCCAAGCATTGTTTCACAAACACTGACCTTGTGGTGCAGAAAGCCACGCCTCCAGTCCAAGCATTGTTTCACAAACACTGACCTTGTGGTGCAGAAAGCCACACCTCCAGTCCAAGCATTTCAATAGATGGGGGGATGGTCAAATACGTATAATACAAGAGTGAATATGGTACATGTACATTTTTTCAGACTATGCTCAACAGTTCAGATCTTGGTGCAAAATGTATATACCATATTTACAGCTGTAGATTAACCCTTTCAACACCACAGGCCTCTAAATAGGCTTATGAAAGGTGTAGATCCAGATGAGCCGGCTCGTCTCATCAGGATCTGCACTTTTGTGCCAGTAATAATTATTACTATTTTTAGATAAAATTACCCATTTTGATAAATGAACTGGTCCAAAGGTAATTTTCTTATTAATTTATTGGTCTAAAAATATCATGCACCAGTCCATGTCAGTTACTTGGGGTTGAATGGGTTAACTGAATAGCTACATTTCCATGCATATATATGACCGTGATTGGCGTATCTGTTCTCTCTCGGTTTAGTGTACCGGTAGCTAAATACGTTCTTAACCCATTCAACCCCAAGTAACTGACATGGATTGGTGCATGCTATTTTTAGACCAATAAATTAATAAGAAAATTACATTTGGACCAGTTCATTTATCAAAATGGGTAATTTTATCTAAAAATAGTAATAATTATTACTGGCAAAAAAGTGCAGATCCTGATGAGACGGCTCGTTACGAGCCGGCTCATCTGGATCTACACTTTTCATAAGCCTATTTAGAGGCCTGTGGGGTTGAAAGGGTTAATTAATAATTTAATTCCTTTTAACTGCAGAAGTCCCGATTATTTTACATTGAGAATATATATTTAAATACAAAACAATTTACTAAATAATAAAATACTCTCGTATGGCCACCTCTCAAACAGGCAATTCCATTTGGTTCCCGTGGGCTACTGTTGTACCCAATTCAAACTTTATTTATTGTCTGAGCGTTTACCCCAGTTACACCGAACACTATTGTTTTACAGCTGTTATGTACAAATTAATTACTAATAAGACTTAAGACATACGAGAGGTGACGAGAGGAAGGCTAGAAACAATTACCATGACGACGTTGAGACAATAGCTCCTCCCACTAGTCACATGATCAGAATCTTCTAGACACCGATAATCGCGAAAGTTGTTGAGGAAAAAAAATGGCAGCTGTTTGATAATGCTTACGGTTGCTGAAGGAGTGTCGGTTCATTGCTGGCTGGGTTGATCGACAGCTCGCGTCATGTTAATTGGGCGAGGTCTAACACACACAGCAGGTGAATGTGGCTTGCCCCCTAGTCCACAATATGTATGTGTTACTTATATGTATTCACGTCTATGTAAGATGGTAACTATTTACAAGCACTTTTATATACAGTCAAACCTGTGTTAGTGGTCACCTCTATTAAGCAGCCAACCTGTATTAAGTAACCAGTTTCTGGATTCCCAATATGTTGTTTGATTATACATTTGACCTCTATTAAGCGGCCACTTTGTACGATTCTCATGGCTGGCTGCTTAACAGAGGTTTGACTGTTTACCTCCACTATCTGTATCACTAGAGCTAACATTTTAACATCTATAAATCTATGATGATAATTTTTGATGTTTTTCTTTCATTCATAAATCAAAGTAAAACTTTATAGATGTTTTATCCACGTCAACAAATAAAGGTTTATCGCTACAGATATTTTTCGTCGTCCATCGATTAAGGTTTATCTATAAAGATACATGGCTTATCGGTATAGATGCAAGTTAAATTTTACGTGTCTTTAAATATCGTTATATATCTTTTAGATTTACCAATACTAACTTAGCTTTATAACAAGTAGCATACATGTCTCCAGTAACGTCTCCAATACATGTATACAGTACCGTCTCCAATAATGTATACAGTACCGTCTCCAATACATGTATACAGTACCGTCTCCAATACATGTATACAGTACCGTCTCCAATACATGTATACAGTACCGTCTCCAATACATGTATACAGTACCGTCTCCAATACATGTATCCATACCGTCTCCAATACATGTATACAGTACCGTCTCCAATACATGTATACATACCGTCTCCAATACATGTATACAGTACCGTCTCCAATACATGTATACAGTACCGTCTCCAATACATGTATACAGTACCGTCTCCAATACATGTATACAGTACCGTCTCCAATACATGTATACAGTACCGTCTCCAATACATGTATACAGTACCGTCTCCAATACATGTATACAGTACCGTCTCCAATACATGTATACAGTACCGTCTCCAATACATGTATACAGTACCGTCTCCAATACATGTATACAGTACCGTCTCCAATACATGTATACAGTACCGTCTCCAATACATGTATCCATACCGTCTCCAATACATGTCTCCAGTACCGTCTCCAATACATGTATACAGTACCGTCTCCAATACATGTATACAGTACCGTCTCCAATACATGTCTCCAGTAACGTCTCCAATACATGTATACAGTACCGTCTCCAATACATGTATACAGTACCGTCTCCAATACATGTATACAGTACCGTCTCCAATACATGTATACAGTACCGTCTCCAATACATGTATACAGTACCGTCTCCAATACATGTATACAGTACCGTCTCCAATACATGTATACAGTACCGTCTCCAATACATGTATACAGTACCATCTCCAATACATGTATACAGTACCGTCTCCAATACATGTATACAGTACCGTCTCCAATACATGTATACAGTACCGTCTCCAATACATGTATACAGTACCGTCTCCAATAATTCTTCTATTTTTCAATGCCTCATGCTTAACCCTTTCAACATCACAGACCTCTAAATAGGCTTACAAAAAGTGTAGATCCAGATGAGCCGGAGCCGTCTCATCAGGATCTGCACTTTTTGCCAGTGATATGACTATTTTTAGACATAATTACCCATTTTGATAAATGAACTTGTCCAAATGTGATTTTCTGATTCATTTATTGGTTTATGAATATCATAGACCAGTCCATGTGAGTTACGTGTTGAATGGGTTAATACCGGTATGCAAAAGTTACATAAGATAGGTAACAAAACTTAAATTTTAAAAACGAGAGATTTCCAATAATAATTTCCAAAAATGAGACATGCGCTTAATATCAAAAAAATATACAATATTGATACAGTAAAGTATAATAACATTAACTACAATACAAGCAAATAAAATAATGTGCAACTTAAAGACGTCAGATCAGAATTTCAGGTTAAATAAAGATATATATCGGTAAAACGTTAGCTTCAAGTATACAAGAGTACAGCTATATATTTGCACATTGTCTGGAGTCGTGTATGTCTTAGTACTGTACTTTTGTTTCATATGATGTGTGTTCCGTGGTTGTCGTGGTCGTGGTATGGGATGAACTGCCGGTACGGCCTTGCTGCCATCCACGGAATAACATGAACGTGTCCCACACGTAGCATGCTGTAGCCGCAAATGTGAAGAACTATAAAAGAAGGGAATACAATGTTTGAACTCGTTCGAAGAACATATGAAACCACTGGCGAAAGCTATCGATGAAACCCAGGATGAAATAAACCCAGGATGAAATCATGTCAATTAGGCCAGAAATCATGTCAATTAGGCCAATGAAGTAGAAATTACAAGTACACATCAAGGCTCATTCTAGGTGAGGAGTGAGAAGGCGCCCGATTGTGTTCTTAAATGGTATTATTTAATAAATAAAATACGGTTAAAATACACAAGTATTTCCATTAAATACAACATTTGAATAGGAGTGCTTTATTGCACATGGGCCAGTGTATCGTACTGGACAAAATGTTGTATGAAAATTGTAAAACGAACAAAAAATTTGTTTTTTTAGGGAGTAGTGAAGTACCTCAGGTAACGAAGTCAGCTATAGCGACTATTTCGTCCAAGTCGCCTTCTAGAATTAGCCTTGCCGGTATGATATCGCCTATGTGAACTGTATATGCCATACATACTTACAAATAAATATTTACCACTATGATTATGTGGTAGGTGTATTCCAAGTTAGTCAAATTCTTCTAGTTCAGCCAAAATATAGCAGCCAGTTTCATGTCAATCGTATGAATGGAGCAAGCAAGACAATGTCGTCACAATTGCTGTGCAATGGATTTTCCATGCCATGTTGTTTGTTTATTTTTTGACATATCATATAAATACATGTATACAGTGCTCATTTGCATTTTGAAAGTAGTCGCATATGTAATCGATTACATTGCTTAGAAAAGTATTGTAATCGATTACATTGCTTAGAAAAGTATTGTAATCGATTACATTGCGTAGAAAAGTATTGTAATCGATTACATTGCTTAGAAAAGTATTGTAATCGATTACATTGCTTAGAAAAGTATTGTAATCGATTACATTACTTAGAAAAGTATTGTAATCAATTACATTGCTTAGAAAAGTATTGTAATCGATTACATTGCTTAGAAAAGTATTGTAATCGATTACATTGCTTAGAAAAGTAATTATAATTGATTACATTGCTTAGAAAAGTAATTGTAATCTATTACATTGCTTAGAAAAGTAATTATAATCTATTACATTGCTTAGAAAAGTAATTGTAATCAGTAATCATGGATTTGTAAAGTAATCGTAATCGATTACATTGGTAAGTGTGTGTCCCGAGGTCTGGAACAGAATTAGATATAAATAGTATGACAGCAGTTCTAACTAAAGACAGAATATGCTGGGATACGAAAATAAAAACAAATTACATGCACTAAATGTGATCACTGCTACCACAGGCACATATAGTACATGATGATCTACAACTCAACAACATGTATTGTTTCATAGTTTTAGTAAAAGTAATAGTTTTAACAGCTGCCATCATTTTATTTCTTATCAACCAATCTATAGTAGTTGCCAGGAAGAAAATGGTAACATTTGGAGCATAGATGTTATGTAGCTATTTACGATTGCGATGGCGCATCTAAGAAATTGCATGGGAGATAACGGCATTGGAGTTTGCCAAAGTAACAAGCAACAGGCATTGATTTGTGCAACTTCTGTAAGATTTCTTTAATGAAAATGGTGACTACTGCGCTTTCAAATATTACATATACCAGTAGTACAAAAAAACACATGATCTGTCGCTAGCACAGAAACGGTTCAATGCCTGCACTGTATTATACGGTATGTTTGCAGACAGATGTTGATGAAATGTGGTTATACCAGAGGAGGTACATCGGAAGTGGTAAACAAACTGTATATGCATGGTAGGAATTTACCGTGTCTAAATAAATCTGCAATAAAATAGGGTTTAGTGTGTGACGTCAAGCATTTATCTAGTTTTGTGGTGTCATTTACGCATTTTAAAAAATAACACAAAATTGTTTGGTCTTTTTAGATATTTTGGTCATGATAAAATCGAAAATAATATTTGTATTTGCGTTATTTAAATTAAATAAAACTTGGTTAACTTTACTAAAATATCTAATTATGTTATATTTCGGGTTTTACGCCTGCACCAGCACCATTTTGGGCTATATTGCCGGCGGGCAGTTTACCTAACAACACCTTTCCTGGGCAGGCTCCAGCAGTTAACCAGTACTTGGGTGCACCAACCTCCGTAAGAAACTGCCAACTTTTTCATATAAATGAGACACGGCCTGAGCGGGGCTCGAACCCGTGACCATCAGTGATGATAGGTTACAGTGGTATACAAGTCAGCGACCGTAACCACTCGACCACGTAGGCAGACCTCTAAAATATCTAAAAAGACCAAACGTAGCTGGAGTGTATAAATGACGTCACAAAACTACAAAAATGACATGTTTGACACCGCATGCTAAGCAATATTTTATTGCAGATTTAACAACGGTAAATTCCTTCTTTGTATATACGGACAAAATGCCGAGCCATACTAGAACTGTAAACTGAGCACACTGTATTCTGTCAGCATTTCCCTGCATGGTAATCTGTATTCCAAACTAACCAAATACTGTGCTCAAATGACAAAACGTATTACCATTAATTACCGGTAGCAATTATATCCTCCAGAAATAAGGCGAAATGGATGTCGCCCTGATGTCTATTGTCGGCAAAGTGGCGGATAATAAAGCGACCACTTCGCCCGAATCTCCCCTCTAGCGTTAGCCCTGGTTTAATGCCATAAGACAAGCAACTTAATAGTAGAGTTAATTTGGTTATATTTCGCGAGTAATACCAACCCATGTTATTGTGTATACCATCCCGGTGATGTCTAACAAAATGAAACAAATGAATATGAAACATGACAGAATTCTTTTCAATGTTAGGGTTTCTTCTAGAGTGGAAAAAAGGGCAGGGTGCGTCAGAAAAGACAGGAAGCATTTTGAGCTACGAAGGGGTAGGTGTTGGAGGGGGTATTTGGGGGTTACCCCCTAGAAAATTTGGCTAAGTTACGGTGATTGACTATCTTGATTATAGAAGGCAGTAGGGCAGTACATATTAGTGAAAATGGCAGACAAGTTCTTGTTTATATTGGTCTGCCCGCCCGTAGGCACTCACCTGTTGAGGCTCACCCCTTCTATAAAAAAAATTCTTATAAATAGGCAGAAGGGCGGAGCTAAAATGGGGCAGGGCATTGCGCCCTGTCATTCTTCTCTAGAAAAACCCTACATGTATAAGACAAGCACTGTTGGGTTATGTCTAGCCATGAACAGGAAATGCAATGTGCTCAGTTGTTGCTGAAAGGACAAGATTGTAGGAGAAAGGAGAACACAGCAGTGCACAACATGAAACAATGTATTGTTTCCCCTATCACGCTGTGTACAAAATTATATACTGAGAATGTTTCAACAACAATAGTAGATAGGACAACACAGTGCACAACATGAAACAATGTATTGTTTCCCCTATCACGCTGTGTACAAAATTATATACTGAGAATGTTTCAACAACAATAGGAGATAGGACAACACAGTGCACAACATGAACCAATGTATTATTTCCATCATTGCATGTACAGATTTATACACTGGTAATGTGTCAACAACAAAAATAGAGGTCACTTTCTGCTAGGTGTAATTAATGAAGGAGTAGTGGATGAAGTAAGTAAAGGATGAAGTAAGTAAAGGATGAAGTAAGTAGAGGATGACAAGTAGAGAATGAAAAGTAGAGGATGAAGTAAGTAGAGGATGACAAGTAGAGGATGACAAGTAGAGGATGAAAAGTAGAGGATGAAGTAAATAGCGGACAGAAGTAAGTAATGGATGAAGGAGTAGAGGATGAAGTAAATAATGGATGACGGAGTAGAGGATGAAGTAAGTAATGGATGAAGGAGTAGAGGATGAAGTAAGTAATGGATGAAGGAGTAGAGGATGAAGTAAGTAATGGATGGAGGAGTAGAGGACATAAGTAAATAATGGATGAAGGAGTAGAGGATGAAGTAAGTAATGGATGAAGGAGTAGAGAACATAAGTAAATAATGGATGAAGGAGTAGAGGATGAAGTAAATAATGGATGAAGGAGTAGAGGATGAAGTAAGTAATGGATGAAGGAGTAGAGGATGAAGTAAGTAATGGATGAAGGAGTAGAGGATGAAGTAAGTAATGGATGGAGGAGTAGAGGACAGAAGTAAACAATGGATGAAGGAGTAGAGGATGAAGTAAGTAATGGATGAAGGAGTAGAGAACATAAGTAAATAATGGATGAAGGAGTAGAGGATGAAGTAAATAATGGATGAAGGAGTAGAGGATGAAGTAAGTAATGGATGAAGGAGTAGAGGATGAAGTAAATAATGGATGAAGGAGTAGAGG
This sequence comes from Archivesica marissinica, assembly GCA_014843695.1. Classification (NCBI taxonomy): domain Eukaryota; kingdom Metazoa; phylum Mollusca; class Bivalvia; order Venerida; family Vesicomyidae; genus Archivesica; species Archivesica marissinica. The sequence continues at coordinate 8,889,821 of CM026395.1, forward strand.
ATGAAGTAAATAATGGATGAAGGAGTAGAGGATGAAGTAAATAATGGATGAAGGAGTAGAGGATGAAGTAAGTAATGGATGAAGGAGTAGAGAACATAAGTAAATAATGGATGAAGGAGTAGAGGATGAAGTAAATAATGGATGAAGGAGTAGGTGATGAAGTAAATAATGGATGATGGAGTAGAGGACAGAAGTAAATAATGGATGGAGGAGTAGAGGATGAAGTAAATAATGGATGGTGGGTGGTGTTGGGGGTGGGGGTTGGTGGGGTGGGGTGAAGTAAATAATGGATGGAGGAGTAGAGGATGAAGTAAATAATGGATGAAGGAGTAGAGGACAGAAGTAAGTAATGGATGAAGGAGTAGATGGTGAAGTAAATAATGGATGAAGGAGTAGAGGATGAAGTAAATAATGGATGAAGGAGTAGAGAACAGAAGTAAATAATGGATGAAGGTGTAGAGGAAGAAGTAAGTAATGGATGATGGAGTAGAGGATGAAGTAAATAATGGATGATGGAGTAGAGGATGAAGTAAATAGTGGATGAAGGAGTAGAGGACAGAAGTAAATAATGGATGAAGGAGTAGAGGATGAAGTAAGTAATGAATGAAGGAATAGAGGATGAAGTAAATAATGGATGAAGGAGTAGAGGACAGAAGTAAATAATGGATGAAGGTGTAGAGGATTAAGTAAGTAATGGATGATGGAGTAGAGGATGAAGTAAATAATGGATGAAGGAGTAGAGGATGAAGTAAATAATGGATGAAGGAGTAGTGGATGAAGGAGTAGAGGATGAAGTAAGTAATGGATGAAGGAGTAGAGAACATAAGTAAATAATGGATGAATGAGTAGAGGATGAAGTAAGTAATGGATGAATGAGTAGAGGATGAAGTAAGTAATGGATGAATGAGTAGAGGATGAAGTAAGTAATGGATGATGGAGTAGAGGATGAAGTAAGTAATGGATGATGGAGTAGAGGATGAAGTAAATAATGGATGAAGGAGTAGAGGATGAAGTAAGTAATAGATGATGGAGTAGAGGATGAAGTAAATAATGGATGAAGGTGTAGAGGATGAAGTAAGTAATGGATGAATGAGTAGAGGACAGAAGTAAACCATGGATGAAGGAGTAGGGGATGAAGTAAATAATGGATGGAGGAGTAGAGGATGAAGTAAATAATGGATGAAGGAGTAGAGGACAGAAGTAAATAATGGATGAAGGTGTAGAGGATGAAGTAAGTAATGGATGATGGAGTAGAGGATGAAGTAAATAATGGATGAAGGAGTAGAGGATGAAGTAAATAATGGATGAAGGAGTAGTGGATGAAGTAAGTAATGGATGAAGGAGTAGAGAACAGAAGTAAATAATGGATGAAGGAGTAGAGGATGAAGTAAATAATGGATGAAGGAGTAGGGGATGAAGTAAATAATGGATGAAGGAGTAGAGGATGAAGTAAGTAATGGATGAAGGAGTAGAGGATGAAGTAAATAATGTATGAAGGAGTAGCGGATGAAGTAAATAATGGATGAAGGAGTAGAGGATGAAGTAAATAATGGATGAAGGAGTAGAGGATGAAGTAAGTAATGGACGAAGGAGTAGAGGATGAAGTAAGTAATGGATGAAGGAGTAGAGGATGAAGTAAGTAATGGATGAAGGAGTAGAGGATGAAGTAAGTAATGGATGAAGGAGTAGAGGATGAAGTAAATAATGGATGAAGGAGTAGAGGATGAAGTAAATAATGGATGAAGGAGTAGAGGACAGAAGTAAACCATGGATGAAGGAGTAGAGGATGAAGTAAATAATGGATGGAGGAGTAGAGGATGAAATTAATAATGGATGAAGGAGTAGAGGATGAAGTAAGTAATGGATGAAGGAGTAGAGGATGAAGTAAATAATGGACGATGGAGTAGAGGATGAAGTAAGTAATGGATGAAGGAGTAGAGGATGAAGTAAATAATGGATGAAGGAGTAGAGGATGAAGTAAGTAATGGATGAAGGAGTAGAGGATGAAGTAAATAATGGATGAAGGAGTAAAGGATGAAGTAAATAATGGATGAAGGAGTAGAGGATGAAGTAAGTAATGGATGAAGGAGTAGAGGACAGAAGTAAACCATGGATGAAGGAGTAGTGGACAGAAGTAAATAATGGATGAAGGTGTAGAGGATTAAGTAAGTAATGGATGATGGAGTAGAGGATGAAGTAAATAATGGATGAAGGAGTAGAGGATGAAGTAAATAATGGATGAAGGAGTAGTGGATGAATGAGTAGAGGATGAAGTAAGTAATGGATGATGGAGTAGAGGATGAAGTAAGTAATGGATGATGGAGTAGAGGATGAAGTAAATAATGGATGAAGGAGTAGAGGATGAAGTAAGTAATAGATGATGGAGTAGAGGATGAAGTAAATAATGGATGAAGGTGTAGAGGATGAAGTAAGTAATGGATGAATGAGTAGAGGACAGAAGTAAACCATGGATGAAGGAGTAGGGGATGAAGTAAATAATGGATGGAGGAGTAGAGGATGAAGTAAGTAATGGATGAATGAGTAGAGGACAGAAGTAAACCATGGATGAAGGAGTAGGGGATGAAGTAAATAATGGATGGAGGAGTAGAGGTCCTAGAGGATGAAGTAAATAATGGATGAAGGAGTAGAGGACAGAAGTAAATAATGGATGAAGGTGTAGAGGATGAAGTAAGTAATGGATGATGGAGTAGAGGATGAAGTAAATAATGGATGAAGGAGTAGTGGATGAAGTAAGTAATGGATGAAGGAGTAGAGAACAGAAGTAAATAATGGATGAAGGTGTAGAGGATGAAGTAAGTAATGGATGATGGAGTAGAGGATGAAGTAAATAATGGATGAAGGAGTAGAGGATGAAGTAAATAATGGATGAAGGAGTAGAGGATGAAGTAAATAATGGATGAAGGAGTAGGGGATGAAGTAAATAATGGATGAAGGAGTAGAGGATGAAGTAAGTAATGGATGAAGGAGTAGAGGATGAAGTAAATAATGGATGAAGGAGTAGAGGATGAAGTAAACCATGGATGAAGGAGTAGCGGACAGAAGTAAATAATGGATGGAGGAGTAGAGGATGAAATAAATAATGGATGAAGGAGTAGAGGATGAAGTAAATAATGGATGAAGGAGTAGAGGATGAAGTAAATAATGGATGAAGGAGTAGAGGATGAAGTAAGTAATGGATGAAGGAGTAGAGGATGAAGTAAATAATGGACGATGGAGTAGAGGATGAAGTAAGTAATGGATGAAGGAGTAGAGGATGAAGTAAATAATGGACGAAGGAGTAGAGGATGAAGTAAGTAATGGACGAAGGAGTAGAGGATGAAGTAAGTAATGGATGAAGGAGTAGAGGATGAAGTAAGTAATGGATGAAGGAGTAGAGGATGAAGTAAATAATGGATGAAGGAGTAGAGGATGAAGTAAATAATGGATGAAGGAGTAGAGGATGAAGTAAGTAATGGATGAAGGAGTAGAGGACAGAAGTAAACCATGGATGAAGGAGTAGAGGATGAAGTAAATAATGGATGGAGGAGTAGAGGATGAAGTAAGTAATGGATGAAGGAGTAGAGGACAGAAGTAAACCATGGATGAAGGAGTAGAGGATGAAGTAAATAATGGATGAAGGAGTAGAGGATGAAGTAAATAATGGATGAAGGAGTAGAGGATGAAGTAAGTAATGGATGAAGGAGTAGAGGACAGAAGTAAATAATGGATGGAGGAGTAGAGGACAGAAGTAAACCATGGATGAAGGAGTAGAGGATGAAGTAGTAGAGGATGAAAAGTAGAGGATGAAATAAGTAGAGGATGAAATTATAGTAGAGGACTAAGTAAGTAGTGGACAAAATGTAGAGGATGAAGTAGTAGAGGACGAAGTGAGTAGTGGACTAAATAAGTAGAGGATAAAATATATAAAGGATGATATATGGAGAGGATGATGAAGAGCCATACAGTGTGGCTAGTAGGAGTACATTTATGTAATAAACCATGATACTCACTGCAGCGGCCACTATGCTCCAATGCCCACTAGCCCGTGAGACACACACTATGCCCGATATCAGCAACAGGAGTGAGAACACTGCATAGTAGATGAGTTCCTAATCATACCACAATAGAACACGCAAAATAATTGTGAACAAGGCAATACAAAAATATTGAACAAAATAAAAAACCATTAGCTGCGTACATGTATATGTGTGAACATTGGGTGACTGCAATAGATATATCTGCAGATACATTCAGTAAATCACGGTGAATTTAGGATCAGTTAGGTTTCAGCAGAACAAACGCGTGACATTGTATATCAATGAATTATTGAATGTTTTCATTAGGGATGACAACGAATAGCGATTTTACTATTCGAATATTCAGTCGGGAAGATATTCGAATGCGTAAACGTCATCTTCTCTAAGGCCATGCAAACACGACGACGATTCAGTTATTGTTATCGGCTACTGTACACTATTTTCACAAATGAAGCCATTGTCACTTATTGCTTTCCATCGAAATCCGTTTTTCAAATGATTATTCAGATTGATGTTGTACCCGAATATGCTAAATCCAATTTGCATAGATTACACCTAGCAGTTTTCTTATTCTCTGAGCGATTGAAGTCTTCCCAAACGTGTGACTGAGCGGACGGCATGCTTGAGGACAACATAATAAAATTCGTACTTTAAATAGTATGTTTGGGTAATTAAAAATTTAAGAAACATGGGGGTGGATGATGTTACAAAGTGTCTCTAACATTTCAAAGGAATTTTCTCGTCTACAGTGTTGACATCATACTTAAACACTACCTACCTTAGCACCTACTGTAATTATCCAACACCTGTCATGGATGCGACCACAACATGGGTTTATTCACACATTCTGGGACAATTTCTGTTGTATTGGAAGGTTTTAGGAGTTTAATTCAATTTTGCCAATATAATTCCCCCCGCGAATATTATATGGAATAGTATTCGGATAATCGGACGTCCGAGCGAATATTCGAATATTTGTTGATATCCCTAGTTTTCATACATTCAACGTTAGTAGTGTTTATAGATGGGAGTGTTGCACACATATGCATGTACTCTGCTACACAATACACACAAAGATAGATTTGAATCACACATGCACAACTGGGATCAAGCAATACTTACTGCCGTAAAACCAATAGAGAGGTGGTAATGTGAACGAGATGCAGACACGATCGCCGATATAAGCAGCATCAAACTGTACACTACATAGTAGATTAATTCCTAAACAAAACGTGTAATATATATGTTATAAACTCGATACAGCTGACAAACTGGAGCCACGCTGGACCTGGCACACGAGCACCTGTAAATCAAAGTTCATTTTTCATAAGCTCCTGTTTCATCTAAGGGCCATGATTCTAGAACAGAACTCGGACCAAGTGCATGCGCTAGATATACTGCTCTAAGTGATGTGGTCCATGTAACTGGTCATGAATAAAGGAAATCTCTCTATCCTCATCGCTCACTGTGGTGGAAATGTTCCCCGAGCAGTACGAACCCGCAGATAAAAAAACTACGGTAATCAGGGCCCACATTGGATTGGAAATTGTTTGAGCTACTCGAACAGTGCGATAAAGGGGAAAGGTGCGAGGTATAACCTCTTGGGTTTGGGGGGGGGCCCTGGAAAATATATCACTTATAATTCTAATTAGCTAAACACATGTAAATTGGTCTTTACTTTGAATCAGACTAATATCTTATATTTATATACATATATATTTAGTGTTACAATATTTTATTTAGTGCCTTTGCTTCTGGCATGCCTAGTCACAGGTTGCCTAGTCACAGCATGCCTAGTCACAGAATGCCTAGTCACAGAATGCCTAGTCACAGAATGCCTGGTCACAGAATGCCTAGTCACAGAATGCCTAGTCACAGAATGCCTAGTCACAGCATGCCTAGTCACAGAATGCCTAGTCACAGAATGCCTGGTCACAGAATGCCTAGTCACGGAATGCCTAGTCACAGCATGCCTAGTCACAGAATGCCTAGTCACAGAATCCCTTTTCAAAACTGAACAACCAGAACAGAACAGTTGGAACTTTGTATTTTGATGTAGAGGACACCAAATATTAACTTTGCCTTTTTCAAGAGCTAGATCAAAAGTGTAGCCAGGAGCCATTCTTCTAAGACTCTAGAACTACATGTAGAAAAGATCTAATAAAACGATTTAGCCGTTTTAGAAGGAGGCGTTCCATAAGATTCAGAATCACTCGTAAGCTTAACAGAAACCATTTGGAAAATTGGCAATCTCTCCAAGTACAAATTCTATTCATAGAAAACTTGCCAGCAATCCGATTGTTGGGTCTTTCCTGGTGTTAACAAGTTCTTATATTTCTTTACGAAAATAATGATCATAATTGCTTACAATTCACAATTTTCAGCAGCTGCCAAAAGTTTGCTCTATTTGGGTGAGTTTGCGGACATTTTAAAGTTACACTGGTCATTGAACCTTCAATCAGCCATCGATGCAATTTTCCATTGCCGAGTTAGTTTATACAAATTTATTTTAGCATGATTGCGAAACAAGTTCTTACAACTTATATTAATCGCTCTCGATACCTCATTCCTGATGTAATCCATCACCATGAGGGAGAGAGAAGAGGCAATGTGGAATTTAATGCCTTGCCTAAGGGCACAATCGTAATGGCTCCAGCGGAGGCTCAAACTCCGGGCTTTCGCACCTGAAGCGAACGCACTACCACGACTTCCACCATTACCGAGTTGATAACCCAATCATAGGTACGATTAAACAGCCAGTTGCAAATTAGCACTGTGTGTGTCAAAATGTTGTTATTCACACATTATGTAACCTTGATGAACATGTGTACATTCAGACTGTGTTTGCACAGTCCCCAAGGTGATTTAGGAAATGGGCTACCAGTCAAAAACTATGTCAAACAATTTATTTTGGGTGGGTTTTTGTATATCCGCATATTGGAATTTTGCTGAGCACTGTTTTTATCGCAATTTGTTGTAGTTGCAAATGCCAGCGTGAGCCCTGGGTACTGATGATGTATGCTCTAAACTTGTGATTCAAACATAACAGTTGATGATGATAGGCAGAACAGTTACACAGGGACTGACTTCTATAATAAACTTGTCTTAATTCATTACTTACAAGTAACTGTAACCAATAGCTATATGTATAAATAGATGTAAATCGTACGTCGAAATATCTGTATCCCACATACTAAACCACCAGTAACAACGTTACAATATGCCAATACTATACATGCTTGGGCAAATTGTAAATCACACAATATTACACGGCACATTAGGTTTATAAAAATTTATTTCTGCAAAATAAGTTCATACAACTTATATTAATCGAGAGAGAGAAGAGAGAAGAGAGAAGAGAGAGAGAGAGAGAGAGAGAGAGAGAGAGAGAGAGAGAGAGAGAGAGAGAGAGAGAGAGACCTCATTCCTGATGGAATCCATCCCCATGATGGAGATAGAAGAGGCATGTGGACGCAAACTTGCATAACATCGAACACAATCATCAATCGAATAGAAACACTACTTCAATGAGCATCAGTGTGAACAATGATGTTTCTGAATAGTGAATAATGAACATAAGCAGTTTTTCATATGACACACGGACAGACTGTTACATTACAACAAGGCTTAAATCAAACACAGCCAAACAAAGAGGACCATCATGGCCCCGGTGCAGCTGAGGCTAGCGATATTCATTTGGTGGTGGGGGTGTATATTTTTAAAACTATTAGGTTGTTGCATTGTATGACATAAAAACAGATATTAGAAGACATTGGAGCTCGCCAATGGAGATGAATATGGATTTGTATCAATGTGTTCCCTGCAAAACCTAACAGATCATATACTTACAATGAGTCCCCATGGTCCTGGTAGCTTGTAAATTATTCTAAATAAGTGAAAACCGTAGAGTACTAGAGTGGTGATGAATGCCGACATAGTAACAAACTGCACCCAGCCGCCGCCGTGTGAGGCCCAGTTCAGCCATATACTAGCACAGATGAAGGCAAGGATGTCCAGCACCTGGAATTTCATGTAAATTATAAATATACATCGCATAGAACGCACATACATGTAATTTTATTTAGTGTGTATTAAAGCGACACTACATTAGTGAATTAGTAAATTTTTACAGAATGTATTTTCCTATTATATGGTATAATTTTTTTCCCAAATATTAGCCTCAAATACCGAGTATTTCAACCAATAAGCAAACGTCGTATACGCGGTTTCTTGACATAACAAAATAATGTAAATATGGTCGACATTCCTGCATAATACAACTTGTGTATCCCGAATAACACGATTTATGGCACAGATTTACGGTTATATCGAGTATAACGAGCGTTCTGATTGGATTATGATTATTCTTCATAAAAAAACAATCATCTAGTTACATTCTAATAATCCAATCAGAACGCTTGTTTCAACGTGAACTGCGCCGCTTGAGAAATTTCCAAAACAAATTAAAAAATTATACGAAATCTCTTTTTGCCGTACATTTTTGCCGAATAAACGTTAGTGGAAACACATTTTATTGATAATGTTATTCACTGTTAAAACTCTCCAATCGAAGATTTTTTTTGTTGCTGACAGAACCCATGTCCTAGTATGGAAATGTGACCTGCTATGGCCAATGTCTGTGGCAATTGTTTGCAAAGTATACATGCATGAAGCTTAAATTTGTGTTTTATTTGAAGAACAATATAAAGACTCGGGATAGGATTTATATTTGGACAGATGTGTTTCAGATAGGTCCATTTTACTGATCGATGCGAAATCTGACATCCCACAGAGTAGAATCCCTGTACCCCCAAACGTGCCGAATCCCTGTGGCCTTGAACTGGCGCTAAATTCGACGACTGCATAAAATAAAATGACGATATTGGACCTCATTATAATTATGTTGATGACTTTATCCACATTTAAAGTATAATATTAATTATCTTCTAAGTACGTACACATTCTGCAACTTTCACCATTCCCTGGTACGACCTCATGTATATTCTATCCAGGCCTATCTCATCTGAACTACTTGACGTAGTGGTCGTAGACTGTTCATACGATGCCATTCTTAGTTATTCTAATCTCTTTATACTACCAGTTGGCACACAAATAAACCTGTAATCAGTAAATGTGTATTTTAGTGGTATATATATATATTATATATATGAAGTATGCTATAACAATGAAAGCAGGGTTGGCTTTCTTCCGGGAAGAAAAGTATTATTTCTTCCCTTCCATGGGAAGAAACGTGGGAAAAAGGGAAGAAACACACCTTTCTTCCCAGAAGAAATGGAAGGAATTAGGAATAAATAAACTGGGAATAAAGGTGTGTTATTCTTTATTGAATCATTGTCAGCAATTATACTTCACAGTATAACATTTATACAAGTTAACCCTTTCAACACCACAGACCTCTAAATAGGCTTACAAAAAGTGTAGATCCAGATGAGCCGGCTCGTGACGAGTCGTCTCATCAGGATCTGCACTTTTTGCCAGTGATATGACTATTTTTAGACATAATTACCCATTTTGATAAATGAACTTGTCCAAATGTGATTTTCTGATTCATTTATTGGTTTATGGATATCATGGACCAGTCCATGTGAGTTACTTGGTGTTGAATGGGTTAAAAGAGAATAACATTTACATTAAAATCAGCACAATGGTCTCACTCATTATTAATCATTATACATGTATATACATTTTATGTATATATTTTGGACATATATTACTAAAATATTTGACAAAAAGCGGGCTTCTTCCATTTCTTCCCAGAATGGTATTTCTTCCAACCCTCAATGAAAGTTTATCATATGGGTTATATCCCCGAGGTTGCTGTGAAACATAAGTGAGTGGCGGCGAGTGCTCCAGTTCAGATTTGAAATGGGGAAGTACTGATTTATATTAGAGCACTTGTGTAGTGTCCTGCCCCCCCCCCCCCGAGTCCCTTGTGAACATTTTGTTTTCTAAATCGTCTCTGGTGCATTCCGAGTTCCATTTGAAAGTGTTAATTATAAATACATGTTCTATCACACAATGGTCACGGGTTCGAGACCCGCCCAGGCCGTGTCTCATTTATATGAAAAAGTTGGCAGCTTGTTACGGAGGTTGGTGCACCAAAGTACTGGTTAACCGCTGGAGCCTGCCCAGGAAAGGTGTTGTTAGGTAAACTGCCTGCCGGCGATATAGCCCAAAATGGTGCTGATGCAGGCGTAAAACCCGAAATATAACATAACTCTATCACACATTGGTACATATAAATTAGGTAGTAACTGAGAAAACAAGAGACTATTTCGACCTCTCCATTCGTCTCATCACTCACACTGTTTGTTCTTGTCACATAACAAACTTGAACAAACTACAGATTCTCAGTACTTAAAAGCAGCTTTAAGGGGGGTGGCGGAGCAACTATAAGGGTTCGACAATTTTTTTAAAACTAAATTGTCCGGGACAAGTGAAACTGGCAAAATTTAGTTGTCCCAGTAATTATGCTAAATGTCGAATGATGCTTACTGGCCCTGCAGATCTGCAGGATGGGCATATCTTTTTTTATTTAAGTTTATTTAGCTTCGCTACTGGTTGCCCATTTGAGCGACAGGTAGTTTACCCAACAACACCATTCCTGGGCAGGCTCCAACAGTTAACCAGTACTTATTACACCAACCTCTGTTAGAAACTGCCAACTTTTTCATATAAATAGACATGGTCCGAGCAGGGCTCGAACCCGTGACCATCAGTGATGATAGACTACATTATATATATATATATATACTTATATAAGTCGGCGACCGTAACCTCTCGACCACAGAGGCGGACTGGATGGGCATATCACTAAGTGGTGATACATATCACTTTCTGATTAACCTGCAAGCTTTGGGTATATCTGACATTACTTTCAGAACAAGATTTTTCTGATCAGCATGAAGAAACCAAATTCATCCTGCCACTTTAATTGAAGTCATTTCATATTTTGAGTTCCTCTTTACTCTTGGTGACTTTCACTGTCTTTGCATCTGGCAACCAGCTTTAAACACTAAAAGTTTATATAGAGGTATATTTGGAAGGATATGTGTAGCTTTGTATGGATTTGGGTAAATCATGTCGCAATTTGTTTTCCTTGTATTACAATTATCTCCCTTTATCAGAATAAAACTGGAGAAAAGTACAATATACCAAAAATCATAAAAGTAACATAAAAATAATACAAGGTTTTTGTCAACATTATATAATATGCTTTATAATATAAGTGCAAAGTTATAATCTACCAAGATTCTCTAGTGGGAGAATGGTACATTTGTGTAATAGATATTGATATATATACATTAATTATATATAATATCAGAACATAGAATCTTCATGAATAGGTTGCCTTGCTTACAACATTTAATTATCTCTCTATTTACATTGTATGAAAAAATCTGGCAAATAGTACAAACTACCAAAAAATTATAAAAGCAACATAAAAAAGAATAGAAGGCTTTGTCAACATTAAGCAGGGTTCATTCTAGGTCAGAATTTTTGGGAGAAGTGAGAAAGTGTGTGATCGCTTCCTTAAATGGTGTTCTTTAACCCTTTCAACACCACAGACCTCTAAATTGGCTTACAAAAAAGTGTAGATCCAGATGAGCCGGCTCGTGATGAGCCGTCTCATCAGGATCTGCACTTTTTTCAAGTAATATAACTATTTTTAGAAAAAACATTACCCATTTTGATAAATGAACTGATCCAAATGTAATTTTGTTATTAATTTATTGGTTTAAAAATATCATGGACCAGTCCATGTCAGTTACTTGGTGTTGAATAGGTTAATATACTTCTGCAAAATAGGGTTAAAATGCACCGTAAAACCATTAAATACAACATTTGAATAGAAGGAGTGCTTTATAATGGGCCAGTGTATCTTACTAGACAAAATTTCGTTTGAAAATCGTAAAAACCCAATTTTTTTAGGGAGAAGTGGGGCCCCCAGAGGGCGAAGTCAGGGTCCCTAGGGCGACAATTTCGCCCACATCGCCCTCTAGAATGATCCCTGTTAAGTAATATCCTTTATAATACAAGTGCAAAGTAATAATCGTCAAAGATCAGCGATATATAATTTAAATTAATTAAAGCAGTATTACATCGTAATAAAGAATGTTTTGGGTAAAATATAAATACTAATGTGTGTGTGTTTGCAAAAATCGTAATAGTCGCTCAGAAACGATACAATTCCAATAAATTTAAACCGTCGTATACGCGAATTTGTTTATCAACACACGAAATGTAAACACACACAGCTCGCATGCGTGAAACAACAGAGGATGTAGAAAACAACGTATATATTTTGAACATGAAATAATATCTATCTATCTTCCTCTAATGTCGAACCCCTCGCGGGGATGTAGAAATGTCCCTAAAACACTAAACTAACAGAGGTATGAATCAACATATCAAGTAATTTAATTAAAAAAGACAAACGTGGGGCAAATGGGGACGATGCATTCCAAATGCAAACAAGTGCGGACGATGCGTTCCGGTTGTAAACAAGTGCGTGACCGATCGATTCGGAAAGTCCTACTTTCGGTTTCGAGTTTGTTTTATCGCAAAAAAAACACTGTTTACTAAATGAACATAAGCATACAAAGTATAATGTTAGAATGTGTAGCAGCATTGCTACCCATACGTAAAAATTGAATTTTTCAAATATATATTATTTCATACGATGTAATGCTGCTTTAAGCAAGATTTACTACAATTGAAACAAATGAAATGTACCGAGAGCTTTTTCTCCCGATGTCATTTACAGTTACTAGTATGTAGATGGTGGGCTTTACGATCGACAATCGGCTTGAGTGTGCATGACAATGAACAGTTGATTAATTTACAACAATTGATTTGTTTATTGGACATTTGTCCGATTATCACACCCATGGAATTTTGACTTGTCCGAGACTAAATTATGGGCGACACCCACTTGACAGAATATGATTTAGACTTGTCCCAGACGTTGGGCAATGGGATTTGTTGGGCCCCGAATATGCAAGTCTTTTATTACAACTTACATGAAAATATGGTTCTTTGGATATATTGTAACTATGTAGATTCTGTGTCATGTATAATAGAGCAAAATAAAATATGATTAAACGAAAACATTGGTTTGTTTCCTTTTATTTGCATTTCTAATTTAGATAGTGAGCAATGCATACACTCTATTGAGTATTGGCGTATTTCAGGCTTTTCACACAAATTATATATCAGACAGAAAAAATATGCCTGCCCCACAATGCTCTACAAAGTAGAAAACAACTTGGTAGCCATCGACGAGACAAAATACTTATTACCACCTTAGACTCTTGCCACACTCCAAGAACACGTACTACCAAGGACTTCAATCCTTCTCATGCATCATTAGGGAATGGAACAGGCTGCCGCCAGACTTTGTGTCAGTTTGCACAGTTGATCATCATGAAGTTGATGCTTTCAAAGCTCAACTTGACACTCACTATGCCTAACTCTCTATTAAGTTTTTATCATTAACTGTACATATTTTCACCTTTTATCTCTCATTTCCTTCTTGTTCACAACCCTGGCAATAAATGCAGTCAGTTGAAGATGGCCACTAATGGTAGAAGAAATTCATCAGTAGTGCTTATACTTCATGTTCTACAACTAGATCTTCATAAAGGGAGAAGCTTATTGCATTGGTATGGAAGGGAGTTGTTGACTAGTGTCCTTAAAATAAGGCTTAATATATTTTATATGAAACGCTTCTCCTAGGACAAGGGAGACCATTTTTCAAAAATAGCCCTCTAGATATAGCTCTGGCACATCTAATAACATAATATAAGTCAACAAAGTGGATGACATACCTGACCACCAACACAACTTCACAAGATTGCTACTATGCCCCAAAGGCAAAAACCTAGTTCAAATTTCAGTTCAAGTATTTGTTGAAAACAGAACAAATAAAATTATTGTAAACGGAGATGACATTAAATAATGAAATATAGTTTATGTACATTAATTAAAAATATTGCACAAAACAGCAACAAGTTCCAAGACTTGAAGTGAAGACGATTTGAAGTCACCTGGTAGTGAGTGGTAATCAGGCGATTCTAAAAATAGCAATTATCCTACAAAACAATCTATCACACCCGTTTAATTTGAACGTATTTAGCGCAGCGGACGCTATTCTATGCAAACTAATTTAATTTATATTAGAGTAAGTTCAACATTAAACTGTCCACCAAACCTGCATATACCTCGAAAACTTGTTTTCAGTAAATTCAACTGAATCTTGACAAAAAACAGTAAATATTTTAAACCGGAAATAAATAGTTAACATCTATTCTGCGGCAAACTCATTTTGCGGTCATACATCCTTATTTTAACACGCGTCGTGGCTGCGGTCCCATCAGACTTGTATCAAAACCAACACTTCATGTTTAGCGACTCATATGTTATAATGATAGTACAAGGATGTATGTGCAATGTGTATTTAAACGATTAGTTATACAATTATTGCCAGTATCAACATAATCTTTTAATTTTATTAACTATAATCGGCCTAGCATTGTGGGAGATAAACAGCCTTTCATACTAGTATTGTGGGAGATAAACAGCCTTTCATACTAGTATTGTGGGAGATAAACAGCCTATCATACTAGTATTGTGGGAGATAATCGGCCTAGCATTGTGGGAGATAAACGGCCTAGCATACTAGTATTGTGGGAGATAAACAGCCGAGCATACTAGTATTGTGGGAGATAAACAGCCTAGCATACTAGTATTGTGCGAGATAAACAGCCTAGCATACTAGTATTGTGGGAGATAAACGGCCTAGCATTGTGGGAGATAAACGGCCTAGCATACTAGTATTGTGCGAGATAAACGGCCTAGCATACTAGTATTGTGGGAGATAAATGGCCTAGCATACTAGTATCGTGGGAGATAAATGGCCTAGCATACTAGTATCATCATGGGAGATAAACGGCCTAAAATACTAGTATTGTTGGAGATAAACAGCCTAGCATACTAGTAGTGTGGGAGATAAACGGCCTAGCATTGTGGGAGATAAACGGCCTAGCATACTAGTATTGTGGGAGATAAACGGCCTAGCTACTAGTATGTGGAGATAAATGCCTACATTGTGGGATAAACGGCCTAGTACTAGTATTGTGGAGATAAACGGCCTAGCATTGTGGGAGATAATGGCCTAGTATACTAGTATTGTGGGAGATAAACAGCCTAGTATTGTGGGAGATAAACGGCCTAGCATACTAGTATTGTGGGAGATAAACGCCTAGCATTGTGGGAGATAAACGGCCTAGTATACTAGTATTGTGGGAGATAAACAGCCTAGCATTGTGGGAGATAAACGGCCTAGTATACTAGTATTATGGGAGATAAACGGCCTAGCATACTAGTATCATGGGAGATAAACGGCCTAGCATTGTGGGAGATAAACAGCCTAGCATTGTGGGAGATAAACAGCCTAGCATTGTGGGAGATAAACGGCCTAGTATACTAGTATTGTGGGAGATAAACAGCCTAGCATTGTGGGAGATAAACGGCCTAGTATACTAGTATTATGGGAGATAAACGGCCTAGCATACTAGTATCATGGGAGATAAACGGCCTAAAATACTAGTATTGTGGGAGATAAACGGCCTAGCATACTAGTATCGTGGGAGATAAACGGCCTAGCATACTAGTATCATCATGGGAGATAAACGGCCTAAAATACTAGTATTGTGGGAGATAAACGGCCTAGCATACTAGTATTGTGGGAGATAAACGGCCTAGCATACTAGTATTGTGGGAGATAAACGGCCTAGCATACTAGTATTGTGGGAGATAAACGGCCTAGCATACTAGTATTGTGCGAGATAAATTGCCTAGCATACTAGTATTGTGGGAGATAAACGGCCTAATATACTAGTATTGTGGGAGATAAACGGCCTAAAATACTAGTATTGTGGGAGATAAACGGCCTAAAATACTAGTATTGTGGGAGATAAACGGCCTAGCATTGTGGGAGATAAACGGTCTAGCATACTAGTATTGTGGAAGATAAACGGCCTAGCATACTAGTATTGTGGGAGATAAACGGCCTAGCATACTAGTATTGTGGGTGATAAATGGCCGAGCATACTAGTATTGTGGAAGATAAACGGCCGAGCATACTAGTATTGTGAGAGATAAACGGCCTAGCATACTAGTATCATGGGAGATAAACAGCCTAAAATACTAGTATTGTGGGAGATAAACGGCCTAGCATACTAGTATCGTGGGAGATAAACGGCCTAGCATACTAGTATCATCATGGGAGATAAACAGCCTAAAATACTAGTATTGTGGGAGATAAACGGCCTAGCATACTAGTATTGTGCGAGATAAACAGCCGAGCATACTAGTATTGTGGGAGATAAACAGCCTAGCATACTAGTATTGTGCGAGATAAACAGCCTAGCATACTAGTATTGTGGGAGATAAACGGCCTAGCATTGTGGGAGATAAACGGCCTAGCATACTAGTATTGTGCGAGATAAACGGCCTAGCATACTAGTATTGTGGGAGATAAATGGCCTAGCATACTAGTATTGTGGGAGATAAACGGCCTAGTATACTAGTATTGTGGGAGATAAATGGCCTAAAATACTAGTAGTGTGGGAGATAAACGGCCTAAAATACTAGTATTGTGGGAGATAAACGGCCGAGCATACTAGTATTGTGGGAGATAAACGGCCTAGTATTATGGGAGATAAACGGCCTAGCATTGTGGGAGATAAACGGCCTAGCATACTAGTATCATGGGAGATAAACAGCCTAAAATACTAGTATTGTGGGAGATAAACGGCCTAGCATACTAGTATCGTGGGAGATAAACGGCCTAGCATACTAGTATCATCATGGGAGATAAACAGCCTAAAATACTAGTATTGTGGGAGATAAACGGCCTAGCATACTAGTATTGTGCGAGATAAACAGCCGAGCATACTAGTATTGTGGGAGATAAACAGCCTAGCATACTAGTATTGTGCGAGATAAACAGCCTAGCATACTAGTATTGTGGGAGATAAACGGCCTAGCATTGTGGGAGATAAACGGCCTAGCATACTAGTATTGTGCGAGATAAACGGCCTAGCATACTAGTATTGTGGGAGATAAACGGCCTAGCATACTAGTATTGTGGGAGATAAACGGCCTAGTATTACTAGCATTGTGGGAGATAAACGGCCTAGCATACTAGTATTGTGGGAGATAAACGGCCTAGCATACTAGTATTGTGGGAGATAAACGGCCTAGCATACTAGTATTGTGGGAGATAAACGGCCTATTAGTATGTGAGATAAACCAGCCTAGTATTGTGGGAGATAAACGGCCTAGCATACTAGTATCATGGGAGATAAACAGCCTAAAATACTAGTATTGTGGGAGATAAACGGCCTAGCATACTAGTATCGTGGGAGATAAACGGCCTAGCATACTAGTATCATCATGGGAGATAAACAGCCTAAAATTCTAGTATTGTGGGAGATAAACGGCCTAGCATACTAGTATTGTGCGAGATAAACAGCCGAGCATACTAGTATTGTGGGAGATAAACAGCCTAGCATACTAGTATTGTGCGAGATAAACAGCCTAGCATACTAGTATTGTGGGAGATAAACGGCCTAGCATTGTGGGAGATAAACGGCCTAGCATACTAGTATTGTGCGAGATAAACGGCCTAGCATACTAGTATTGTGCGAGATAAACGGCCTAGCATACTAGTATTGTGCGAGATAAACGGCCTAAAATACTAGTATTGTGGGAGATAAACGGCCGAGCATACTAGTATTGTGGGAGATAAACGGCCTAGTATTATGGGAGATAAACGGCCTAGCATTGTGGGAGATAAATGTGGGAGATAAATGGCCTAGCATACTAGTATTGTGGGAGATAAACGGCCGAGCATATTAGTATTGTGGGAGATAAACGGCCTAGCATACTAGTATTGTGGGAGATAAACGGCCGAGCATACTAGTATTGTGGGAGATAAACGGCCGAGCATACTAGTATTGTGAGAGATAAACGACCTAGCATCATGGGAGATAAACGACCTAAAATACTAGTATTGTGGGAGATAAATGGCCTAGCATACTAGTATCGTGGGAGATAAATGGCCTAGCATCATCATGGGAGATAAATGGCCTAAAATACTAGTATTGTGGGAGATAAACAGCCTAGCATACTAGTAGTGTGGGAGATAAACGGCCTAGCATACTAGTATTGTGGGAGATAAACGGCCTAGCATACTAGTATTGTGGGAGATAAATGGCCTAGCATTGTGGGAGATAAACAGCCTAGTATACTAGTATTGTGGGAGATAAACAGCCTAGCATTGTGGGAGATAAATGGCCTAGTATACTAGTATTGTGGGAGATAAACGGCCTAGCATACTAGTATTGTGGGAGATAAACGGCCTAGCATTGTGGGAGATAAACGGCCTAGCATACTAGTATCATGGGAGATAAACGGCCTAGCATTGTGGGAGATAAACAGCCTAGCATTGTGGGAGATAAACGGCCTAGTATACTAGTATTGTGGGAGATCAGCCTAGCATTGTGGGAGATAAACGGCCTAGTATTATGGGAGATAAATGGCCTAGCATACTAGTATCATGGGAGATAAACGGCCTAGCATTGTGGGAGATAAACAGCCTAGCATTGTGTGAGATAAACGGCCTAGTATACTAGTATTGTGGGAGATCAGCCTAGCATTGTGGGAGATAAACGGCCTAGCATACTAGTATCATGGGAGATAAACGGCCTAGCATTGTGGGAGATAAACAGCCTAGCATACTTCACAGAGCACTAAGCAGATGAGAAAACAAAACCGAAATATTTGTTTCATATTTTATTATGAAAAAGAAAAACTCAGATCCGACTGAACTCCACAAGTCTGGATGACAATTTATTATATTTACATGGGAATTGTATTGGAATAGAAATAAATAATATACTATGTATGTACACAAATTGTTCCCAAAACAAATACAAGAGAATATGAATGAAAACACTAGCCAAACATAAGCAAGTTTACAGCAATACACAGCAATATACACACAACCATATGATCACCATGTTAAACTGGAATGTATACTTATATATATGTATGTACATCTTACAGGGTGTCCCAAAATAACTGTACCCTTCACTTTCAACTAGCTAATGTAGCTAGTTTGATTCATTTTAAATATACATATATACTGCAAATTTAAATACATTAATAACAATTGAGCTTGAATTTAACGAGACAGTAATTTTACTGTGGTAATTGCCTGTATGTACATCAATTCATTGCCTGTATGTACATCAATTCATTGCCTGTATGTACATCAATTCAAACGATACGCCACGCAATTGTCTGTTGTTTATGTCCAAAAACTTGGATCTTCCAATTAACGTGGTGCATGCTTGTCTAAGCTGTTCCACGTTCTATCTTCCCATTAACGTGGTGCATGCTTGTCTAAGCTGTTCCACGTTCTATCTTCCCATTAACGTGGTGCATGCTTGTCTAAGCTGTTCCACCGTTCAATCACCACTTGACTAACTCATTTTGTTTATTAAAGTTTATTTAACGTCACTACCGGTTGCCCATTTGAGCGATGGGCAGTTTACCTAACAAAACCTTTCAAGGGCAGGCTCCAGCGGTTAACAAGTACTTGGTGCACCAACCTCCAATTTTTTCTTATTGATAAGACATGGCCTGAGTGGGACTCGAACCCGTGACCATCAGTGATGATAGATTACAGTGGTATACAAGACAGTGACCGTAACCACTCGACCACGGAGGCAAACTATGACTAACTCAGCCATAGATTAATGTTCTTATAATGTCACTGAGATATGACGGACAGACGGACAAACATTGACAAATACAACAAATTACCCACAGCATTATGTACAGGCCTTTCCGCAAGACAACAAAATATTAACATAAATCCATACATCCAAATAATTATCTTCAATTCACAACATCAAAACCTACACTAGTTGTTGCGCAATTCATTATTTACACATTAATATTCCATAAAAATATACAAGTGTGAACTTAAAATATAATAACAATCAGTAAACATCTGTCACAGTTAACGAGCACAAAAATAATTGGTCCACTAAACAGAAACTACAACACGTATCACAGATCTGGTTTTAAATCACTGAGAATGTCTTCTTCTAATTCTGCACTACTGTTGTGCTGCTATATGCTGTGTAAGCATATCAATACATACACATTTCATTCTCAAATGCAACATAAATTATTTACAGATAAAGTGTTTTAATCAAAAACAATAAAATCAGAAGGTAAGGACTTTGGTTTGAGCCGTGATAGCAAAAACAAACAGATAAAACTTTTTTCTACAACTGAAGCATGACACCCGCACGCTTCACGGATGGTTAAACACAGTTTACGCATGACACCTGCACGCTTCACGGATGGTTAAACACAGCATACGTATGACACCCGCAAATTTCACGGATGGTTAAACAATATGCACCAATATACGGCACTAATGCCATGCAGACAGTTTATTCACAAAACATGGTTTGGTCTGAAAGTCAAACTTCACATGGTTAGGTTTCATTTGTTAAAATACATAGGTCAAAGGTTGTAAGACTAATTTTCAAATCTCAAACTCGGGTCAATATCGGAATCAACCAATCAAATAATTTCAGCTTAGTAAATAACTTTTTTATTTATTTTATAAAGATTGCTACACAAGTTTTTAACAACTTATATCACCGTAATCATTGTCATTGGCACGGATGAAAGTGCATATGTGATCATTTGTGTGAAAGGAAACCGGAATACCCAGAGAGAACCCACCCGACCAATCTGGCGACCACAGTACCATTTCACACACTTCCCTGTTCATGGAGCGAACACAAGTTGCATTGGTGAGAAGTGAACGTGATAACCACTTAGTCAGACAGCCAATCAAGCTTGAGATGTGAGAAAAGTTGTATAACCTTGGGACGAGGGCTTCTGAACTCCCTCAGTCAGATTACAATAATGCAAGCTGTATATACACACATGATGTAGCAGCCATCTGTCGTTAACAACAATTCTTTATAATTCCGCGCCGTATGTATGTAACCGTTAGTCATAGCTGGGCGACTTTGTAAAATGTTTAAAATCATTATTGCAACTAAGTTTATAATGACATACTGAATACATGTAAAATATTAAACAAATAATCACACTACTCACAAATAACAGTATTTCTTTCATGTCCAAATGGTATATGAATATACGATACAGACGTTTTTCACAATTAATACCGTATTTAGCTATGTATAGTGCGCCATCGTGTATAATGCGCACCCACGATTTGGCACGAAAATCGGGGGAAAAACTGAGTTCCGATGTATACTGCGCACGTGAAAAACGCAATTTTCCAAGTCAAAATTTAACATTTCTCAAGAATCGCTAAAAATTGTGCTCCGTGATTTTTACAACTTATATTAATCACTCGAGATACCTCATCGAGTAACGGCAACGCACTCAGGCACACCTGCTCAAATTTCTCGACACGTTCTCAAACATCTCAACACGTTCTCAAACATGTCAGCAGATGCTCAAACTTCTCAACATGTGTAGCCTACCTAATTAACTGGGACCCATTGTGAAAGGTTTGTCGAAATTAATTATCGCTACAAACAATTGAAATACTGCAGCCAATGCATTGTACATTGTACGGCGAAAAGTATGGGAAATATTACATACGATAAAACCACGTGATGTTATCAAATCGCCATTTTTTTATGCATTTACTAATTTCAATTAAATTCTTCAGTTTGCCAAAATAAACGCAATATATGCTAATTTTGTGGTCTTATTCATTTGATTTATTTATATAGACTATCGGCAACTGGTTTTAATAGCTAGTTTATAACGTTTGTCGAATGTAACAACTTATAGAATGACTGTGGGCCGTTCGGGTCGAATTTCAGTTTTTTCACGAAATATTGGTCAATTTTGGTCCGGAAAAAAATGTCCTGATGTCTGTACTGGTGTATAATGCGCAGTAGATAAAATGGATGAGGATTTCAGTAAGAAATGTGTGCACTATACATAGCTAAATACGGTACATGTATTTTCCCATTCTAACAATATTATTGTATATGCAATGTTTATGAACATTATATAATTATAATAACACAGCAATAAGAGTAGCATGCATGTCATCTCCAGACAATAGATCCCATTAACTCTGCATGCTAGCACAGAAAATAAGTCAAATATGTCGTGCAATTTCATTAAAATTGTGCCGTAACGACACATTTTCAGTTACAAATAAGAAAAATAGATTTAATGAATGATCGTCTGCAAACATTATTTGAACTATATATATCCTTTATTTTACCCAGTATGCAAATAGTTAATGTTACCCAACTAAAGATTCCATCAATGCTACCCCATTACAAATCCCATTAATGCTACTAAACTACAGATCCCATAAATGCTACTAAACTACAAATCCCATTAATGCTATTAAAAACTACAGATCCCATTAATGTCACCCGACTACAGATCGCATTAAGTATAACCATTATTTATTTTACAACGATTGCAAAACAATCTTTAACAACTTATATTAATCACACAGCTATTGTCTTTCATATGGGAGGAAACCAGAGGCCCAAACCAGAGGCCCCGGAGAAAACCAACCTGTCCGATTTGGCTACCGCCATACCATCTCACATACTTCGCAGTCCGAGGATCAAACCCGGGTTACATTGGTGAGAAGTGGAAGTCGTGATAGCGCAGTGGATGCGCGTTCGCTTCAGGTGCGAAAGGTCCGGAGTTCGAGCCCCGCTGGAGCCGTTACGATTGTGCCCTTAGGCAAGGCATTTAAATTCCACGTTGCCTCTTCTCTCTCCCTCGTGGCGATGGATTCCATCAGGAATGAGGTCTCGAGAGTGATTTATATAAGTTGAAATAACTTGTTTCGCAATCGAGCTAAAATAAATTTGTATAAACTATTGGTGAGAAGCGAGTGTTTCTAACCAATGCGCTAATCAGACAGCCATTAATGCTACCTGACTACAGATCCTTTAATGTTTCAACCTCAGCAACAAAGATAAAACTGTACAAAGATACTTATATCAAACAACACATCCAGGTAATCAAAATATGGACATTTAACCATTTCAACACTACAGACCTCTAAATAGGCTTACAAAAAGTGTAGATCCAGATGGGCCGGCTCGTGACTCCAGTCCATGTCAGTTACTTGGTGTCGAATGGGTTAAACAACCTATACAATGAGGATGTTGCAAAAAGTATCCGGAAAAAATCAATTATCTTGAATTATAAGTAAATTAATAGGAGATTGCATTCGCAGATGAGATCGAGTGGTGATCTATTCTCAACTAAATCGTAAGCGATTTTAATACTACATGCATTCTACAGATGTCCATGCAATATCAGATCACCCTTGCTTACTGGAAACATCAATAAACAGTGTACAGACACACCCGTGAACAAACACCAGACTTGGCAGAGGAGAAAGGCAGTCTTCATGTAGATGGTCTTCATTACAGGTTTGTATTTGGAAATTAAATACGACTATTGTTATTCCTGTTAAACTTTTCAAGCTAGCAGCAACCGACCGGGTCAGATGGAGAGCTGTAGTGAAGGCCCTACACCCCAACAGTGGGGAAGAGGATTAAACTAAACTTAAACTGTTAACTTTTCTGCAAAACGTTTCGACACCCCCACAGTGCATATGTCTCTTCGCATTTACCAGATTATATGTGTACAGTGCAGAGTAGATGCATCTATATGTACTGCTATTCACCATATCTACTGCTACTTTCCATTCAACAATATGCTTTCTTGTTACAACCAGCGTCTAGAACTCATCACATAAGACTAGTCAAACATATCCAATGTACGCGGCATGTCTATTACAGTGTCTATGATGCAACCTATGAATTTAGATTACGAGACTTCAGCAAGTCCGAGATATTTTGCAGCAGTCTTGGAGTCAGCGGAATCGAGCATCTTCTCAATGGCAGCCGACTCGACACCAAGCAGATTATGAAGCATGTCAGCGCTACAGTCAAGAAACTCTTTCTTCATACTATCGAGGGTTGGTACTGTTGCAGCTTTGGGCGACTTCCGTATAACTGTATCCTGAAAGATTACAAATATATTGAATTGTCATCCTCGTTGTCGTAAAAACAACCTTTCAGCCCTAGAACCTGCTGTTGAGGACTCGCTAATCAGGGAGATGTGGACAATTCCATTACAGAAATATAGCAACAGTTTAATAATTTTGCCTAAGTATTAAATTCGAAAATTTGTTATATGGTTTGTCACATTTCAATCTTGAAAATATTGTATGCAAATATGATAACGTATATTTAGAGCGGAAAGGAAATATTTATTTAAATTAGAATTAAGTACAGAAGTATCGCTGCTCCATATCATACAGATTAGCTCTGTGGTTAGCATGCTCGCTTCTCACCAATGTAACACAAGCTCAATCCTCGGACCGGGAAGTATGTGTGATGGTACAGTGGTCGCCAAATCGGACAGGTGGGTTTTCTCCGGGTTCCTCCCACACGAATGACGCTTTAATCAACACTAACGAGAATGATTAAAATTAGTTTGCAATTGTTGCAAATAAAGCAAATAAAGTTATATTTTTCTATCACAACTAACCTTGGAGTTGCTCGGTTCAGGAACACTTGGTACAGTACTGGACACTGTGGACGGTCCGAGACTACCTATGTTTGAGCCTCCAAGTATCATCTGACCACCAGAGAGACCTTGAGCAAAGAGAAAGGTATTTGCCATCTGCACGTTTTCGCTCCGGCTGGGATTCACCACTCCTAAACTGGACGCGTATGGGTAGATTGTCACATTACGATTGGGTGTTGACCTGCTCTGCCTTGGGACTGAAACACATACACAAAATGACATGAATAATCAACATCAAACAAAGCTGCCTGCTAAATACATCTACATACTGATCCAAACACAAATGTTGAGTATGACAGGGAGGCGCTAGTATGGGAGAATGGTTAAAAATATCATTTCACAAGACCGAATTTTAAAAAGAACTACATACTATTACTAAGGTCAAAAACAGGTATTAAAGTTATGCGATATGCGAGTGGGACAGTGACCAACAGTTCAGTAAAAATGGTTATGCTGTGGCTGGACTGTACATAATAGGAGAGCCCATTGCAAAGACGTATTGGTGGGGTGGAAAAGAAGTTATATATATGGTACTGGGTTCGGGACTAGAATTAAGTAGTTACGGTTTCTTGTAGGTGTTAGATAGTTGTTGTCGGCGTATACCAAGTTATTTCTGATTTTGTACAGGCATATTACTGATGAATGTGTGCGTCGATATTCCAGTGTTTGCCAGTTCACATCCAGTTCATTTGAGAGAAATTACTCAACTAATATGCAATTACATTTGTCTGAATATCTTGGAACAAATCTAACAATATTTATGTTTCATGAATTTAACCCAGAGAGGAAATCCTCCAAAATGACGATGGTTCAGCAGTCGTGCAGAACATTGCACAACCAACGTCCATTCCTGCTGCGCTAAACGTAGAAATGCACAGACAATGAGTTGATATGACAGCAACATGATGACTTTTAGAGACAGATTGTCTTCTATCAGGACGGTACGTATAAAGTGCAGTATGCTTACTTTTTTCTTCCAGACCATTAGAATCCTCGTCATCATCAAACGACCTTGGAGGGGCACCCGCATGCTTCTTGCGGTGACGCATCATGCTGTGTTTCAAAGTGAACCGTTTCTGACAGATGTCACACTCAAACGGACGCTCGCCTGCAAAACAAATTGACAATCTTTGATACATAAAATGTAAAATTAAGTGTTAGGATTTCACAAACAGCAAAGAGAAGTATGTTGTGCATGACTCACTCAATATTGAGTTGTTGCACCTGTAGGATTGCTTAATCAGGGATCATTCTAGAGGGCGATGTGGGCGAAATAGTCGCCCTAGGGACCCTGACTTCGCCCTCTGGGGCCCCACTGTTTTTTTTTGGTTTTTACGATTTTCAAACAAAATTTGGTCTAGTAAGATATATAAAGCACTCCTTCTATTCAAATATATTAATTTAATGGTTGTACTGTGTGCATTTTAACCCTATTTTGCAGAAGTATATTAGTTTATACAAATTTATTTAGCTCGATTGCGAAACAAGTTATTTCAACTTGTATAAATCACTCTCGAGACCTCATTCCTGATGGAATCCATCGCCACGAGGGAGAGAGAAGAGGCAACGTGGAATTTAAATGCCTTGCCTAAGGGCACAATCGTAACAGCTCCAGTGGGGCTCGAACTCCGGACCTTTCGCACCTGAAGCGAACGCGCATCCACTGCGCTATCACTTCTCCCAAAAATTCGGACCTAGAATGAACCCTGCTTAATGCTAGCGGTATGTATAAGCATAGGTACAGGGCTCATTCTAGATCAGAATTTTTGGGAGAAGTGAGAAAGCGCGAGAATGCTTCCTTAAAAGGTGTAATTTAATAAATTTCAACAAAATAGGCTTAAAACACAGTATGGCCATTAAATATGAATAGACGCAATGCTTTATAATGTGTCAGTGTATCTTACTGGACACAATTTTGTATGGAAATTATAAAACAAACAAAAACAATTTTTAGGGATTAGTGGGGCCCCTAGTTTATTTCTTTAAACATTCCTCGAGCTTTTGAAGAGTTTAATATGGACCGCACATGAACAACTTGAAGTTTCGCCTCCAAGTATGTTGTTGACATTGGATGAACATGGATTCTGCACATAGTCTTGACGAGGAACATTTGATTCTAGTTTAATGAAAATTATTCTAAGAATGCAGAATATGCGGACCTGATAAGAAACGGACGGACTGATAGACATGCATGATCTCCAATAATACTTCGAACCCGTGGGCATAATAAACCACAACTTACCAGTATGAGATCGCATGTGTCTCCTCAGGTCTTGAAGTGACCAAAATCGCTTAGGACACAGGGAGCAGTAGACCTTCCTCTGCATGTAGTCTGCAGAGATAACCTCCATCTTGCTGTCGTCATTGCCGTTGCCCGGAATCTCAAGCACGGAGCCAGTATCCAGCTTATTACAATTGTTCTCGACGACATTATCCATGTGTAAGGAGAACTGCTCAATGTTGTTCACCTTGTTCTTCTCCTTCAGAATATTCCAGTCGGAGTCGTGGGTGTCGGCCTGATGGCTCAAACAATCAATTCTCCACTCGTATGAGGCGTCACAGAGGTAACACTTGAACGGGAGGTCAATGTTGTGTTCTTTCAGGTGACGTACAAGAACCTTCCTAGACGGAAACATTTCCCTGCATTTCCAGCATTCCGTAATCTTATCCACATCGTAATTATCTCTCTCGGGGTTGATGATTCTCTCGGCAGAGCCTGTAAATGGTTTGTTTGTATCTAATGGTGAGTCTTGACTCACACTCACATCCATTGGTGTCGGTGAGATAGAGTCGGAGGCATTCTCTGGTTTTCTCTGAGTTTCAATTTGAGCTTTAATCTCTGCTTGTATTTTCATCTCCGTATGTGCTTTCTGTTGAATTATTGCTTTTTGTTCGGCAATGATTTTCTCAATGTTTTTCTTCATTGTGTCAGGACTTTCACCTCTCTCGCATTCATCAATTTCAAGGTTTTTGTCACATCCATCATCAGACTCTTCTTCAGTTTCAATTTTTGTCAGTTCTGGCAGGGCCATTAGGAGATGAGGAGCCACCTTTTCAGGTTCAGCAACAACCGGTGTTTTTTCCATCGATGGTGGCAGATCTGGCATGATAGTTTCTTCCACTTTGTCAGACATGCTTTCCATCTTTTGAACTTCATCACCAGTTTCCATCTCGGTAAAAGATGTGGAATCGTCGTCTATTTTTTCAGAGTCGAGGCTGTTATCAAGATCATCCTCATCTTCCTCTGTAGTCAGATTGAGGCCGTCTACTGCTTTTGGTGGGTTTTCTCTTGCTCGGATCTCCATCTCCATAGTCGCGGCCTTGATAGCACTAGGCGACATTCTTTCAATGTCTGCAATGGTTTCCGGCAAGTTGGCACCATTGTGTCTGTCCTTATAATGCTTCAACAAGTTACCTATAAACAGAAATTCATTAAAATTAATACTTCAAATAGTGTTGTGTAACTGCTTTCGGAATAAAGTCAAACTGCCAGACATATAGTCAGTCTCTCATAACAGATTAAAATGCACTGAAAATTGGGAAAGATGGGAGATATAAAACAAATAGTGGTTTCTAACAGCATGTCTTTTTATAACATAATTATTTCATTTATTTGGAGGTAGTCTTTCACAGAGTAAAGAATATAATATATAACTTTGAATTTTCTTTATATATTATTTTTAAAAGGAGGTTACAGAGCTTAACAACATACAAAGTTAATTCAGGTTACAAGCTGGATTGGATACTGAATCAAAATATTCACGCTTGCTTTGTTCGCAAAGATGCAGCAACATACTGAATCAAAATATTCACACTTCCTTTGTTCGCAGAGATGCAGCAACAGCAGGTGTTCAAACCCTATTAATTGTTTCTAGATTTCAGTACTCCCAATTATTGATTTGGAGGCATAAGTTACATCTTGGACAGACATTACCGTATAAGCAATAGGTGTGTATTATATCTAGGTGTGGTGTGTATTCTATCTAGGTGTGGTGTGTATTATATCTAGGTGTGGTGTGTATTATATCTAGGTGTGGTGTGTATTCTATCTAGGTGTGGTGTGTATTATATCTAGGTGTGGTGTGTATTATATCTAGGTGTGGTGTGTATTATATCTAGGTGTGGTGTGTATTATATCTAGGTGTGGTGTGTATTCTATCTAGGTGTGTATTCTATCTAGGTGTGTATTCTATCTAGGTGTGTATTCTATCTAGGTATGTATTCTATCTAGGTGTGTATTATCTATCTAGGTGTGTATTATATCTAGGTGTGGTGTGTATTCTATCTAGGTGTGGTGTGTATTCTATCTAGGTGTGGTGTGTATTATATCTAGGTGTGGTGTGTATTATATCTAGGTGTGGTGTGTATTATATCTAGGTGTGGTGTGTATTCTATCTAGGTGTTATTCTATCTAGGTGTGTATTATATCTAGGTGTGGTGTGTATTATATCTAGGTGTGGTGTGTATTCTATCTAGGTGTGGTGTGTATTCTATCTAGGTGTGGTGTGTATTCTATCTAGGTGTGGTGTGTATTATATCTAGGTGTGGTGTGTATTCTATCTAGGTATATATTATATCTAGGTGTGTATTCTATCTAGGTGTGTATTCTATCTAGGTGTGTATTCTATCTAGGTGTGTATTCTATCTAGGTGTGTATTCTATCTAGGTGTGTATTCTATCTAGGTATGTATTCTATCTAGGTATATATTCTATCTAGGTGTGTATTCTATCTAGGTATATATTCTATCTAGGTGTGTATTCTATCTAGGTGTGTATTATATCTAGGTGTGTATTCTATCTAGGTGTATATTCTATCTAGGTGTGTATTCTATCTAGGTGTGTATTCTATCTAGGTATATATTCTATCTAGGTGTGTATTCTATCTAGGTGTGTATTCTATCTAGGTGTATATTCTATCTACATGCTATATATTACAAGTACTTACTTTGCGTAGAGAAAGAGCTGAATACACAGAGAGGACACTTGTATGGACGGTCCATCGTTTGACGTGACAGAGGGTCCAGCATGTTCACACCATGTTTACGTATCAAGTGACGTTCACGGTTCGACTTCGTGGAGAATGTAACTGGGCACCGTGGGCACTTGAATGGCTTCTGACCTAGAAACAGAGACACTTTTGCTATGGAGATTTACTCATTAATACCATATATATAACTTACATGTCCAACCTGCAGATGGAGGAATGAATAGCAATTGAGGACATCAATGTTATCAATTAACCAGCCGAATAAATTGGACGGAAAGTGTAAAGCATAACGCCACGTCTGATCAGGATCTATATTAGTTGCTATTTTAGCTCCACTATCAGAACATTCTGTGCCACCTGATCTGGCAACTAGTTGTGATTAGCAGGTTACGCCGTTATTTATTATTGCGCATAAATTTATTTATTAGTCATTTGAATTTTTTAAGTATTACAAATACACGAGATTGTCCCAATTATAGAAGCACCCCGGATTGTTTACTGCATTAAGATGCGACAGAGGATCAAATACACTGTATTTGAAGTCCAAAGTATTAATCACTGGACCACTGTTCCGACAAGTAAAACACAGATGTGGAGTTGCATCAGCACAATTAATGTAATACAAGGGCAAGCGGTCACTGAACATTGTGGTTTCACTGCTAATATATATAGTGAGGTATAAATCAAGCTTTCGTCCCTCCTGGACTGATCGACATGCAGTAAAACCATTTTATGAAGACTAGAATTCTGATAATTAATTAAAGATCTTGAAGTATTCAGCTTATCCTACCTATGAATCATTGGGAATTGGTGGTCTGTAAAGACAGGTGGTCTGTAAAGACAGGTGGTCTTTATATGGACGTTGAAATGCACCGACAATAACCTGTCGAGAGCTCAAAATACTGGTTATTAAAGACAGGTGGTCTGCATACGGAAGTTGAAATGCGCCGATGACATGATGAGAGCTCAAAATACTGGTCCTTAGAGACAGGTGGTCTTTATTCAGAGGTGGTCTTTAACACATGTAAGTTATATAATTTACCTGTATGTGTGAGCAGGTGTCTGGTGAGAGAACTCACCCACGGGAAGGCCCGAGGACAGTACGGGCAAGCTAATTTATGTGGAGAGTCTGCATACGAGTTTCTTTTCTTTTTTGGTTGCAGACCGTCTCCCTTGTCGACATCGGACTTGGAGAAGCTGGAGATGGAGCCGTCGCCAGAATTCTCATCCTGTAACTGGAAGTAAAGATGACAGATCTTCATTACTCGGTACATAGAAATAGTTAGTTTATACAAATTTATTTTAGATCGATTGCGAAACAAGTTCTTACAACTTATATTAATCACTCTCGAGACCTTGTTCCTGATGGAATCCATCGCCACGAGGGAGAGAGGAGGCAACGTGGAATTTAAATGCCTTGTCTAAGGGCACAATCATAACGGCTCCAGTGGGGCTCAAACTCCAGATCTTTCGCACCTAAAGCGAACGAGCATACACTGTACTATCACGACTTCCACTAGATTACTTCATACACCAATAAATAGGGGTCGATCTAGAGGGCAATGTGGGAGAAACTGCTGAGCTGCTTCACTTCTCCCTGTTATGGGCTCAGGGAGAACTCCATCCATGTAGAACATATAGAGCGCACTTGTCTGAATCAATCAGCTTCTCCCTGAACGATGTTTCCTACTTCTAAGATCTAGCTCAAGCCATGAATGAAAGACATGTGTTCTTTCAACATTTGAAATAAACTTCATTAATATCTAATGTTAATTAGTGACACATGTATATTGGTTGTATTCACCCACGGCCAATTTTGATTATGTTTCATGAACCTTGTAATGCAATGCCAAACTTCGAAAATGACCAGCTTTGCAACTTTTCACAAAATGCATACAATGTGATGTTTGCTTACCTCCAAATGCCATTTTAATTAGCGACGCAGGTATATTGGGTGTGTTAACCATGATCAATTTTAACTACGTTTCATGAACCTTGTAATGCAATGCCAAACTTCGACCAGCTTTGCAACTTTTCAGAACAATATGAATATTTGCTTACCTCCACTTGACTTTCACATGCCGGGTATGCTACTGGGCTAGCGATCCTTAGACTGGTATTGACATTGATGTTTCCGATAGATGGAGACTGGTTCACCACTTCCTCCTTCACCGACAATGCCATCTCACGAACCTGTGACAGTGCAGCTTCATCAACGTCACCTTCACGTTGTAGATTGTCAAGCTCCCGATTGATAGCCTTACAATGTTCCAGACTGATCTGGACACCCGGACGCTTGATTATGTTTGGAAGACGAGATATAGATGTGGTTTTCATGGCAGCCAGGGAAGGAGACTGGTCAGCTTTGAAAAATGATTGAAAATTAAGAGGGTCTGTTGCATCGATCATCTTTGTCACTGAGGCCAAGTCTGTCTCTATACCTAAAACAAGAGAGAATACATGTACTTAGGAAACAGACAAACTATTTTAAAATGTAAGTTATCTTATTGATTGATGAATATAAAATCATTTATAGAGATAGACCATTGCTGTTTATAGAGATAGACCATTGCTGTTTATAGAGATAGACAATTGCTGTTTATAGAGATAGACCATTGCTGTTTATAGAGATAGACCAATGCTGTTTATAGAGATAGACCATTGCTGTCTATAGACCATTGCTGTTTATAGAGATAGACCATTGCTGTTTGTGGTTTTACGCTTTCATCAGCACTATTTTGGGCTATATTGACAGTGGGCAGTTTACCTAACAACACCTTTCCTGGACAGGTTTGAGTTGTTAACCGGTACTTACACCAACCTCTGTAAGAAACTGCACTGAGTGGGGCTCAAACCTGTGACCATCAGTGATGACAGGTTACAGTGTTAGACAAGTCGTCGCTCATAACCACTCGACCACGGAGGTGGACAGAGAGTGACCTAATTGGTTTTAAGCTAATCCTCCTTAAAGTCCTCTAAATGTTGACTATTCTCAGAACAATACCCATATACAGTCAACATTGTGTTAGCTCTATTAACGCATTTCATTCGGGATACATTTAAAGGCTTTTGCAAACAACATAGATCCAGATCAGCCGCAGCGTTACCCATAACTACATAGCCAAGTGTCTTAGCAAGAACATCTGAATAGCAAACAGCATAGAGCCTGATCAGACAGGACGTTCTGTGGCGGGTGATCTGGCTCTATGTTCTTTGCAAATACTGTTTGAACGGTATCCATAATCAAATGGGTTAAGCAGCCAACCATGTAATAACCAGTGTGTCAATTGGTTCAGCATTTGCACCCACTTTTGCTAAGCAGCCAATTTTTATCACTCCCTTGGCTGGTGGCTGCCTATAACAGGCTTGACTGTAGTGCGTTTTGAAACATCTAGTTAGTTTATACAAATTTATTTTAGCTCAATTGCGAAACAAGTTCTTATAACTTATATTAATCACTCTCAAGACCTCATTCCTGATGGAATCCACGAGGGAGAGAGAAGAGGCAACGTGGAAATTAAATGCCTTGCCTAAGAGCACAATCGTAACGGCTCCAGCGGGGCTCGAACTCCGGAGCTTTCGCACCTGAAGCGAACGCGCATCCACTGCGCCATCACAACTTCCACAACATCTATTTTCTGCCTATATTGTTACCACTATATGTGTACTGTAGAACAGCTTGTCAGTCATATATATGATTGTTCAATGTTACCACACTCATTCATAACTTGCAAATAAAAGCTACACATAACAACACAAGCTGAACACAGAGGTATGCTTATTGACTCCTTGCCTGCTGAGTAAATAAAATCTCCTGTAGCTTTCAATTCAATCCACTTGTCTTGATAGTTGTATTGTATGGATGTTATATGTACAGATGTTATATGTCACGTTTATCTTGATAAATAAAATATGTTTAAACCAAATAAAATCACATTTGCAAACAACATAGATCCAGATCAGCCGCGCTACTGCCGTGTCTGATCAGGATCTAGGTTGTTTGCTATTCAGCCAAGTGTTTTAGCTCCACTATCCCAATAGCAAACAGCATAGAGCAGTTTATACAAATTTATTTTAGCTCGATTGCGAAATAAGTTCTTACAACTTATATATAAACCACTCTCGAGACATCATTCCTAATGGAATACATCGCCACGAGGGATAAAGAAGAGGCAACGTGGAATTTAAATGCTTTGCCTAAGGGCACAATCGTAACTGACAGCGGGGCTCGAACTCCGGACCTTTGCAAAGGATTAATTTTCTATTTCTTATCCAAGCCACTGAAACGAATGAATCCAATGAAGTTACAACAGATGTTATGTTATGTTATATTTCGGGTTTTACGCCTGCATCAGCACCATTTTGGGCTATATCGCCGGCGGGCAGTTTACCTAACAACACCTTTCCTGGGCAGGCTCTAATGGTTAACCAGTACTTGGGTGCACCAACCTCCGTAAGAAACTGCCAACTTTTTCATATAAATGAGACACGGTCTGAGTGGGGCTCGAACCCGTGACCATCAGTGATGATAGGTTAGGGTGGTATACAAGTCGGCGACCTTAACCACTCGACCACGGAGGCGGACTAACAACAAATGTACTACAAACACAAATACAGTTCACAACAAAATTACCGAAAGAAAATCTTAACAGCAAAGATGAAATAATTAACAGATAGGCTTTGCATAATAATGAAAACACACTGAATAAAATAATGAACTAAATATACGTAAAACAGAATCAAATCTGAAACAAAACAATAACAAAAACCAGTGAACAATACTTACTGCTCCACATCCGATGTCTGAGATAAATGTGTGTACTGGTTAGTATATTAGTTAGTAAGTTAGTAACACTGTTAAACTTGTGTTAACCCTTTCAACACTACAGACCTCTAACTAGGCTTACAAAATGTGTAGATCCAGATCAGGAGCTGCACTTTTTGCCAGTAATATTACTATTTTTAGACAAAATTACCCATTTTGATAAATGAACTGGTCCAAAATCCAAATGTAATTTCGATATTAATTTTTTGGTCTAAAAATAATTATATCATGCACCAGTCCATGTCAGTTACTTGGTGTTGAATGGGTTAATAGATTGTGAAACATGAAGGAAGCTTGAAACGCCAATAGCATCCATATTTATTGTTTGCCCGGATACTACTGTAAGACATTCATTCTTGTTTTCAGAGTTTTAAGTAGCAGAAACAGCTTAGGTCATATGGCAACACTCCAGCTATTACTGGCGCAGGAAGACCCAGGTGCGCGCCTTCGATGGGCACCCAGGTAGAACCACCAGCCTTCTGCAAGCAAGCTAGATAGCTTCCTCGCATGAGAAGAGTTTGACACCCCCGTGAGTGAGGGGAAGTGATTTGAAATCAATGACCGTAACCACTCAGTCATGGAGGCCCCCACGTTAGAGATTGAACAAGTCATTGACATTCTGTGCTTGCAGATCGTAGATTGTACAGTTGGAATCTTGTACTGATGTTTCCCTTAATACGAAGAGAATTTTATACTAGAATGAAGTACTCGTAGTGGGGAAACTGGAAATGTTTATTTTCACTATGAATTAGTTTATAATTGCACTGATTATAAATAAATACGAACATGCAATCTTCAATGCACAATTTGATCTCATTTTAAATAGATAGCCAACATTTTACATTATAAACAAATGCATGGGACATTATTAGTTTCCTCTCTGGTGAAAACATATCTAACTCATAACCTGCTAAATAAATTGGACGGAACGTGCAAACAACATAGATCTGGATCTATGTTGTTTGCTATTCAGACAAGTGTTTAAAGCTCCACTATCTGAATAGCAAATGGTATAGAGCCTGATCAGACGACACAGATCTGACTCTATGCTGTTTGAATGATTGGCAGGTTAAGCGTTAAATTATTACTATAAAACATTTCTTGTTGCCCCAATATCAGGTGATTCATCCAGGTATAAGCTCTGATATACAACCTGTCAAAAATTAGGTGCATTCCACGGATAAATTTCTCCAGTCCATTGTGAAGCATAGGATAAATTGCAATAATTGGTGTTTTACGTTTATTTATCGTCGCTACCGGTGGCCCATATGAGCGACCCATTCCAGAATCTCCTCTGGTTCTTTTACATGCACGGTGTAAAGCACCGACACGAGACCTCAGTTTAAAGTCCCATTAAACAATTGGTAAGTAATTGTTAGTAATTTATAGATTGTAAGGAGATCATACCAGCATTGTTCTCCTTCTTCTGTTTGATTTTATCATGCAAATTTTGCATGGTTGCCGACACAGATTTAGATTTCTGCTGTTGGAACGGGTTCACTGCATGATTTTGAAACATGGCTGAGTTGAACTGGTAACCAGGTACGCCAGCGATGGACTTGGGTGGCAGCAACAGCTTCCCTTGCTGGTTCAGAAAGGGCATTGATGCTAGTTGCGTAGAAAGAACCGTGTTGTCTCCGAGATACTTTGCGTGGGTTTTGTGCAGGTGGCGCTCCATTGATCCGAGGTCGGAAAACCCCATCGGGCAGTACATACACTGGCTGAAGTTGAGAGGCTGAAAAAACGGAACAAGTTCATTGGCGAAAATCATGTCGACATGAGCCACACTGTGTGAAAACCAACACCATGACAAGCAAAACAATACTGCTATGCTTGAAATTTATGTAATGCATGCACAGTTTGGATGTATTTTACGATATACCATTGAATTCACATTTGTATATATATAATAACAGCTCATTGTAATGGCAGTTTCTATTGGTCTTTATCAATGCAATACCAACAACAGGGCTCATTTGAGAGGGTGACTTAGGGCAAAATAGTCGCCCTAGGGATCCGGACATCACCCCTTTCGGTGCCCCACTTCTCCTTAATATTTTTTATTTTTTCATATATTTTTTAATACAATTTTCATACAAAATTTTGTCCAGTAAGATACACTGGCCCATTATAAAGCACTGTTTCTATTCATATGTTCTATTTAATGGTCATATTGTGTATTTTATCCCTTTTTGTTGAATTATATTAAATACACCATTTAAGGACGCAATCACGCGTTTTCTCACTTCTCCCAAAAATTGTGACCTAGAATGAGCCGTGCAGACAGAAGCTCACCACAACAGGTTCACTATATTGAATTATATTAAATTATAAAATAACACCATTTAAAGACGCAATCCCAAGCTTTCTCACTTCTCCCAAATATTCTGACCTAGAATGAGCTCTGATCTAATACAATATGTGATCATACTGAAAGCGTACTTGTCAGAACGAGATGCTTCTGAAGAAGACTTTGTGTTCAAAGCTTAAAATGTCGATATTCTCAATGTCATGATTGCTTACTTGTTAGAACGAGATGCTTCTGAAGACTTTGCGTCCAAAGCTTAAAATGTGGTATCTCTTTTTAAAAGACTACATGCGGGTAAAACTGTCGATATTCTCGAGTTTGGTATTACCGACACAGTTCAGGCTATACGACTGCCGACACTTTTAACACGATCATACAAATTTTACTCTCATCTCGTTCAAGTCAAAATAATACAAGATATTGAATAAATACGTGTAAACCTGGCATGTATGCCACATCACGAAGATAAAAACCATTTACACTCACAACGGTATAAAAGTGGTTCCCAATACTATAGTACCCAGACCCTAAAGGAAGTCGTGATAGTGCAGTGGTAGCATGTTCGCTTCAGGTGCTAAAGGGAGTTCGTGCCCTGCTGGAGCCGTTACGATTGTGCCCCAAGGCATGGCATTTAAATTCCACATCCTCTTCTCTCTGCCTCGTGGCGATGGATTCCATCGGTAATGAGGTCTCGAGAGTGATTAATATAAGTTGCAAGAACTTGTTTCGTAATCGAGCTAAATAAATTTGTATCAACTAATATGGAATATTCGAATTTGTACCTTAGGAGCAATGGACACAGGTATGGCTGCTTGTTTCTTCACGGTGAGATCGATCGGAGAATCGTCTAATCCAAACCTTACTGGTCTCACAGACTGGTGGGGAAAAAGAGGAGACGATTCCATTCTAACTGGTTTGCTGCTTCCTTTCATGCTGAAATCAAGCGGGGTATCAGCCCTATCGATCGGTTCCGTTTTGATTACTAGCGGGCTTGACGCTGGTGAAATATGAGACAAAGGTGAGACATGACGACTGGGAGAAATACGACGACTAGGCGATATGTGACGATTCTCACGCCCTAGTAGACCTTCGGGTTTGGGCGTGGAATGAGCAGCTGGTGGTTGCGGTGTACTGGTACCAGGCCTGTAACCAAAGGACAACTTTGTATCATCGGTATAGAGTGGAATACCATTGTCGGAGTTGATAGATTCAGTATCAGTGTCATCAGTAAGAAATTGTTCAATGACCTTCATGTAGTTCTCAATCTGGTTATTATTCACTTCTGGATGGACTTTCTGCACGTGTCGGAGACAGTTGGCCTGTGCGCAAAATACTGTATCGCACAGCTGGCATTGGAACGGTTTTTGTCGACAGCCGATGTTAGATCTGAGGTGGTTCTTCAGCGCTCGAAAGAACTTGAAGTCAATGCCACAGTATTTACAAATGGTGTCTGGAGAATGGAATTTGTCGAGGGATGAGGAAGTGTCGAGGGCAAACTTGTTCAGAAATACAGATCTCTCCATTTCCTCCCTGTCCATAATGCTGTGCTTCTTCCTGTAAATACAGACAGATATCACGCTTTACCAACACGAACAACAAACTAATAGTAACATGAATCATCCAATAATCAGTACAGAAAAGTTAACATATACATGAAGGAGTACAGTACCTGGCGCTCTGACAATCATGCACGGTACTGACAATCATGCACGGTACTGACAATCATACTGACAATCATGCACGGTACTGACAATCATATTGACAATCATACTGACAATCATGCATGATACTGAAATCATACTGACAATCATGCATGGTACTGACAATCATGCATGATACTGACAATGATACTGACAATATGCACGGTACTGACAATCATACTGACAATATGCATGGTACTGACAATTGTACTGACAATTGTGCATGGTACTGACAATCATACTGACAATATGCACGGTACTGACAATTGTACTGACAATCATGCATGATACTGACAATCATACTGACAACTATGCACAGTACTGACAATCATACTGACACTCATGCACAGTACTGACAATATGCATGGTACTGACAATCATGCATGATACTGACAATCATACTGACAATCATGCATGGTACTGACAATCATACTGACTATA
Source organism: Archivesica marissinica (assembly GCA_014843695.1). NCBI lineage: Eukaryota > Metazoa > Mollusca > Bivalvia > Venerida > Vesicomyidae > Archivesica > Archivesica marissinica. Next base: position 8,928,861 of record CM026395.1, read on the forward strand.
TTCATGGTACTGACAACCATACTGACAATTATGCACAGTATTGACAATCATACTGACTATATTCATGATACTGACAATTGTACTGACAATCATGCACATTACTGACAATCATACTGACAATATGCATGGTACTGACAATTGTACTGACAATCATACATGGTACTGACAATCATACTAACAATCTGCACAGTACTGACAATCATACTGACACTATGCATGGTACTGACAATCTACATGGTACTGACAATCATACTGACAATCATGCATGGTACTGACAATCATGCACAGTACTGACAATCATGCAAATACTATCCTAACTATCCTAGCTTACATCTGATGTTGTCTGTGATCTGCTTACCTGAGATGTCTCTCACAGTTGGCTCTGGTGGTAAAAGCGAAGTCACAAATGAGACATTGGAATGGCCGAGTCCCGCTGTGGGTCCTCACATGGCGGATCAGGGAACTCTTGTCCACACTCGAGTACACACACAGGTTACACTGGTACGGAGAATATCCCAGATGTGTTCTGATGTGACCTATAAACACAATACACATGGTAATACCTGATGTTTCCTACATTATTTACTACTATCAACTTGCACATCTAGTTCTTGCATTATCCAGGAAACTGCGAGACCCAATGAAAAACGTGGGAGATGCAAGGACGATTTTTCTCTGAAATTATGATATTACCTCCCTTTAAATGTTTGCCGCCATTGCTTTCAGTTGCGAGTTACAGACCTTCCATGCAACCCTGTAAACTGTCTGATTCTTGGCAATGACTTACAGTTGCTTTCAAACATGTATTTCTCTGAAATTATGATATTACCTCCCTTTAAATGTTTGCCGCCATTGCTTTCAGTTCCGAGTTACAGACCTTCCATGCATCCTGTAAACTGTCCGATTCTTGGCAATGACGTACAGTTGCTTTCAAACATGTATTTCTCAGGAAGTCGTGATAGCGCAGTGGATGCGCGTTCGCTCCAGGTGCGAAAGGTCCGGAGTTCGAGCCCCGCTGGAGCCGTTACGATTATGCCCTTAGGCAAGGCATTTAAATTCCACATTGCCTCTTCTCTCTCCCTCGTGGCGATGGATTCCATCAGGAATGAGGTCTCGAGAGTGATTAATATAAGTTATAAGAACTTGTTTCGCAATCGAGCTAAAATAAATTTGTATAAACTATTTCTCAAAAATTATGATATTGCCTCCCTTTAAATGTTTGCCACCATTGTTTTTAGTTCCGAGTTACAGATCTACATAATATTATGTATTAATTATGCAACCCCGTAAACTGGGCTATAATATTATGTATTAATTATGCAACCCCGTAAACTGGGCTATAATATTATGTAAATGTACTGATGTTAAATGATCCTGCTGATTTCCCTTGCTTCAACAAACATATTTCCTAGGATGCGGACTCCAGGAACAAACTTACTATGATGTACAGTCAAACCTCTCCAGAGCAAACACCATCCAGATACATGCAAGATTGGTTGTTGTAGAGAGGTTGCTGTTCTAGGGAGGTTCAACCTTTTGAAGTTTGGAAATGCGGGAATAGTCAGTTTCGACAGTTATAATTGCTCATACTGATTTGAATATAGAGTATACAGAATGGGGGGTACTACTTTCATTATATGTCTACAGACTGGTTTTTTTCCAGCAAAATGTTTGTCTGTTCTTGGGAGGTTATCTGCATCGCTGGGTGGGAAATTGACTGTCGTTGTGTGTTGTTGGGAGTCGTTCATGAGAGGTGAAATTGTATTAAAACGCAACGGGTGGGATTAAAGGTGACGCTATAAAGAGGGTGTTGCTCATGGGAGGTGACGTTTGGGGAGGTGGGACTGTACTTTTAATTAGTATTTGCCGAGGAATTAAACTAGACATTCTAGTTAAGAGTGACATTTATAAAGTTAAACACGGGAGAAGTTTGCTGATACAGTCAAGTGTCCTCTATATATTCATTATGACAATGACTTCTCCCCAATGTAAAAACATGCGAGTATTTTCAGGGAGACACTTTTCCCATATCACCCTCTAGTTTAATTCTTGTTGCCGTAAAAATTATTATTATTATATTTCGGGTTTTACGCCTTCATCAGCACCATTTTGGGCTATATCGCCGGCGGGCAGTTTACCTAACAACACCTTTCCTGGGCAGGCTCCAGCAGTTAACCAGTACTTGGGTGCACAAACGTCCGTAAGAAACTGCCGTAAAAAGATTTTAAAAATTCATGCTAACTCCACCCCTATAAAACAATAGTTTCATGACACATACAGATTATTCCTGTGTTATTCGTGACAAGACAACGAAACATGCACATTCATAAAGTAGATACACTTGGAACAACAAGATTCTACAATATTTCAGAACATGTGTATGCTTGCATGCAACAAATCACACTTTCTGGGCTACACTGTACTCTTTACCGAAAGCCCACACAATGTACTTACTAACATAACACTACTCAATCATACATGTAAATTAAAAGCAAAATGGGAGAACAAATGAAATTCCACAAAAAAACATTCAGGGGAACCACCACATACATGTACTTACAATTTTTCAAAGTTTTACTGAAACAATAATGTTTACAGTTTAAATCACTCTAAATTTCCCAGCAATCTGCCTGCATGCCAAGTAGAAAATCAACAAAACTAAAATCATCTAATATTCTACCATTTTACATTAAACAATACAAGAAGTTGTCATTATTGTGAAAGTCATTATTGTGAAAATATGTATTCAACACCTGGCCCCGAGGTTATAAAACTTTTCTCCAATCTCAAACTTCGACTCAAGCTTCTGAGTTGTTCTGCTGGTGTAAAACTCAGACTCAACCAATCAAATTCCTTGAGCTCCAGTTTGAGATCTGAGAAAAGTTTTATAACCTCGGGGCCAGAAGACGAATTGAAACCACAGCACTATTTAGTTTGATCCGGTTTTGAGTTCCATTGTATCAAGTTTATTGTATTTGGTTGCACAGGTGTGCATTTTGCAGCATGTTTTTATACATTGAATTAGGATTTGCTACAAACTAAAGAGAGAATAGTTCACATCTAAAGTGTATCATATTACATTTTGGGGCAACGCCATTTGCTATTCAGCAAACTATTTTAGTAGCTCCACTATCCAAATAGCAAACAGCATATGCTGGGCCCTATGCTGTTTGCAAAAACGTATATAGGCGGGTTTCCAGCACAGTAAAGGTTAAGATGCAAACTTACTTTTAAGAGTCTTGTAACTGGTGAAGGTGTTGTCGCAGTATTTGCATGGCAAATTCACGCCAGAATTCAGCAGCTTTATCTCATTAATTTCTCTTTCCGGTCCACTAAATGGCACACTAACGTGTTCCAAAGAAGACATCACGGGACGTGGGATCGATGAGTGGGCCGGCTTTGGACTTGACACTGACATGTTTGTTGCTGGTATATGCCCGGACGTCGGTTTGGCCGGTGAGGAGTGTGCCGGCACGGGTGCACTCGGCAGTCCCTGCATCAATAAGCCGGGACCCATACTCGGCAGCATGTTCATGTTGGTTGCAATCTGAAGCATCTTGTGGAAATCATCCAGCGTGGGTTGGTACCCTGGAGGAAACATCGGAAGTTGACTGAACATTGGTGGCACACCGGGAGCAAATGCTTGACCCAATTTAGGAAAATAATCGTTATTGACTTTTTTCTCCATTTCGATTGCTTTTGGTGCTTCCTTCTTTGGTGGTGCTGGCGAGTTCGGCTTCTGTTCAGATTTTTCTTCGTCGTCCTTAAGCAAAAACATGGCTAGAAAGTCATGCTTTGTGAGGTGTTCGGGTGTGATATCGTCATCACCTTTCTCATGTTTGGTCGACGGACGGATATCCTCGAATGCTTTATCCGACAGATGTTTAAGCATATGAGCATGAAATTCATTCATATCAGCATAATCACATTCACATATAGGACACCGAGTGCATTTATCCTTGGTATGAGAGTACGAGTGTAAAATCAAACTAGACTCGCACGGGAAAGCTTTTGAGCAAATTTTACACATAAAGTTCAAATACACGCTACTCGTTGTACGTATATTCTCTTCAAAGTAATGCTTGGCAATTAGTGGAAACTTTTCCACAGAGAAGTCGACAAACGTGAGATCATGGAATCCAACTTTGAGCTCAGTTTCTGGTTTATCGTCAGCTACATCCTCTGCAGGAACGTCATCATGGTCTTCCTCCTGCTTGTCTTTCTCCGTGTGAGAGATGAGACGATGGAGGCGAAGTTTACGAGGGTTCTTGAACGCGAGGTTACACTGGGTGCAGTGACTCTGGAAGTTGGGGTGGCATTCAAGATGTGACTCGAGTCCGTACTTGCACATAAACGTTTTGGGACACGCTGGACAATGAAGTGCCTCTTTGTCTTCTCGTTCATTGCTCTGTGAATGGACAAAAAACATATTAAATCTTCTAAAACAGTCAGACATGTTATAGATTCAATTAAAGTAACACACAGATGTACCGAATGAATCAGAAACACACTTAATTGGTTACAGCTTCCATTTATTGCTTAAAAGGAGAAAAAACCAATAAGCTTTTAGCTTTCATTTCAATCCACTTGTATGTATTGTGTACATACTTATTTGTTGTAAATTATGTTATATAATGTCGAATAAATATGTTTAAACCAAAAGCTTTTATTACTAATTAAAATATGTGTGGCGTCCGTGGTCCAGTGGTAGAGCGTCGGATTTGGAATCGAAAGGTCCCGGGGTCGATACTCGGTCAGGCCACGTATGTAGTGTCATTGAGCAAGAAAAACCTCACACACATTGCTTAGTACTGGTTAATCGCTTAGGTCGGCTAAGCCTGCCCAGGAAAACATGTCTAAGTCCCCACGAGGGGTTTGACATTAAAGGAACATACATAAAATAGAGTACCGGTGGTTGCAACATATTCACATACATTGTATACAGGCAAACCTGTCTTCAGCAGCCAGCCAAGGGTATCGCAGAAAGTGGCGGATTAGCGCAGGTGGTTGCTTAATACAGGGCAAATGTGTAATAAAAGAACATAGTAGAAATCTGGAAACTAACTGCTTAAAACAGGTTGGGTGCTTAATAGAGGTGATCACTAACATAGGGTTGACTGTACAAAGGTCAGTGATGGCCCATATCACATTAATTTATTTATAGGCATACAATTTAACCCATTTCATTCTGGATACCATTCAAACGGTATTTGCAAAGAACATAGAGCCAGATCAGCCGCCACGGAATATGCCGTCTGATCAGGTTCTATGCTGTTTCCTATTCAGATGACCTTGCTAAGACACTTGGCTATGTAGCAAACAACATAGATCCTGATCAGCACGCAGCGTGACGCTGCGGCTGATCTGGATCTATGTTGTTTGCAAAAGCAGTTAAATGTATCCAGAATGAAATGGGTTAATTGGTATCACCTGCAACGGTTATTGCAATGATGTTTCATTTCCAATCATCGCAAAAATAAAAGACTCATTAGCATAACTGCGACTAACCTCTTCCACTGTATCGACCTCAAGTTGCTCCTCTTGCTTGATGGTCATGGGATAGCTGTATTTCCTCGGCGACGAGCTGCTCACGTCGCTGTCACTGCTCAACGACTGACGTTTAAATGGAATCTGCCACTCAGTAGGCAGATCACTGCCGCTATACTGACGCTTCATCCCAGAAACCACGGGCGATATCACATCACTGGGGCGTCCGAACACAGACTGCTGAGAATGGTTTGGTAGGTTCTTCAAAATGTCTTGAGCCATTCCGCTCTGGAATGTTTTCATACGATCTCCAACTGGAGAATTAGCCTCATTGAGAAAATTGTTGATTCGTTGCCTCCAAGCCGACTTGCCGCGTCTAATCTGATTGTACTGTACTCCGAGAGATTTCAAGTTTTCCTCTTTTGAATGAATACGGGAATGTCTATGCATGTTTCCATTGGTCGTGAACGACATACTACATACCTTACACAGAAACGGACGTTCACCTGTAACAGATATTAGCATAATGGTATATAGTGTGTACGCAGAAATACTATTAACAGAATGCTACACAACTTCGCTATTCAAGTAACTAATAGAATGCTACATAACTCCGCTATTCTAGTATCTAACAGAATGCTACACAACTCCACTATTCTAGTATCTAACAGAATGCTACACAACTCTGCTATTCTAGTATCTAACAGAATGCTACACAACTCCGCTATTCTAGTATCTAACAGAATGCTACACAACTCCGCTATTCTAGTATCTAACAGAATGCTACACAACTCCGCTATTCTAGTATCTAACAGAATGCTACACAACTCCGCTATTCTAGTATCTAACAGAATGCTACACAACTCCGCTATTCTAGTATCTAACAGAATGCTACACAACTCCGCTATTCTAGTATCTAACAGAATGCTACACAACTCCGCTATTCTAGTATCTAACAGAATGCTACACAACTCCGCTATTCTAGTATCTAACAGAATGCTACACAACTCCGCTATTCTAGTATCTAACAGAATGCTACACAACTCCGCTATTCTAGTATCTAACAGAATGCTACACAACTCCGCTATTCTAGTATCTAACAGAATGCTACACAACTCCGCTATTCTAGTATCTAACAGAATGCTACACAACTCTGCTATTCTAGTATCTAACAGAATGCTACACAACTTTGCTATTCTAGTATCTAACAGAATGCTACACAACTCTGCTATTGAAACATATAACAGAATACTACACGACTCTGCTATTGAAACATATAACAGAATGCTACACAACTCTGCTATTGAAACATATAACAGAATACTACACGACTCTGCTATTCAAGTATCTAACAGAATGCTACACGACTCCGCTATTCTAGTATCTAACAGAATGCTACACAACTCCACTATTCTAGTATCTAACAGAATGCTACACAACTCCACTATTCTAGTATCTAACAGAATGCTACACGACTCCGCTATTCTAGTATCTAACAGAATGCTACACAACTCCGCTATTGAAACATATAACAGAATGCTACACAACTCCGCTATTGAAAAATATAACAGAATACTACACGACTCTGCTATTGAAACATATAACAGAATACTACACGACTCTGCTATTGAAACATATAACAGAATGCTACACAACTCTGCTATTGAAACATATAACAGAATGCTACACAACTCTGCTATTGAAACATATAACAGAATACTACACGACTCCGCTATTCAAGTATCTAACAGAATGCTACATGACTCCGCTATTCAAGTATCTAACAGAATGCTACACAACTCCGCTATTCTAGTATCTAACAGAATGCTACACGACTCCGCTATTCTAGTATCTAACAGAATGCTACACAACTCCGCTATTCTAGTATCTAACAGAATGCTACACAACTCCGCTATTGAAACATATAACAGAATGCTACACGATTCTGCTATTGAAACATATAACAGAATGCTACACAACTCTGCTATTGAAACATATAACAGAATGCTACACAACTCTGCTATTGAAACATATAACAGAATACTACACGACTCCGCTATTCAAGTATCTAACAGAATGCTACATGACTCCGCTATTCAAGTATCTAACAGAATGCTACACAACTCCGCTATTCTAGTATCTAACAGAATGCTACACGACTCCGCTATTCTAGTATCTAACAGAATGCTACACAACTCCGCTATTCTAGTATCTAACAGAATGCTACACAACTCCGCTATTGAAACATATAACAGAATGCTACACGATTCTGCTATTGAAACATATAACAGAATGCTACACAACTCTGCTATTGAAACATATAACAGAATGCTACACAACTCTGCTATTGAAACATATAACAGAATACTACACGACTCCGCTATTCAAGTATCTAACAGAATGCTACACAACTCTGCTATTCTAGTATCTAACAGAATGCTACACGACTCCGCTATTCTAGTATCTAACAGAATGCTACACAACTCTGCTATTCTAGTATCTAACAGAATGCTACACAACTCCGCTATTCTAGTATCTAACAGAATGCTACACAACTCCGCTATTCTAGTATCTAACAGAATGCTACACAACTCTGCTATTCTAGTATCTAACAGAATGCTACACGACTCCGCTATTCTAGTATCTAACAGAATGCTACACAACTCTGCTATTGAAACATATAACAGAATGCTACACAACTCCACTATTCTAGTATCTAACAGAATGCTACACGACTCCACTATTCTAGTATCTAACAGAATGCTACACAACTCTGCTATTGAAACATATAACAGAATGCTACACAACTCCACTATTCTAGTATCTAACAGAATGCTACACGACTCCGCTATTCAAGTATCTAACAGAATGCTACACAACTCTCCCTAGATTTTTGTTTCTGTCAGACATTGCCGTATAATGAATATAATTATTGCATGGAAAACATTATTTTATTTCATGAATGGACGTAAATGTCGATAACTTCAGTGGAAACAGTCTTATGTAACTGATATCCGACAGAAAATTCTGGTAATAAGTACATGAATTTAATCATTACATTATACATGTACACAATACTGCCGAAATAGGACATAAAATAAGTGATGGCATTTGCAAAATGAATCCATGCTTTTCTAAAAAAAAAAATGCCTACATTTCTTAAGGAATATCTTTTAGCATATAAAAGTTACTTCCCTTTCATAAAAATTACATTTGTAAACAGCAAGGTAAGTGTTTCGACAAACATGACATTGCGAAAGTATTCCTATCTGTTTGCAAAACAGTAGCAAGTGTACTTCTTGCATATGGAATGGGATGGGTCGTGTATTATAACAATGACGCTACTGCAATAGGACATATACGATAACTGTATTTAAACACAAGCATAATATTCGTTTCCCCGCTGTCTGAATTAAGTTGCCCTTGTATGTTTCTAAACTCCTAAAGTTTACAAGTTTCAGAAAATCCATTACATTAACTTACCAGAGTGTACTAGCATGTGTCTGTCTAAGGAACTCTGGGAACTCAGGATTTTCCCACAGATTTTACACGAGTTAGACTGTGACCCGGACACTGGTGTATTATGGGAACGAATGTGAACCGTTAAATCGTGGAGGTTCAACAACGACACACTACACACAGGACAGATAAACTTCTCCCCGTCTTCGTCATTAACTGGCAAAATCTGGAACAAAAAAACGAGTCGTTGTCAGCAACACTTACACGATAATATCATTGAAACTTTAACATGCAGATGCACTGCGGCAAGAGATACAAAGAAATACATATACGACTATAATTAATGTTCTATTTTGAAAAGGAATGCAATTAAATACAACTTAATTAACATTACCAGTAATAAAAACATTTGATCTTAATTTTATACAAATTTATTATAGCTCGGTTGCGAAACAAGTTCTTACAACATATATTAATCACTCTCGAGATCTCATTCCTTGTGGAATCCATCGCCACGAGGGAGAGAGAAGAGGCATGTGCAATTTAAATACCTTGCCTAAGGGCACAATCATAACAGCTTCAGCGGGGTGTACTCAAGGCGTTACCACTGCGCTATCACAACTTCCACCTATCACATTGATTGTGTTACCTACAAGGATTGTGTGCTTCACCAAGATTTTCTTCTAATAATTGATATTTTCAAACACTTAAGTTCACTTTCCCAATGTTTTCATAACTCTTCATACCAACCGTAACAAACAATGCATAACACACATCTAAGTAAATACTTTTATAGATAAAAACACCTTACTCTAAACCTCAAATTATGTAAACCAATCAGGAAGTGACAAACTAAGTTGCCAAGCAACTGAGTAAACTATCATCAAATGAGATGTCAATCTGACTGGTCAATCATAATTATTGCTGCAATTAGCACCTGTTGCTGTAACAGATCAAACAGCTACTTGGCACATACACCTGATTTGTAGCCATTGAGATGCCAATGTCTACTCAATTATTCTCAATTGCTGTGATTTCTTGCGTATTCTTATAGCATATATTAGGACATAAACACTTCTTTGTTAAATTACCCATACATTATTTTCAGCTTCCTTTGACAAAATTCCTCACCCGTAAAACACTGTTGTGACATCATACCTTTGTACTTGCAATCCATTATTATTAATATTGGACTGCTGTCGAAAAGCCAGCATATTATATTAAATCCTACGCGTAAATGTACGAAATTAACAATTTTAATCAGTAGGATCTTGATACATAAGTGTGTGTTTTAAGCGAATCCAATATGTAAAATATTGGTACTGCGCCTCACAGTCCAATATTTTGCAAATTGGATCGTTTTCGGCTTATATACATAAACTTCATACAACAGATATACCTTTACAAAACTATAGCAACTTTGTGCAAATTCCCTGTAGATACAATTATTCACCATTCAAATCCTTGAATAGATTCGACCACAATGACATAGGCAATGTGTTAATAGTTTATTGAATGGGACCAGCTGATAAAGATTACACCAGTGTTTGTACATACACAGGTTTTATTGCCCCAAGCTCCTATACTTTGAAGATTCTACAGAGATGCTGCATTATATTGGGCTGTAATTTGTGACAAGTACCTGGGAATTTTGTCTAGCAACATACCCAAACAATGTGTCAAATTCAGTTTATGAAGTATTTGCCCAGCAGCTCAACTTTCTACAGCATTCAGAACACTTCTCCATCCAAACATGGTATAGTCGTAAATCCATCCAAACATGGTATAGTCGTAAATCCATCCAAACATGGTATAGTCATAAATCCATCCAAACATGGTATAGTCATAAATCCATCCAAACATGGTATAGTCATAAATCCATCCATACATGGTATGTGTCAAATTCAGTTTATAAAGTATTTGCCCAGCAGCTCAACTTTCTACAGCATTCAGAACACTTCTCCATCCAAACATGGTATAGTCGTAAAAAGTTCATACAATCGCTAATGTCGGCGATACATATGGGCGAGCGAATACAACATGTTCTATGTCGCATGCGCTAAGCCAGAGCTCCTTCAATGTGCTGAACATGTACTATATACTAGATTCTATTCCAATGTTTCAGCTTAGTTTATACAAATTTATTTTTGCTCAATTGCGAAACAAGTTCTTACAACTTATATTAACCACTCTGGAGACCTCATTACTGATGGAAGTCATCGCCGTGAGTGCATGTGGAATTTAAATACGGGCACAATCTTAACGGCTCTAGCAGGGCTCAAACTCTGGGCCTTTCGCACCTGAAGCAATTCATGAATTGCCGTCTGCTACAATTATCTCAACTATTTATAGCATTTATTTTACCCAGCATTCAAAGAGTTAAGCAAACAGGTTTTCATTTGAAGCATTTGAATCATTCACAATATCATCGGTAAGTTTGGTAGAACCATTAATTATTATTAATAATAATAATACAGCATTAAGTCTATTAAAATAGCCACCATTAATAATACCGTTTTTATCTTTTTATGGATCACAAATACATCACAATAAATCTGATGTAATATTTATACAAGCTTACCGTAGTTAGAATTAGTAATTAACAATAAAAATAATGATATTGTGGAGCCTGAAGCAAAATTATTCACCATCGGAAAAAAACATTCATTATTACACTTGTCAAGTCTGTCTACTTGATCATCATGAATCAATCTGGATACTTTTCTAAGCGTAGAACAAACTCATGACACTTATGCATCCATCGAAGAACTGACAAAAATTGATGACGAGAACAACAAGCAATTAACAGTCGTTTTTCTAATACTACGTATGGAAAGATACATCACAAGAAAGAAAACATTTTACCGTAAATTTATTTTAATTGATATGAATTTGTATACAACTGTAACCTATCATCACAGATCGTCACGGGTTCCGAGCCCGCAGTTTCCTACGGAATTACAATCAAACGATTAAATGTGTTAACCAGTCTCATTAAATTGATCATTTGATTAACAGCACAAAGCCAATTTGTATCTGATTATATACATCTCTCGGCGATTAGCAGCAGCAGCACAGCAGCAGCAGCAGCACAAACACAAAGAAATAATGAATGTGGATTAATAATGATGACCAATGATCACCAATTAATTGATATTAAAGATTGATTGCTGCAGTAGCTATTATTGACTAATTTTAAAAGTAAGGTTAAAAATTTGTTGATTCTTGTATTTTAAACCTAATATAATATAATTATTCCTGAAAAATTAATTGCAATCAAGATATTACATTTGAAAATTATACTGTGGCGAATCGTATTTTAACTGTGGCGATTCATGTTTTCACTGTGGCGAATCGAGATGTGGCGAATCGTGATTGTGGCGAATCAAGATAATACCCTTACAATCGCTAATCGCTCGCAAGACCTCATTCCTGATGGAACCCATCGTCATGAGGGCGAGAGAAGAGACAATGCGGTTTTTAAGTGTCTTCTGGCTGGGCTCATATTCACAACCCCTAATCAAAGAGTCGTATCTATTGCACCATGTATATTCCCATAGCATCTATACAAGTAATCGTCCTTCTACATAAATCAACAGATAAAGATGATGATGATGATGACCGTCAAACTAACGCTCTAGATTTTGAAATTTATTACTACACTATTATGGTAATTCATTTTAATGCAACACAAATTATTGTTGCTGAACAGCCTAATAAAATATTTTCTGAACAATACATAAATTTAAAATACCTTTTCAAGTGTTGCATCCAGAATTTCCTGTACTGTAGTGAAATCAAATAAACCCTCACCTGACAGGTCCAATTACCCCAACCAAAGTCTGTAACAAGGTAACCCGCCTCTTAAATACTGACCACCCAATCACCAAACCCTCTCGTTCACCATCAATATAATAACTGTAAAGATTGAATGCTCAATTACCTTTGCCAATGTCATTGTGTCCAGCAATTGTAATGAAGTATTCAGGGTGTTATATCCAGCTGGGTGTGTGACACTTTCAAGCATCTCCCTGATTCTGTTCAGCAACTACTGCATCACCCAAATATATTCTCATACCTACCTTTCATGTCCAAACACAAAATTAGCACCCTCCAAATTGATCAATGCCCCCATCAAATGTTTGGCATTTCTTTCTAAAGTGTTACCTAGCATTGTGAAACGCTTCTAAAAGGTATTGTTGATGTTAGAAATCAGGGATTGTATAACAGAATTATCACAGTTGTTGATGTCACCAGATTATTTTATTGTGTGTTAAAACAGCCCCATTCTTGTCCTGACTTGACAAATATTCACCTTTTTTGATATATGAAGGATCTGATAATTAAGCAGTCTTTGATCTGTGTATGTGTATCAAACACAATGCTTTTATTACTCAATTATTAATTATCAAACATTGGTGATCTCTGTTCTCTGTGCATGTAATATAGAAGTTGATAATGTAATTGATAATGTAAGAATTATTACATCAAACATTTCATGACCAGTTTTCCATAAAACTATTGGAACTATTTATTTAGTATTTTTACAGACGGATATGTAGTCCAGTGGTTAACACGCTGGACTGGTAATCCAGGGATCGCAGGTTCGATCCCCCATCTGACCCTAATAAAATTAACAGTCTTTCAGATGGGACATTAAACCGAGGTCTCGTGTCGGTGCTTTACACCGTGCACGTAAAAGAACCAGAGGAGATTCTGGATTGGGTCTCTGTCTGTATCATGCACTATCCTCCAAAATCTAAAATAACTAATCTCTTCAGGAGGCGTCGCTCATATGGGCAACCGGTAGCGACGATAAATAAACGTAAAAAACAAATTTAGTATTTTCTCAGTGTACAATCTGTTGCTGTTCTCATGTGTTGCATTGTGATTGTCTATGTATGTCATTGTGTACCGCCATACATGTTTTTGCTGACGATGAACATCTATGTTTATGCCAAATAAACTTTGAATTAAATTGAATTTAATTGTTATCATGTTCTCTTAATTTGAGTATTGCTTTATATTTCTTCTATTGTGCATTAATCCAAATACATTTTGTTTTTAATTTTGTGGTACAGTGATGTACATATTTTAGAATTTCTTTTAAAGAATTGATTATTCAACAATTTGCTGATCAAATAATTACGCGGAGAAATGTTTTTAACATCCAACAAACTGAAATAGAATTTTATTTTATTTTCTAAAGTGTCTTTACATGACTTTTGAAAATTATATTATAACATGGCTCAGCATGTCGTTCAGAGCACAGGAATTAATCACTTAGGCTTGGTTAATTCCTACGCGTCATTTTTTTTTTTACGTTTATTTTTCGTCGCTACCGGTTGCCCATATGAGCGACGCCTCCTGAAGAGATTAGTCATTTTAGATTTTGGAGGATAGTGCAATGATACAGAGAGAGACCCATTCCAAAGTCTCCTCTGGTTCTTTTACGTGCACGGTGTAAAGCACCGACACAAGACCTCGGTTTAACGTCCCATCTGAAAGACTGTTAATTTTATTGGGGTCAGACGGGGGATCGAACCTGCGATCCCTGGATTACCAGTCGAGCGTGTTACCACTGGACTACAGATCCGTCAGAACTCCAAACCATGTTTTATTTGCCAATAAATAACTGAAAGACAAATATAATTTCTTAATTAGTAATATATTTTTGTTCACACATCCTCTGCAATGTTAACTTATATTTCCGCCTGTCTGGATACATGTTTAAAAGCAGTTGATGACTCAGTAATCAAAGAAAACAGAATTACATGAAACAGGATGCAACACGAAACATCATTTTGCAATTGCATTAATTAGCTAACCATAATTAATGATGACAAATTATCACTTGAAACTATATTATTATTTTTATGAAATTATTATTATTATGAAATTATTATTATTAACTACCCTGTTTGCTTCCAGATGTAAATTAATCAATTATATAAGGAACAATTGAAAATAAATTTGAAGATCCAATAATCATAACATGTCAAAATCCAGCTGTATGCAGTCAGCCGTATGCAGGCTTTTGAAACAAAAAATAATGTCAAAATCCAGCTGTATGCAGTCAGCCGTATGCTGGTTTTTGAAACAAAAAATAATAAAAATGCAAAACTTTCATATACTAAGCGTTTTACCGGGATGCAATATGGACCTGAACAAGCTACCAATAAAATGTTATGCCCTCTAACTTGAAACCCTGCCACCACCCCTGCATTTTACAGTTAAAACTTTTAGATTAAAATGTTCTCCATCGTATTGTCTGTGTCAGACACTGAGAATATAGTCATATTACTTCAACATCTCGTGCAACTTGACTGGTATCGAGAGTGTTTGTGTAAGATTCATTGACTGGTATCGAGAGTGTTTGTGTAAGATGTGTCAGACACTGAGAATATAGTCATATTACTTCAACATCTCGTGCAACTTGACTGGTATCGAGAGTGTTTGTGTAAGATTCATTGACTGGTATCGAGAGTGTTTGTGTAAGATGTGTCAGACACTGAGAATATAGTCATATTACTTCAACATCTCGTGCAACTTGACTGGTATCGAGAGTGTTTGTGTAAGATTCATTGACTGGTATCGAGAGTGTTTGTGTAAGATGTGTCAGACACTGAGAATATAGTCATATTACTTCAACATCTCGTGCAACTTGACTGGTATCGAGAGTGTTTGTGTAAGATTCATTGACTGGTATCGAGAGTGTTTGTGTAAGATGTGTCAGACACTGAGAATATAGTCATATTACTTCAACATCTCGTGCAACTTGACTGGTATCGAGAGTGTTTGTGTAAGATTCATTGACTGGTATCGAGAGTGTTTGTGTAAGATGTGTCAGACACTGAGAATACAGTCATAATACTTCAACATCTCGTGCAACTTGACTGGTATCGAGAGTGTTTGTGTAAGATTCATTGACTGGTATCGAGAGTGTTTGTGTAAGATGTGTCAGACACTGAGAATACAGTCATAATACTTCAACATCTCGTGCAACTTGACTGGTATCGAGAGTGTTTGTGTAAGATGTGTCAGACACTGAGAATACAGTCATATTACTTCAACATCTCGTGCAACTTGACTGGTATCGAGTGTTTGTGTAAGATTCATACAACTATCGTTCTTCTGTCACGATAATTGTATTTTACCAATTTAAAGTTGGCCAATAACTTACTGCATGTATGTATTCATTAATTTAAATCCGGTTTCATACACCAGGTTTTGAACATGTACCGCTATGGCGACATCACATATATCGAGTCCCCCATAATTAGTTGTTGATGAAATACTCATTTCATGTACCGGTATATGTAAAATGAACAGATGGATGGAAGGCTTTTGATTTAACTTGACTTGACTCATTCAACC
Organism: Archivesica marissinica; assembly: GCA_014843695.1. NCBI lineage: Eukaryota > Metazoa > Mollusca > Bivalvia > Venerida > Vesicomyidae > Archivesica > Archivesica marissinica. Next base: position 8,945,184 of record CM026395.1, read on the forward strand.
CCAAGTAACTGACATGGACTGGTCCATGACATTTTTAGACCAATACATTAATAAGAAAATTACCTTTGGACCAGTTCATTTACCAAAATGGGTAATTTTATCTAAAAATAGTAATAATTATTACTGGCAAAAAGTGCAGATCCTGATTAGACGGCTCGTCACGAGCAGGCTCATCTGGATCTACACTTTTTGTAAGTCTATTTAGAGGCCTGTAGTGTTGAAAGGGTTAAATCATGATAGTTGGCGAGTACGCAACCATGTATATAATTATATTGCCAGTGGTGCCTCAATTTGGGCCCTGTTACACCGGCATCAAATTGATATTGTGAACAAAATTATTAAAAAATTACAAGTTCCCACAAATAACTGTTTACAGACGGTCAAACCTGTCTTAAGCACCAGCCAATGTAATTACAGAAAGTGGCTGCTTAGCACAGATGGCTGCTTAATAAAAGGTCAAATATTATGTTATATTTCGGGTTTTACGCCTGCATCAGCACCATTTCGGGCTATATCGCCGGCGGGCAGTTTACTTAACAACACCTTTCCTGGGCAGGCTCCAGCGGTTAACCAGTACTTGGGTGCACCAACCTCTGTAAAACAACTGCCAACTTTTTCATATAAATGAGACACGGTCTGAGCGGGGCTCGAACCCGTGACCATCAGTGATGATAGGTTACAGTGGTATACAAGTCAGCGACCTTAACCACTCGACCACGGAGGCGGACCAAAAAGTCAAAATGTATAATAAAACCATATAATGGTAATCTGGAGACTGGGTGCTGGGTGGTTTGACTGCATAGCTATGGTTTTCATATTAAAGTAAACATGTAAACTGTCCTGTGACAAATCTTAATTGATTGTAGCTGATCATTTATAACAACTGATCATTAACACAAAACCGGATTTGCTGCAGAGAGCATGCGGTAGCAGGTCACATGACTTGGTTACAAGAGACTGGTTGCTGTTTTATTTCTAGTGATTGATGAAGATGACATTTATACCAGTCAAGATTGATCCGGAGACATTGACAGATGAGATCCCATCCTCGTCACAATGCAGATTCTCAATTACTGATATGAAACAATGCTGATAGCAAAGTGGTCAATCATGTTGTATTACTGTAGAGAAATTAATATCACACTAACCTAGCATACAGTCATTCTCATTAACAAGCTAATAATGATACCAAGTTGCAACTGTTTCACTAACAATTACTGTGGCCAACAACACCCTTTCAACACTACACAACTCTAAATAGGCTTGCAAAAAGTGTAGATCCAGATGAGTTGTCTCATCAGGATCTGCACTTTTTGCCAGTAATAATGCTATTTTTAGACAAAATTACCCATTTTGATAAATGAACTGGTCCAAATGTAATTTTCTTATTAATTTATTGGTCTAAAAATATCATGGACCAGTCCAAGTCAGTTAATTGGTGTCGAATGTGTTAAAGAAGCAGCTATTGTACATCTGCACATTTTTCTGATGACACGGCCATGTTTCATTTATTTGGTTGTTGTACAACATCTCCGGAAATTCAGCATCAATCATTTCACAACGGTCATTAGATCTATATGAAGCAAAAACCCAACACAATAGTAATGTATCAAACTACCTGATCGTCTTAAAAAACACTAATGATTCAGTGAGTCAGTGTCGCATAGATGGTTTTATTATACTTCTACATGACCATGATTTTGATTGATGGTACTTTTCTCCTGACAGATGAAAAACATCGGATGATGAAGCAAAATGATTCTGGACTAGTGATTGACAAATTGTTATATATCTATTCTGTTTGCTTTCATCTTGTTATAACTCCTTCTGCATATCACTGACCTACAGTCTTTCAGAAATCTGCGTATTATTGACCTACAGTCTTTCAGAAATCTGCGTATTATTGACCTACAGTATTTCAGAAATCTGTGCATTATTCACCTACAGTCTTTCAGAAATCTGCACATTACTGACCTACAGTCTTTCAGAAATCTGTGCATTATAGAATCCCTGAATGAATGCCAGATAAGTGTAAATGTTAATATGAACATACACATACAATTGTGGAGTCTCTGTGGCGTTATGGTTACGGTCATTGTGAGTTTGAGCCCAATAGAATCATGGTAGTGGTGTTCTCTAATGCAATACAATTACATTCACATTGTCTCTATTCTCTCCCTTATAGAGATGGATTCCATCAGGGATAATGTCACAATAGCAAAGAAATATCATTTATATGAAAAAGTTGGCAGTTTCTTACGGAGGTTGGTGCACTCAAGTACTGGTTAACCGCTGGAGCCTGCCCAGGAAAGGTGTTGTTAGGTAAACTGCCCGCCGGCGATATAGCCCAAAATGGTGCTGATGCAGGCGTAAAACCCGAATCATAATATAAAATATAAGCAAAGAAATAAAGATGAAAGAACTTGTTTTGCAATCACTAACAACAACTGTGCTAAAGAAATATCAGTAGGCCAAAACAGGAAATAAAATTCAGATCGCATAATTATCATGATTGTGGCATACACATCTTATCAATTGATCTAATTTATCGCTAATCCAATCACTCACTTATATTCTGTAATGGTGTAGATATCATGATAAAATATGTTCTTATCCAATTACTAGAATCCTAGTTATATCTATATACAATGTATGTATAAATATTTCCATATATTATTGTCATGGGTAAATGTTTAAAATTGCATCTGTAATTGTGAAGCGCAATAGAATAATTTTTAATTTTTGCGCTATATAAATGCTATGTATTTGTATTTATCTTCAGTTTTATTTATTCAGTTTTTATTCAGCATTCTACACATAGATGTTACAATAAAGTATAAAGCAAACATTTTACACATGCTAATTCTTTAAAACTTTCATCAACCACATACTAATAGATCAGTTTCTCTTTTTTGCTTAGAATACAATATTTTTCTGATAAAATCTTAATCTCACCATCCCAGTATTTATCATGTAATTCTTAATCCTTATTTAGACTTAGCAACAAGACTCTAATCTGCAAAGAATGGAAATATATAGCAATTGTACGCTAATCTAGTTAATCAACATAAAGCACATAGGACACTTGTGTCTCCTTGGCTTAGCCCTGTATTTGTTGTAAAGTCAAAGTTTCACTGTTTGCATGTAAATTTATGTGATCTTTGACATAAACACTGAACATATGTTATCAAAATGGTCTTTAGCAGACATATTCTTAACTTGCAATAATATTCTTTATAAAAGCTATTTAATTTGCTCATTTCCAATTGGAATACTTTCGGGGGGGAAATGTTTTATAAATAAATTTTTTTAGTATTTTTCTTTTGTGATACACATTAATACTTACTCATTATTCAACATTATTTCCATGCTAGAAAGTTTTAATTAAACAATAATCCAAGCTTTTTTTAGAATGATCATCACTGAAATTAACATCCTCGCTAAACGAGAGACAACAGGAAATAAATATTGAACGGAACCTAGGCTGTCATGTGACTGTTACATCTGTCATGTGACCGCTACAGCTGTGAAATATCCTTGCTAGGTCCACCCTAGCGAGTGACAGTGTCTGTGGCGAGACTCCCGTCAACACAGCAGCTCCACCTAGGGGCAAAGTACGGTAATTACATCACATTAGGACAGAAATTAGCGAGTTGATTTTTAAGACAGATATAACTGTATCAAACCATACATCACGAAGACTCGATAACTTCACCAGCCTGGAGCATACAACTGATGTTGACCAGACAGCAAAAGTCGCAGTTGTTGATACTGGTATAACATGCTGTGTATCGAGGGCAAATCTATTAAAGGGCAATATTATATGACATATGAATTATTCTTCCATAAAAATAAATCAACATGCAAGTTATTACTGGTCATATTGAAAAATTACTCCAAAAAAAAACTTCAGGAAGAACCAGCCACTAATGTTTTAAGAACTTCTGGTAATTCTGGAGTATCTTCATTTGCATTAATACAATTTTATTAAACTAGGATTAAAAAGTGAAGATTTAACATGGATAAACAAATAAATGAGAATTGTTTATTGGTTGCTCAGAGTTTATGTCAAATATTTCAAAAATTACACAAGAACAAAGGTGACCCTTTTCTTCCAAACACGGCATTCAACAAGGGGAAATGCTATTTTTATTTCAATATTGGATAGGGTACATGAATTAGGATATATTTAGTATGGTCCAGGACACAAATGCACTAAGTGGAATAATTATGTTTATTTGGGTCCAGGACACAAATGCACTAAGTGGAATAATTATGTTTATTTGGGTCCAGTCCAGGACACAAATGCACTAAGTGGAATAATTATGTTTATTTGGAAAACAACCTTTGTATACAAACAATTTGTATAAGGAGCATTAAGTAGATAGAAACAATAGGTTATGTAAATTATGCAATCAAAATATAATTGAATCAGAATACCATTTTATATTATGTTGTGAAAAATACAGAGATATAAGATTGAAATATTTGGGCTACATAGCATGGCCATCAATAAATAAATTTATATCTATCATGTCATGCAAAAATAAAAAATATTTGATTAATGTTTGTAAGTACATCAAAGAAGCTATGTCATTACGTAGTAATACCCTGTTAATTACTACTGTTTCTTAAATGTATTGTATTTGTTTATATATGTATATATGTAACATGTTTTGTGATGTCTTTGCCATATTTCTATCATTGTAAATGGCCAAAGGCAATATAGTTGCTGATTATGCCAATAAATTTGAAACTTGAATTAAGGATATGTAGTCCAGTGGTAACGCGCTGGACTGGTAATCCAGGGATCGCAGGTTCGATCTCCTGTCTGACCATAATAAAATTAACAGTCTTTCAGATGTTAAACGAGGTCTCGTGTCGGTGCTTTACACCGTGCACATAAAAGAATCAGAGGAGACTCTGGAATGGGTCTCTGTCTGTATCATTGCACTATCCTCCAAAATCTAAAATGTTGCTCATATGGGCAACCGGTAGCTATGATAAATAAACGTAAAACACAAACCATACAAGCAGGTTGCTTTCTCCTCAATCCTACATGTATGTACATATTATTTATACTTGACTATGTTTATTCAACGAAATAAATATTTGTTAAAACTAAAAGTTGTTTGTTTGCTGTTGTCACAACTGCTGCCAATCATATTTCATTGTAAACAATCTATTATCTAGCAAACAAGCATTAAACGCATTCATGAAACACTATTTTTTCAATATTTTAAATATTTACTGCCCGAGGCTAATAATAAAAAATCTACGTTTTCCATTTAAGATACGAGTCAGAATCTTCATTTGTGATTAGTTATCTCCCCTTCTGGTCGGTTCCTTTGCATATTTATTATTTGTATAAGATTATGCTGATGCTGGTCTGGTATATTTGCTAATGTCTTATCATCAATGTACAGTTTTAATGGTGACAATAATTATATATCAATGACATACATGTATTTATTTAACCCTCTACTATACTCAAATTGTTCCTACACTTGTATACCACTGTAACCTATCATCACTGATGGTCACGGGTTTGAGCCCCGCTCAGACCGTGTCTCTTTATATGAAAAAGTTGGCAGTTTCCTACAGAGGTGTTGGTACTGTTTAACCGCTGGAGCCTGCCCACGTAAACTGACGTCGCTCAAATGGGCAACTGGTTGTGACGTTGAATAAACTTAAATAATAAAAAACTTTTTTTCAATATTTGCATTCTCATGACCCTTACTGTTGACAGTATTAGTTGAAATGCATTTATGAATCTATTAACCCTTTCCTTCATAGAGATTTAAGTTAATATACTATTATATCTCCATACAAACGACAGTCATTTAGTTATCATGCAGTGGATAAGTAGTCGCCATAGACATTACTGTGACTACATGAGATTCTGGCCTTTATTATGAACATTGGTTTGGCTACTACACTGTCAATGTAATGGCATCAAGAGGTGCTTCTATGAGGGAAAGGGTTAAGCATTCCATTACTGTGGCAGACAGCTATTTTTATATTCTTCTTTCATAACACAGCGAACATGACCATATTCATCAACATGTGTGTTTTACGTTTATTTACCGTCGCTACCGGTTGTCCATGCGAGCGACGCCTCCTGAAGAGATTAGTCATTTTAGATTTTTGGAGGATAGTGCAATGATACAGATAGACAGACACATTCCAGTCTCCTCTGGTTCTTTTACGTGCATGGTATAAGGCACCGACACGAGACCTCGGTTTAAAGTCCCATCTGAAAGACTTATTTTATTAGGGTCGACGGGGGATCGAACCTGCGATCCCTGGATTACCAGTCCAGCGTGTTGGACTAATAAATCCTAATAAATTGGGTAGAATACATGCACAGGAAGCTTCAGATAAAGTCTTACTAGATTTCTACTCTGTAACATAATTTACTTTAATTTGACCATGCATTGGTGTTAATTTGGATGTTTATTTAAGAGATTGACCAAATTTGAGCAGACTTAATTAAGGTGATTGATACTTCTAATGAAAGTTTGCTAAAAATGATTTACCAATAGTTTCAAAATAGATCTACCTATTTTATTGAACATTACTTTTTTTATATCAAACTCTATCGGTCAGCTTCTGAAGATCTGTTGTTTGCCATCAGACAAATTACCAGATTGACAGATGCTTCTAGTGAAAGTTTGCTAAAAATTTACAAATAGTTTCAAAATACCGACTGTTTGATTATTTGATTATTTGATTATTTGATTATTTGATTGAACATGACTTTTTTTATATCTACACGTCAATTTCTGAAGATCTGTTGTTTACCAACAGACAAAATACCAGCTGACGCAATTATAGTATTAGATCCTGATCATAGCTCACTGCTTAAGTGAGCTACACACACACATGGAAGTCGTGATAGCGCAGTGGTAGCGCGTTCGCTTTAGGTGCGAAATGTCCGGAGTTCGAGCCACGCTGGAGCCGTTACGATTATGCCCTTAGGCAAGCTTCTCTCTCCTTTATGGTGATGGATTCCATCAGGAATGAGGTCTCGAAAGTGATTAATATAAGTTGAAAGAACTTGTTTCGCAATCGAGCTAAAATAAATTTGTATAAACACACACACGTACACATCAAAACGAGACAGTTGTCGGGAAGGGCCGTAACTAATGTTGCTAGAACTTGTGGCCTGACCCGATTGCCTTTCTTTAATTGGTCATGTTTTGTATTCACATGTATATTATGTAAAACGAATCGAGCAATGAAATATTATTATACTAAAATGAGACAGTGGTGATGATTGGTTCATTACTCGAGTCGGTAAACTGTGGTGAAACACACAAATCCAGTAGACACAACACTTCCTGAAGTGTCCATTTTTTTCTATCCTGTATTATAATGAATATAGTGTCATGCATCAACTTTTAAATATTTCAAAATATGCCACGTAATACAATAACATTTGAGGCGGAGACAGAAGAAGCTATTTGAAATATGCAAATTTGCTCATAATGATAAATGATTTATCCTGCTCACAAGAGACGCGCTGCAACCGGCTGAATCCTAATTACCAGAAAATGTAACAATAAATCTGAAAACAGCATGCAATTAACGTAAAATAAGTATAATTTTACATAAAATGTCAAGCTTCTGCACACATAATTAAAACAGGTAACACATATAAAGCTGTAAATATGAATCATGCAGAATTACTTAAAGGTCACAAATGTGCAAAAAAGCAACATCCTGTATACCGGTATCCTATTTTTCTCCAATATATACAGATATTTATAAATGAAAGTATTTTTATTTAGAATCTTAATTACTATAAATACATTGCAGGGATGTGTTCTCTTCCCAGAAACACACAAGCATGCTTTTTTCCTGTGTTTATAGAACAGAAAGCTAATCCTATTAATACTTTTTATGAACATTAATAAAAGAAGACATACGCAACATGCATTTATTTATTTCTGCAAATCTGTTCTTATTTTTGCATTCAAGTGACCTGATGCACAACTGAAAGAGAGATACTGAAAGAGAGATACATACTATTAGAAGCTGTGTTGTTACGTTAGCAACCATCACCAGGAAGATAGATAGAACTAGAATTTATGCATGCAAGGTGAAAGTTCAAGGTTAGAAGGTCATGGTTACAGTCTAGTCAGGGAAAGCATGCTAGGCTAGGTTAGGAGTAATATATGCATGCAAGGTGAAAGTTCAAGGTTAGAAGGTCATGGTTACAGTCTAGTCAGGGAAAGCATGCTAGGCTAGGTTAGGAGTAATATATTGTTAAGATAATGAAGCATTGTTTTATTATATCCGTGCATTGTCTATAATTAATGAGAATATAAACATTCTGTACACTACTGATTCAAAACGTAAATACATACAGCATTTGAACCAAAGTAGTAAACACTATAAGCTCTATTGGAATTGACATTAGACACTAAAAAACTTAACTAATATTACAAAATATTGTAATTTGCAAATTGCGTTAAAACTACAGTACTGAGCGTGATACCCTCAAGTTAACATGCATGCATGATACCGCATTCCCCGGGGTGAATTTTCTTGGATATATGCAGGATTACATGACATAAAGTACACTTGGACGATACCTTATGTTTTATAAGCTCACTAAGTAATTCTTCCAGATCATCATAATCTGAATCAAAATCGAGATTTTCATCATTTTCGGCCATCTCTTCGTCCAAATTCTGAAAATGCAACACATAATTAAGGCCTAGCTACTATATTAGAGTGTCCATCCATATCATGAGGCCTGACCGTCGTACAAGGCCTAGCTACTATATTAGAGAAGTGTCCATCCGCATCACGAGGCCTGCCCGTCGTACAAGGCCTAGCTACTATATTAGAGAAGTGTCCATCCGCATCACGACGCCTGCCCGTTGTAACGTATGGTATGGGTAATAAATCTGAACACATACAGATGATCAACTTTCTCCACTACAGCCATGTGTCCCTTTCTTCAACTTTCTTCACCACCCATCACACCCTTAGGCAGAGCTAGATATAGATGGTGATATGGGCAATCTCATGTCTTATTTTGAATTCAAGGGGAAAAAAGTTTTCATATAGACTAAACATAGAGGACACTTAGCCAAGTAAACAAACTTCTCCCTCAAAGACCCTCATGAACCGTCTCCCTATTTTGAAAGTCTAGCTTCACACATTACCTACCATAACAAATGTGTGTGTCACACTATCACACTATCAAGGGACTATACCGTACCAGCACTCTACTGATTTCATCAATTTTCTAAACGTTCAAATCAATTTGATAAATTAAAAATGTAAGATTAGTTTCCCTTTAAATGTAACACGTTTATATTGTCGGTATATACAGGCAGAGGAGGATCTAGAAGAAGAGAAGATTTTAATCTGTCTTTATTAACACAGACGGCTAGATAGACATAATAATTATTATTGTTAAATATAATCCTTCATAAAATCTGTCCATTTGAAACATTACTATACTTGAAAACAATCATTCATATTATTATCTTTTATCAAAATAAAAAATATCCTTCTTTAATGCATATTTTTAATACTGGTTATTTTATCTAGTGAAACACAAGTGTTTTTTTTATATTAAAATCACCACAAAAGCAGGTTAGATTTTATTACAAGGATTATCCAATCAAAATCGCCATAACATTCAGCCCTGATTAGTGGTATTGAAAGATACAGAAGGTGAAAACGAAAGATGAGAAATATTCACACGGTGTCAATCAAAATAGATACACATTATGGAGAAAACTACAGCAACATCAAATCTAGGTCAAATACCATGACAACCACATACACAGTTGTCAAAGCAATCAGTAGTTAGACACCAAGTATAAGGTGTGAAGGGTGGTGGGGGGACGTGTCAAAAACTGAACCAAAATGTCCGACACAGAAAATGTGAAAGCCAATTAGATTGCAAGTTTTCATTATTTTTCTTTCTCTAAATTCAAATGAACCCCTGATTAAATGAAATATATATTAACCGGTACATGTGCCTGCATGGCACGTGACCACTGTAGTCTAAATACAATGTATACGGCCCAAAAAAAAACCCTGTGTTTACGGTTTCCCGACCGACCCATTTTTTACACCCCTGAAATGTTTAGATATTTTTTTTATTTTTGACATTTTTCTGGTAAAATATATTTTTTAATAATCCCTACCAACCAACCCTATTTTTCATGGGCATGAAGCAGTACACACAGGTTTTTTTATTTTGGCCTAAACATAAATTAGAAGTATGTAACGTCTGCTTAATGTTGAACGGTTATCCACAAGATGTAACCAGCTATATCTATATAATAATTATTAGCATCCAAGAAAGTTGTGTTTTACTATGCAACTTGCAATCCAACTGGCAGATAGTGTAGACATAGTCTAAGATAATGTCCATTTCTACTCACAGACACATCCCGGTGTACATGCACCAATTATAGGAAAAAACTTGTAGGAAAATTCAACAGATCACTCGAAAAACGGAAAAACAAGTGAATTTTGGAGATCACACCTCATAATAAATGTCTACGTTACCCTGGTTACCTTTGTCCCCCGCCTCATGGCATTCATTGCCGAAGATACGCTTGATTTTGAGTTATCATCCATGTTAGATGGCGTGGTTGGCGTGGCAGAGGGCGACGGTGGCTCGCTGTTCCCGCTAATACTCGATACCGTGGAAGACATTAGCGGTGAAGAGGAAACTGGTGGTGATACTAAATTTGGAATGCTTCTGTTAATGTCATGATGCGAACCGACTAACGGTTCTTCGAGCGTTAATTCTACGAGTGTCGGTTCTCCGCGAGTCTGAATTACGAAGCTCGGTTTTATTGGCTCTGGACGAGCTAGCCGAGTAAAACTGGGAAGTTCTTTATGCATTGTAATACTGTGTGGAGATTGAGGTTGAACTTTCTGATACATCACTTCGCTCTGACCCACATCTGTGTCCATTACAAGGGGAGTAAACTCTCCAAAATCTGCATCATCATCCTAGAAAACATGGAAGTAACAATCCGTTACTCAGTTATTACAAATATTATGACACAGTAATGTAAAACATAAGTGGTTAGCGCGCTCGTTTCTCACCAATGCAACCCGGGTTCGATACTCGGACCGGGAAGTATGTGAGATGGTACGGTGGTCGCCAGATTGGATATGTGGGTTTTCTCTGGGTACATATTCGCTTTCATCCGCGTCAACGAGAGTGATTAATATAAGTTAAATAAATAAAGTTTAAACCTTTTTTAAACAACGATGCAACAGATCTGTATGCACCATACACAACTCTGTCATGACTAGCCCAATGACACAATATACTAGAATGTTCAAGAATATACTAGAATGTTCTATGGTTAGTGAGTGCAAATTTATTTTAGCTCGATTGCGAAACAAGTTCTTACAACTTATATTAATCACTCTCGAGACCTCATTCCTGATGGAATCCATCGCGACGAAGGAGATAGGAGGCAACGTGGAATTTAAATGCCTTGCCTAAGGGCACAATCTTAACGGCTTCAGCGGGACTCAAACTCCATACCTTTCGCACCTGAAGCGACCGTGCATCCACCGCGCTATCACAACTTCCACAATGTCGTTTGTATGGAGATATAATAGTATATTAACCTAAATCTCTATGAAGGAAAGGGTTAAATGGCTGTCGTTTGTATGGAGATATAATAGTATATTAACCTAAATCTCTATGAAGGAAAGAGTAAAATGGCAGGGAGGAGTGTTTCCCTCCGTGTCAAAATAAAATAAACGAGTTTATTCCATACCTTTAATGAAACTCCCATACTTTCATCCGTATTTACAAATCCTTCAATGTCCTTATTTAAAATGATAAAATCTTCAGAAACCGTTTCAAGTTTATAGAAATGCGGCCATCTAGTATTTAACTACAATACCCACACAATCTTTATTTACCCCGCTTTATAACAAGCAGAATAAAGCATCTTTTCAAACACGCAATTGGCTGTTATAACTTGTTGAATGAAAAGCATCGTTTATGACCACAATATAATGGAGCCAGTCTGGGTACGAGGTATGAGTCACGCTACGCACCGACCTTCCTCGGGAGGTGTTTCATACCAATAACTGGTCAATTACAGCTAATTAGTCACCAACATCGCCCTCACAATTGGTTGACTTCATTTCATTGGGTCAGAAGTCTTTATGGTGTCAAGAATAAAAAAAATGTGTACTGAATAATATAACAAATGTTTTCTTTTAAATTAAGTCAGATTACATTATGATTAATATCAAGGGAGAGTCAGCATTGGTAGATTGTCTGACTATTAATCATTACAAGAAAATATTTTTAACTACATTGTCAAAATGGGCTGTTAATTCTCTGTAACACAAGCCAGTGTATACACAACACAGCCTCCTGCACATGGTACCAAGTAAGATGGCGCATTTTGTGTGTTTTACGTTTATTTATCGTCGCTACCGGTTGCCCATATGAGCGACGCCTCCTGAAGAGATTAGTCATTTTAGATTTTTGGAGGATAGTGCAATGATACAAGACAGAGACGCATTCCAGAGTCTCCTCTGGTTCTTTTACGTGCACAGTGTAAAGCACTGACACGAGACCTCGGTTTAAAGTTCCATCTGAAAGACTGTTAATTTTATTAGGGCCAGACGGGGGATCGAACCTCTGCATGGCACTGATCTGATCTCATCTTATATTCATTTTCGACACTTAACCCTTTGCACGCTAGCGACAGATAAAACCCACTTTTGCAAACAGCATAGAGCCAGATCAGAACGTGCTCTATGCTGTTTGCTATTCGGATAATGGAGCTAAACACTTGGCTGAATAGCAAACAACTTAGATCCTGATCAGACACGGTGTTGCACAACGGCTGATCTGGATCTATGTTGTTTGCAAATGTGATTTTATTTACTCAACAAGGAAAGGGTTAAAATAATATTTTAAAATCACTTTACCCAAAAGTCACTTTCTCTTCATTTTATTGCAGTGGTACCAAATTGAATGTCATTCCTTCTAATTAGTACTTCTAACAGTTTAGTTTATACAAATTTATTATTATTGTCACTCTCGAGACCTCATTCCTGATGGAATCCATCGCCATGAAGGAGAGAGAAGAGGCAATGTGGAATTTAAATGCCTTGCCTAAGGGACAATCGTAACGGCTCCAGCAGGGCTCGAACTCTGGACCTTTCGCACATGAAGAGAATGTGCATCCACTGCGCTATCACGACTTCCACAGTTTGCTTGTTCTTGGCATTGTATAATTATCAAGTTTTGATATCGTATTATTTTGCATGAAAAAAAACGGTAGAGACAGGTAAGTATGCATTTCTTTCAATAAATTGAATAGCACATTGATATTTGCTAGGCAACATGGGAACAAACTTTACGAGATACAGACTTGTGAGCTATTGTGAAAATGTGGTCACCCTTGTCAAACTCGCACAATGTACCAAACAACAAATAGCAGTTATATACACAACATACAGGAGTCTGCAGTTATACACACAACATACAGGAGTCTGCACGTATACACACAACATACAGGAGTTTGTACGTATACACACTACATACAGGAGTCTGCAGTTATACACACAACATACAGTAGTCTGCAGTTATACACACAACATACAGGAGTCTGCAGTTATACACAACATACAGTAGTCTGCAGTTATACACACAACATACAGGAGTTTGTACTTATACACACAACATACAGGAGTCTGCACGTATACACACAACATACAGGAGTCTGCACGTATACACCCAACATACAGGAGTCTGCACGTATACACACAACATACAGGAGTCTGCAGATATACACCCAACATACAGGAGTCTGCAGATATACACACAACATACAGTAGTCTGCAGTTATACACCCAACATACAGTAGTCTGCAGATATACACCCAACATACAGGAGTTTGCAGTTATACACACAACATACAGGAGTCTGCACGTATACACACAACATACAGGAGTCTGCACGTATACACACAACATACAGGAGTCTGCACGTATACACACAACATACAGGAGTCTGCACGTATATACACAACATACAGGAGTCTGCAGTTATACACCCAACATACAGGAGTTTGTATTTATACACACAACATACAGGAAGTTTGCAGTTATACACCCAACATACAGTAGTCTGCAGTTATACACCCAACATACAGGAGTTTGCAGCTATACACCCAACATACAGGAGTCTGCAGTTATACACCCAACATACAGTAGTCTGCAGTTATGCACCCAACAAACAGGAAGTTTGCAGTTATACACCCAACATACAGGAACTTGTATTTATGCATGTGTTGGGAAAGCAAAGAACATTGACATTTTCCCAGCTGTTGTTCGCAGTACCTTACCTGTAGTCCATTTTTCATTGGCACCAAGTTGCCAGTGTAATAGCCTACAAACAGTCTGCTTAGAATAAGTGCATTCTCAATACCCCCCTGTTTTTTTTTAATGTGATAACCTGAGCAAATGTTATATTGATATTCAGGCGCGTAGCTAAGCTTACGCATGTACGCACGTGCGTAAGATTTATTTTGACAAGTTCCTGAAAATGAAAATTAAATAAATGCGAAAAATGCAATAAAAACTGGATCTTAACCCTTTCAACCCCACAGGCCTCTAAATAGGCTTATGAAAAGTGTAGATCCAGATGAGCCGGCTCGTGACGAGCCGGCTCATCTGGATCTACACTTTTTTGCCAGTAATAATTATTACTATTTTTAGATAAAATTACCCATTTTGATAAATGAACTGGTCCAAAGGTAATTTTCTTATTAATTTATTGGTCTGAAAATATCACGCACCAGTCCATGTCAGTTACTTGGGGTTGAATGGGTTATGGGGGGACACTGACCATTCACAAGAAAGCAGACATGCACGAACTGCCAACAGATATTGATTGTAGCTGATGTTCATAATAGGCAAAAATCACCCGAGAGCATATAGCGGGGGGGAATCTCCGGTTGGGGCATGCCCCCAGACCCCCTAGGATGGTGCGTAATCCATATTTAGGCCTAGCTACGCGCCTAATATTGTAGTATGATATCCATATGAGAAAATAAATGACACCAAAAACCCCCGATCAATTTGAATGTGTGCGAACAAGATATATAAAAACTTTGTTTGATCTATATACGATAGGTTCAGAATGATGCTTCCACGAAGGAGTTAAAACTTGAAGTGTGTGCACGTAAACTTTGTATGCAATCTTGATCAGCGTCAGGTCTTCCCACAATGTTTACCTAATCCAATGCAAACTCCCAAAAACTCCAACCTAAGAGTCATTTATATGCTTAAATTATGTTTTATTGGCTGCGTGTCCAAGCCTGACTGCAGGAGGAGAAGCACGGCTGCGTGTCCAAGCCTGACTGTAGGAGGAGAAGCACGGCTGCGTGTCCAAGCCTGACTGCAGGAGGAGAAGCACGGCTGCGTGTCCAAGCCTGACTGCAGGAGGAGAAGCACGGCTGCGTGTCCAAGCCTGACTGTTATGCTGAATAGGAAACCAGACTACTTCCAATACCCGTATGTAAAGAATGACACTAAAGATAATAATAAATGGATGCAATTTGGAGAACAATTATTACTACGGATTTTCATGAATTACACTATTGTATCGGGCAAAGTATTTTGTCGTTTGAATCAGCCTGGGACGACTAATTATCCACAATGCATTGCAAAAACTGATATAATCCTATTGGTTTCTTCAATAACGGAATTCTGAAACATTTTCTTTCTCCAATTTAAAGTAATTATCCTTGAACATTTCGACACATAGAAGCTACGTCATGCGATTTCCACTGAATTCACACTCGATTTATTCATCTCTATATTTATATATACAGCTTGATATGTTGCCCAATTAAAGTATGAAATGAATCTAGCCTTTATATTAACAGTAATTTGACTCAATTCAACAATTCAAACTTGTTTCATCTCCCCCCCCAATTTTCTGGGCCAACTATAATTGGTTATCCTTGACGCCCGTTATTTACCGTTACCCGAAACTCTACCCAAAGGATGTGGATTGCTAGCGTAGCCGCTACAATGATTATAGCGGCAATCATCATTATCAAAATTATTCGAGGATTTTAATCAGAAATGATTTATTAAAATTTCTCAATCATCACGCAATATGTCTTAAAATTTCAATAGAGTATGGCACAACTGTATCAGATGTTTTGTAATCAGATGTGATGAGCCCCCCAGATCACTGTAATATATCATCATATACAAATGTTAATCTGACCCATGTGGGAGGCGACACAACTTCCTATTAGACTTGTTCAATATATTTAAAACAATTTTATCTCTTTGTCCATAATTAACCCTTAACCTGTCGAATTAATTGGACGGAATGTGCAAACAACATAGATCCAGATCAGCACATGAGAAAGCTGCAGCCATTGAGAAAACTCTATACAATGATGTCAGCTGCAGCCAATAAGAAAGCTTGACACCCTGATCTCAGCTACTAATGAAAACTGCTTTTCTAAGATTAGCTTCTTCCAGGTTCGCTGTGACATTGAAAACACACTAGTCATACCCGATCATCTTGCAAGCCTTCAGTATGACGGTGTCCGTTCGTATGTGAGATTGGAACAAGAATATCCTCAGCTTGACTGCTGCCTCCATCCTCGTCATACGCTGAAAACATACAAGTTGAAATACTGTCAAGAATGTATTCATTATTTTCAATGTGAATGACGTGGGTAGAGGATATTTGTTGTTTCAGTGAATTATCGAATAATATTTCACTGATTGAACGCATTATTAGCGCCATTCGTGATAATAGTTTATACAAATTTATTTTAGCTCGATTGCGAAACAAGTTATTTCAACTTATATAAATCACTCTCGAGACCTCATTCCTGATGGAATCCATCACCACGAGGGAGAGAGAAGAGGCAACGTGGAATTTAAATGCCTTGCCTAAGGGCACAATCGTAACGGCTCCAGTGGGGCTCGAACTCTGGACCTTTCGCACCTGAAGCGAACGCGCATCCACTGTGATAATAATAGCTTTCTATGTTCACGAGTGAAATATCATTTGATCATTCACGTAAAGAAACAAAATTTTCTTTTTATTTCAGGCTGAAATGTGTTTTAATGATAAAAACCATGCAACAGTGCGGTAAATGGCGCTAGAATGTTTAGATGACCATAAAAGGAGTCATAAATGACATCACTGGCAGCATCAGTCTGAAATCAGTTGACAACATTTCAACATGCAGCAGCTCGGCGCAAAACACATGCCAACCAGTGAGAAATAAAATAAGTTATTCCACTGCTTTCAACCAGTGGAGTAACATTTTATTTCACTGGTAAATGCACATTCTGGTTGACTGATAAAAAACAAGTTTTCGAACAACTTAATTTTGAATGGCATCTGCGAATAATCAATACACCGTTTTTTATTCATTCTGAAGCATTATGGAATATGGATCTAAATTTGGGATGGCAACGAATAGTGATTATACTATTCGAATATTCTTCGGGAAGGTATTCGAATATTAGGTCGGGAAGGTATTCGAATATTCGATAGAATTCTATCAAAAACTCAAAATCACTTACTCTTATAAAAATTGCCAAACTAACTTAATTTCTGTTTTATGTGTAAACGTCATCTTCTTCAAATGATTATTCAGATTGATATTGTACGCGAATATGCGAAGTCCAATTTACATAGATTATACCTAGCGGTTTTCGTATTCTCAGAGCGATTCAAGCATTTCCAAACGAGGACAATATAATATTTTTTCCGAATATCCGAATACTGGAATAGTATTCGGATATTCGGACGTTCGATCGAATATTCGTTGCCATCCCTAATCTAAATACATACATAGTCCCCAAAACCCCATATCATTGAAGGGCTTCATATAATTATGTGTTAAATTACTATAGATGAATGCATGTCATGTTTCGTATAATCCGAGGCAGACTTGTGGATATTATACCACTGGTTTCAATGAAGAGCCTGACGTGTGAGGTTATTTTATTATAATTAAACATAATTGCTGCACTTATAATAGCCGTGTCTTACATCAGACATCAATCTGATTTGGCAAGGACGTGGCTACGTCTTACCCACAATTGCCGCAAACAAAATCAATGACTAAATTGAAAAGATGCACAAACAAAGGCAGAACGATTACTGATATCTCAGTAAAGTCCTTCCAATCCTTTTGTGGCTAAAATGCAGTGCATTATACATTAACTCATGTCAGGACAATTATTCATGGGAATGATTTTTCAAAAACAAGATGAAAATAGCGTCGACGCAGAATTGGGTTTTACGGCACAACACAATACCATTTTTCAAACACAAGATGAAAATAGAGTCAACGCAGAATTGGGTTTTACGGCACAACACAATACCATTTTTCAAAAACAAGATGAAAATAGAGTCGACGCAGAATTGGGTTTTACGGCACAACACAATACCATTTTTCAAAAAACAAGATGAAAATAGAGTCGACGCAGAATTGGGTTTTACGGCACAACACAATACCATTTTTCAAAAACAAGATGAAAATAGAGTCGACGCAGAATTGGGTTTTACGGCACAACACAATACCATTTTTCAAAAAACAAGATGAAAATAGAGTCGACTTGAAGAATTAGGTTTTATGGCACAACAACACTCCATTCATGTGGCAATTATTTCAGAAGGCAGACAGATCTGTAGTCCAGTGGTTTACACGTTGGACTGGTAATCCAGGGATCGCAAGTTCGATCCCCCGTCTGACGCTAATAAAATTAACAGTCTTTCAGATGGGACTTTAAACCGAGGTCTTGTGTCGGTGCTTTACACCGTGCACGTAAACAGAACCAGAGGAGACTCTGGAATGGGTCCTCTGTATCATTGCACTATCCTCCTAATATCGAAAATGTTAATCTCTTCACGAGGCGTTGCTCATATTGGCAACCGGTAGCGACGATAAATAAACGTAAAACACACACATAACATGCAAAGAGTTAAACATATTGTAAAGGTGATGCCATGCTGCATTCAGTGCTTCTGATAACCTATTAAACAAACGTGGCCAAACAACTGTCACTTGTTGCATACAATTTCAGAAGTCTCAGGTCAGATAACCTAATTGTGATCACGGTAACAACTGGCGATGATAAGCTGGTGATGTGAGGATTATATTATAGATAGCAGAAGGATATCAGTGAACATAGTCCCATCACCTGTCCAAACTCCCAGGACGCACCTGAAATAGTTGTGCCAATATTGCATCAACCAACACGTTACACCTGACGACTCTGCGATAACATTCAGGCCGTCAACATATGTCAATCTTAGATGATACTGTAGATACATGTAGAGGCACTGTTGATGGTGAACACACGTATAATAAGCATGCATAGAATGAGAGACGGCCGCCTCCGTGGTCGAGTGGGTAAGGTCGCTGACTTGTATACCACTGTAACCTATCATCACTGATGGTCACAGGTTCGAGCCCCGCTCAGAACGTGTCTCATTTATATGAAAACGGTGGCAGTTTCTTACGGAGGTTGGTGCACCAAAGTACTGGTTAACCGTTGGAGCCTGCCCAGGAAAGGTGTTGTTAGATAAACTGCCCGCCGGCGATATAGCCCAAAATGGTGCTATGCAGGCGTAAAACCCGAAATATAACATAAGAATGAGAGACATTAGTCAGTTACTGCCCCTGAATACTCCTAAAAGTAAATTCATCCTCTTAATTAGTTTCCTCTGATTTTATCGTTGTTTCTTTGCACAACATGCTACATATTTTCATTCTGTCTTTTTTTATAATTATTAAATCTCGACAGATATCCTACAACATAATAATTCAATGAATACTTTACTGTAAGTTTTGGTTATCAATTAACTAACATGATTTTGATAAAAATTACATTCGTTATACCGCAACATCTGGCATCTGGTCAGGGAACACCAGTACATCTGGTCATGGAACAACAGTAAAAACAAAGTATTCCAAATAACATTTTGGGATAAATCAGACTTTATATCTACCAAGGGAGGTAATAGAAAAACAAGCAATGTCTCTTGATGTAGAATTACTATAGAATTGCTGTAAAATTGTTTATAGAATTGCTATAGAATTACTATAGAAATGCAGTAAAATTAATGTAGAATTGCTGGTTATGGCACAACAGTAAAAACAAATGATTCCAACTAAAAGGACCAATATAATTTTAGGATAAATCAATTTATCTGTCAAGGGAGGTAATAGAAAAACCAACAATGTCTCTCAATGTAGAATTGCTGTAGAATTATTGTATTTTTGCAGCTGCACAAAAAACTATAAATTCCATTGCAATGCCAGACAGAACTGGAACAGTCTCTTGTAAATGTGTCAACATCTGGGCTAATGCCTTTCAAAGATCTTTACATAATTGAGTAGTTTGGACAGAAAATCCAATAAGGCTTTCAAGCTCCTATTTGTTTTATCAAAATAAAAACAGTTTTTGACATCACTTCCCTATCATGCAAAGAGACTGGTTATGGAACAGGTCCTAACAAGATCACACACACATCAAAACAGCTATAACCCAGTCTGTATCCATGGAAAGTTGGTATTTCAAGATCACCCCTGGCAGATCACATCAATAAATTTTTGGATACAAGATACTTATTCATGTCCTAAGTGCTGGAATTGATTTTATAAGTACAAGTTATGATAAATGATAGCACAGGGTTATTGTATTATTGAACTACAGCACAAACAAATTACTTCAAAACCATGCAGCCGATGAAAATTCTGCACTGCAAAAGATGGCGAGAATAAACTCTTAACCCGCCAATCACGACTAAAGTCGCTTTTACAAACAGCATACAGCCAGATCAGGATCTACGCTGTTTGCTATTCAGATAGTGGAGCTAAAACTCTTTTAACTCTAACCCTAACCCGTTGTCTAAAAATTATTTTCAAAAAACAAAAAACAAAAATTTGCACCAAACATATTTCGCCAATTCACAAAATTTAGCCCCATTTTTTATTTTTTGTTGCAATTGGCGCCATTGACGACCAACAGCAGGAACCCTGCTCCTGATCATTAAGTTTCTCTGTATTGTTGAGCGAGTTCGAGCTAAAACTATGTTTACTATAGAGCTAAAACTATGTTTACTATAGAGCTAACACTATGTTTACTATAGAGCTAACACTATGTTTACTATAGAGCTAACACTATGTTTACTATAGAGCTAAAACTATGTTTACTATAGAGCTAAAACTATGTTTACTATAGAGCTAAAACTATGTTTACAATAGAGCTAAAACTATGTTTACTATAGAGCTAAAACTATGTTTAATATAGAGCTAAAACTATGTTTACTATAGAGCTAACACTATGTTTACAATAGAGCTAACACTATGTTTACTATAGAGCTAAAACTATGTTTACAATAGAGCTAACACTATGTTTACTATAGAGCTAAAACTATGTTTACTATAGAGCTAAAACTATGTTTACAATAGAGCTAAAACTATGTTTACTATAGAGCTAAAACTATGTTTACTATAGAGCTAAAACTATGTTTACTATAGAGCTAAAACTATGTTTACAATAGTTCAACAATAGTTTTAACTAAACACCCTCGAACAGACAAGTTAGTCAAAAGGACTGAGTGGATACAATCAATGACATATGATGCTTATTTAAATATTTATTTTAAAATGTCATACAAAGCCCAACTTCTTGTCTGAACACGAAGCAGCTTCCCAAGCACCGAACGATATACAGGAGCATGCATATACAGGCATTCAATAACGGATGACAGCAGCCATTTCTTACAGCCGGTGAAATATTTGCGATCGTTCTTATGAAGATGAAATTTCACTTAATGAATTGGAAGCTTGATAAACTAACAATGCTTCCGGTGATAGTGATTGTAATCTATGACATGTCTATGCTTCTCATTCATTAGCCTCTTCTATCATGTCATAAATGGTTTCGAAATCATTAAAAACTACAGAGAGATATCATTCACAAGGACTGCATCTTTCAACATGTATTGTACAATATACACCTTTCAATCTTTCATTTTTATTAAATACCATTCATTGGGCCCTCCACCCACGAGATTTAACCCATTCAACACCAAGTAACTCACATGGACTGGTCCATGATATTCATAAACCAATAAATGAATCAGAAAATCACATTTGGACAAGTTCATTTATCAAAATGGGTAATTATGTCTAAAAATAGTCATATCACTGGCAAAAAGTGCAGATCCTGATGAGACGGCTCGCCACGAGCCGGCTCATCTGGATCTACACTTTTGTAAGCCTATTTAGAGGTCTGTGGTGTTGAAAGGGTTAAATACCATTCATTGGGCCCTCCACCCACGAGATTTAATATGGGTTTATATAAGCGCCCGTACACAGTAACTCACATGGACTGGTCCATGATATTCATAAACCAATAAATGAATCAGAAAATCACATTTGGACAAGTTCATTTATCAAAATGGGTAATTATGTCTAAAAATAGTCATATCACTGGCAAAAAGTGCAGATCCTGATGAGACGGCTCGCCACGAGCCGGCTCATCTGGATCTACACTTTTGTAAGCCTATTTAGAGGTCTGTGGTGTTGAAAGGGTTAAATACCATTCATTGGGCCCTCCACCCACGAGATTTAATATGGGTTTATATAAGCGCCCGTACACAGCAACTTAGCAAAAACTGATTTTACTTTCTCCAGCAGACGAGTTGTTTTATTTGCATCAAATAGCCGCACCAATATAGGTACAATTCGAACCTTTATCAAATTATATTTCTTTTTCACCCATAAAGGCACTAAACTATTTTTCTCAATATGAGCATGCTATTTTGGACTAAGGCCAAAACAAAAACCTGTGTTTTCTGTTTCATGCAGTAAACAAATAGGGTCGGCCGATAGAGAATCTTTTTTTAAATGTTTACCATGAAATTTCATTAAAAAAATCAGGGTTGGGTGGTAAAATACTGGTCGTTCGGGAAACCGTAAACACAGGTATATTTTTTTGGCCTAATATGACATAACCAACTGGAATTTCATGGATCAATGATCTTTAATCTGATTTGTGCATATTGAATGGTTTGTTGGTATACAATCAAATAGAATAGCGAATTATCTACACTGCTGTTGTAAACATGATGCAATGAAACACGAAAATCAAAATCAAGTACCTCAGGGAAAGATTAATATTCTAAGCTAACTGAGTTACATGTACCTTCCCTTCCCTCCATCATATATTCATGCATTCAATTCAAACAACTGAACTTCAGTTGCAGTGTTGTACCTTACCCTCCATCATATATTTATGCATTCAATTCAAACAACTGAACTTCAGTTGCAGTGTTGTACCTTACCCTCCATCATATATTTATGCATTCAATTCAAACAGCAGTGTTGTACCTTACCCTCCATCATGTATTCATGCATTCAATTCAAACAGCAGTGTTGTACCTTACCCTCCATCATATATTCATGCATTCAATTCAAACAACTGAACTGTTCAGTTGCAGTTTTTTCAGCTGATTTTCTGGTTTCGTTCTATCCACGTTTCACACTATACAGACAACATGTTGTTGCTAAGTGATAGGATGATATACACAGATCTTTGTGTGTTTTATGTTTATTTATTGTCGCTACCGGTTGCCCATATGAGCGCCGCCTCCTGAAGAGATTAGTCATTTTAGATTTTTGGAGGATAGTGCAGACAGAGACCCATTCCAGAGACCCATTCCAGAGTCTCCTCTGGTTCTTTTACGTGCACGGTGTACAGCACCGACACGAGACCATGGTTTAACGTCCCATCTGAAAGACTGTTAATTTTATTAGGGTCAGATGGGGGGATCGAACGTGCGATCCATGGTTACCAGTCCAGCGTGTTACCACTGGACTACAGATCCTTCTGTGAACAGCTATCAATATACGTTCTCCATTATAAACCAATCATTTCTATATGACATCAATATAGAACAGTTATCTTATTAAAATCTCACCACTTCAACAGACCAAATTTCTTCTTCAAATTAGAATAGTTCCCAGGAGGGCTACATCTACAACTAATTATTTTTATGTTTTTTTACAAATTATGCCCCTGTTTCCTATCGATATTAAGTAATTTGATCTACTCATATATTCAAAACTGCATTCACGGCCGCTCAAATGCGATGGGCGTACCAATAAACAAAGCCATACTCGGTGTCGCATCTCCAATACTCAATAGAAGTCTTAACGCATCTTCTATGAAGAGTAAAACATAATTGTTCTCCAAAAAGCGCCAGTCCATTATCTCTTTTGTCATAGGTTCTCAATGGTAGAATGTACTCTCATCATTCGCAAAATAGAATTTTGGGGCAATATCAATACTGGTATTGATTCTGGATGAAAGGGTCTAAGATGGGAACATTTGTATTCAATTTACCGTTGGTATTTGTCGACCGACCTGTTCATGCCTTTGCACCAATCTCATGCAATTACAGATCCAAAAGGAGCTGAACCAGTCTACCTCTCCGTCACACACAAACGAGGGATTTGATTTTGTGATTTTATTTCCCCAGTTTTCCTAACAATCGGGGTTTATCCTAGGTCGTATAGAATATTTGAGACAAGTAAGAAATCGCATATATAATATTACAGTCAAACCTGTGTTAAGCAGCCAGCAAAGGGACTCGCAGAAAGTGGCTGCTTAGCACAGGTGGCTGCTTAATAGAGGTCAATTATATAATGAAACAAGATATTGGGAGTCTGGAAACTGGCTGCTTAATACCGGTTGGCTGCTTAATGGAGGTGACCACAAACACAGGTTTGACTGTATTTAATAAATGTACACAAAATAGGGTTAAAAGTCATATTACAATTAACCCTTTCAACACCACAGGCCTCTAAATAGGCTTACAAAAAGTGTAGATCCAGATGAGCCGGCTCGTGACAAGCCGTCTCATCAGGATCTGCACTTTTTGCCAGTGATATGACTATTTTTAGATTTAATTACCCATTTTGATAAATGAACTGATCCAAATGTAATTTTGTTATTAATTTATTGGTCTAAAAATATCATGGACCAGTCCATGTCAGTTACTTGGTGTTGAATGGGTTAAATACAACATTTGAAGAGAAGGAGTGCTTTGCAATGATCAACGTAGCATACTGGACAAGACTTTGTATGGAAATCATAAACAATTGTGTTGGGGGTGGGGGGGGGGGTATGGGGCGAGGTCGGGTTCCCTAGGGAGATTATTTCGCCATTTTCACCAGCCAAGATGAGCCCTGACAATCGTAGTCATAGTTACTGATTAATAAATGACCATGGTATTTATTTTGTACATGTGAAAAGGATACATTTAAACTGCATGTCTGTCTGTCATTATGACAAACCTGTACTTTGGAGATTATGTAAAAGATATGATTGGGGACATAAATATTGAGAGAACAATTAAGAAATTGCAAAAACAAATTAGTGCAAACAAAACAAATTAGTGCAAACAAAACAAATGAGTTCAAACTGGATTGCACGGCTTGAATGTTATCAAATTGCCTGACCGGAAACATTATTCCTTCAGGCTCCTAATAATTCATCCCATTAACCACGACTGTATTTTGAAACATAATTATATGTATCAAATTTACTGGCAACACGAACATCCCAAAACACAGGCTGATCAAAGAATGGGAGACGTAGGAGGATACCAAAACCTTTAAAGCACTTAATTACAGGGTGAAAGAAACCATATTTTAAAGGCGGGGGGGTTGACTAGCAAACAAAAAGTGGTCAAAAACTTGACGGAGTGACTTCATTCAGCATCACGCACTGGAGAGCATCCACAACGCCCAATCCACAACGCCAAATGTGCACACAATCAAGACTGTATTATCGTCTCCAACACCTAGATTTGCATTATACCACTACCATATCCACCAGTGTCAAATTCGTCATGGCGATCTTAACTAGCAATTACAAATCTGATTACTTTACAAGCCTTTTCAACACCCAGTCGTGCCCCAAGTTACAAACCTTTACAGTATACATATTGTACACAAGCACCTACAACACACATACTGTACACAGAAGCACCAACAACAGACAGTACACAAGCACCCACAACACACAGACAGTACACAAGCACTAACAACACACAGACAGTACACAAGCACCCACAACACACAGACAGTACACAAGCACCAACAACACACAGACAGTACACAAGCCTCCATAACATTAAGACTGTACACATGCATCCACAACACACAGACTGTGTACACAAGCACCAAATACACCCAGACTGTACACTAGCACCAAATACACACAGACTGTACACAAGCACCAAATACACCCAGACTGTACACTAGCACCAAATACACCCAGACTCTACACTAGCACCAAATACACCCAGACTGTACACAAGCACCAAATACACCCAGACTCTACACTAGCACCAAATACACCCAGACTCTACACTAGCACCAAATACACCCAGACTGTACACTAGCACCAAATACACACAGACTGTACACTAGCACCAAATACACCCAGACTGTACACAAGCACCAAATACACCCAGACTGTACACTAGCACCAAATACACCCAGACTGTACACAAGCACCAAATACACCCAGACTATACACAAGCACTCACTACACCCAGACTGTACACACACACCAAATACAACCAGACTGTACACTAGCACCAAATACACCCAGACTGTACACAAGCACCAAATACACCCAGACTGTACACAAGCACCAAATACACCCAGACTGTACACTAGCACCAAATACACCCACACTGTACACATGCATCCACAACACACAGACTGTACACAAGCACCCAATACACCCGGACTGTACACAAGCACCCACTACACCCAGACTGTACACACGCACCAAATACAACCAGACTGTACACTAGCACCAAATACACCCAGACTGTACACAAGCACCAAATACACCCAGACTGTACACTAGCACCAAATACACCCAGACTGTACACATGCATCCACAACACACAGACTGTACACAAGCACCCAATACTGGGTACCCAGACTGTACACAAGCACCCACTACACCCAGACTGTACACAAGCACTCACTACACCCAGACTGTACACAAGCACTCACTACACCCATACTGTACACAAGCATTCACTACACCCAGACTGTAAACAAGCACCCACTATACCCAGACTGTACACAAGCACTCACTACACTCAGACTGTACACACACATCCACCAAATCCAGATAGTACACAAGCACTCACTACACCCAGACTGTACACACATTTCCACCAAACCCAGACTGTACACAAGCACTCACTACACTCAGACTGTACACACACATCCACCAAACCCAGATAGTACACAAGCACTCACTACACCCAGACTGTACACAAGCACTCACTACACCCAGACTGTACAGAAGCACCCACTACACCCAGACTGTACACAAGCACCCACTACACCAAGACTGTACACAAGCATCCAGAATGTGTGTGATGAAACACACTACACCCAGACTGTACACACACTTCCACCAAACCCAGACTGTACACAAGCACCCACTACACCCAGACTGTACACACACATCCACCAAACCCAGACTGTACACAAGCATCCAGAATGTGCGTGATGAAACATATATACTGGTATCATTAATAACTTCAAAAATCTACTGGCACAAAATGGTGAGATTTCTATTTAACAATGTCCTAGAAAGACTGGCATCTCTAATGACAAATCTTTTTGTGTGCAAAAACAACTCAATTCAATATGTCAGGTTCCAAAAACAATATTTTCCATCTAAAGGATCAATGTAATCTGTTCATTTTGGCAAATATTAGTCACTTCTGACGCTTTTTATGAATTAGTTGTGTTAGATACCGCCAAAGTTTCTAAAACTTAAATGAAGATGCCAGTACAGATAACATTGTTGATGCAAATGCGTTGAGGCAGCCTCATAACACGGCTGAGACCGTATCAACGCAGTCGCCTTCACGGATGAAAGCTGATCTCCTGGTAGGCTTTAAGTGGTTTCCACAAACTGAAGAGCATGGGAAATGCAAACAAGACATCATTCATAAAAAGGGGCCGGGCTACATCAGTTAACGAGAAAAGTAGGGTACAAAGAACCTCAAAACTAGCGGGAGATCATTATCAGGCATACCTAATACAGGTAATAAAACCACGCAAACAGTACCCAATCCAAGGACTCTGGGGGTTGCCAAGGATTAATGATTACGTAACGCTAGAGATAAGCGGGGCACAGCAACTAGATCAGATATAAGATGTCAGGCCTATTGAATCTGATGTTGACAGGGGATAAGACAATTATGTCATAAAGTTACATAAAAACTTTGTGTCCGTTCATTTCATTTCTTCTTCATTTTACAAGAGGTAATCAATGTAGCAGATCTCATAATTCTTCTCAGCTTATTATATCAGACAGATTTTGTCACACACACGGTTTGACAGCATCCATTTCATGTCTCAAGGACCAGCCATTAAGTACTCAAAGGAAATGACATCTTGAAAAGAGCTGTTTATTAACCATAAATAACTGATAATGGTACAATGTAGTATGGTAACTGATAGCAACATGCAACACTGAGGAGCCAGATCAAACATTTCCTTACAATGGAAGGGTTAACCTCGGACACAAGCTGATCAAATATATTTATGCTTTATACTGCCGAACAATTAATTTCTGATCTTGGAAATGGTTTCCTGGATCTTTTTTAGTGGGATACTTTATTACTTTATACTGCCAAACAATTAATTAGCTGTCCGATTAGTGCGCTCGCTTGTCACCAATGCGCCGCAGGTTCGATCCTCGGACCGGGAAGTATGTGAGATGGTCGCCAGATCGGACAGGTGGGTTTTCTCCCAGGGTACTTCGGTTTCCTCCCACATGAATTACCACATATACGCTTTCATCCGAGCCAACGAGAGTGATTAATATAAGTTGTTAAAACTTGCTTCGCAATTGTTGTAAAATAAAAGTTAAAACAGTTTTAAAAAAACAAACAATTAATTTCTGATCTTGATTGGCACTGGTTCCTGTCTCTTTTTTGGCGGGGGAGGAGGGGGGGACACGCTAAATCCCGACATAACCTACCCAGAAGGTAAGAGGAAATGTGGAATTTAAGTGTTTAACTTTGAGCCTCTCGCATCTGAAGCGAACGTACTACCACTGCGATATCACGACTTGACTACAATGTAAAACAACATTAACATTTTGGGCAAAGATACACAAATTCTATAACAATTTATCCAGTGGTCATCAAATGTAAACTTGTGTTGCCAAATGGTGAAGCTATGCCCAAGGGCCAAACACTACATTGTGTACCGACATGCCAACCTTATCTAGGTGACTATTTAATTGCATCATTAACTCAAATTTTCACTTTTCTCTCATCTTTAACTTGATCAAGAACAATATTGAAACAGCTTCAAGAAATAAATATTTGATAACAATCTTGTGAAAATTGAAGAAAGATGGAATTATGTCAGATCAATTAATATGGTTACAATCACCCGAGGCTGTCAATAAAAAGATTTTCAATTAACAGACCATCAGTGCATCTTCAGTAGTTTTTAACAACTAAGTTGCTGAGGTATTTATAAATATAGAAACATGTTTGGTCGAGATATTGCCTACTAACGGGCAGTGATTGGCTAATGCACAGCCAAAGTAAGTACTCTTTCAACCAATGAAAAGAAAAAGCTTAAACACCAAACCAAAAATGCACAAAGTGCGGAGAGAATTATTATAAGCATCTTAACACCTTTCAGTTACCGGTATGTGAAATGCACTTGCACACATCATACAAACTTATGTGCATTATAAAAAAGTGGTATACAGACTTATGCTATACAAACTGCTGCACACCAAGATATTGCAACGATATAACAATAGATGTGGTGCACATCGAGATATTGCAACGATATAACAATAGATGTGCTGCACACCCATGATATTCCAATGATATAACAATAGATGTGCTGCACACCAAGATATTGCAACGATATAACAATAGATGTGGTGCACATTGAGATATTGCAATGATATAACAATAGATGTGCTGCACACCCACGATATTGCAACAATGTAACAATAGATGTGCTGCACACCCACGATATTGCAACAATGTAACAATAGATGTTCTGCACACCCACGATATTGCAACAATGTAACAATAGATGTGCTGCACACCCACGATATTGCAACAATGTAACAATAGATGTGCTGCACACCCACGATATTGCAACAATGTAACAATAGATGTGCTGCACACCCACGATATTGCAACAATGTAACAATAGATGTGCTGCAGATTTTCCAACACTCATGATTACGGTGTTATTTCCAATATTTTGTTCAGATTTGAAATAAAATTAAAGGATTGATTTTTGTCAAAAACAATATTTGTAAATTACCTCCCTTTTATGGATATTTATTACAAAATCCCCGATAACTATGTACATGTTGGTTTGATAAAAGTTAGTACTAGCATAATTTTGCATATGAATAATAGTTTTAATCGCCTGGCTGACCTCATCACACTTGCAGCAGCAGAGTAGGATTCCTGGACATTCTTATCGAACTTGCTTGTCAAGGACACACACTCCATCCAGCATTGCTGTTCTACAGAAGTGGTGGAGGTGTGGTCTGACACTGGAGTGACATAGACAACCAGATTTCTAACTGATGTATCTGTTTATATGCTACTGCAGTGAAGAGTAGAGCTGTAGCGGTTGACAGTTATCCGTGATTTATCTGTTTGGTTCAGAATACGGCACAACACATATATATTCCCTTAGGTACAGAATTTAGACATTACCGTCGCTAATATATGTATTCAGTTATTTCATTGGCTGAATGATTCAGTCTGATCCAATCAGAACTGTTGTTATCCATCACTTCATCACATGTTTAAAACTGGCTGAACAGGGAGATGCTGAATCAATTGTCAATTGGAAACATTGTCCTGCTAAGTTTAGATCACACCCATGTGGCAGTATTTTGGATTCAGAGCCAATTCCAATGACAAACAAAAGACAACCTAGAAACTTTGCCTCACAAACGTGAGCTACAAGGCAGGTAACATGTCAAACATGGTCACACAGCTGAGGCGCAAACACTATCGAAGATAAAAAATGTTATTAATGACAAAATCTGGACTTCAATTTGTAACCGTTTCAGTTTAATTTGTTACTGTTTGAGTGTTTGCAAGATGGCAGTTTGCTGTTATTTTATCAAAGTTAGCATTATACAGATTTATTCTAGCTCGATAATTTTTAATAAACCAGGTCTAAAATGCAATCTATTTTGTTTATTATATTCTGTTATATCATTTCGAAAAGAATCGCATTGCGTCCTAAGACCACGATACATATTGTATCAAAGTTCTAGTGAAGAGGGTGACACAAACAAGGACCCATTTTCGGAAGACACTGCCAGCATCTCAGGACTGGTAACTGGAAGCAGCCTCCTCTAGATGTAATCTTTTAACATACGATCACCATCCACTTCATGAACATCACTGTCCACTACATGAACATCATCATCCACTACATGAACATCACCATCCACTACATGAACATCACCGTCCACTACATTAACATCACCATCCACTACATGAACATCACCGTCCACTACATTAACATCACCATCCACTACATGAACATCACCATCCACTACATGACCATCACCATCCACTTCATGAAAATCACCATCCACTACATTAACATCACCATCCACTACATGAACATCACCAACTACTATGTCTTTGTTTGCAGGTGGTCTTTGTTTGCAGATGGTCTTTGTTTGAAGGAAGGTGGTCTTTGTTTGCAGTTGATCTATATTGACAAGCTTTTTTTAAATGCAATTTGGATGTTATCAGCTTTTTTGTCTTGGCATTTAGTTAGTCCATTTATGAAGACGTGCCATTAGGGGTTTCTTGCAACAAACATGTTGTGCCCAAACGCATTTATCAAAAGACATACTGAAAAATGCATACCTCTTTTTCTAAAGTAATATATATAATTGTCAATAATCTCTGAACTGTGGTGTCAATGTTGAAGTAACCATAGGTATATTCATTAGTTAAAAGTTTTTTCATCCCTACTTCAGTTTCGCTCTGGCCTTTTGTGTATATTTTCATCTGTCATGCAATACGTTTTCATCCTGTCCTCATATTTACTTAAAACTGGCAACATGACACCGTTAACTGATAACAATCTACTCTACCCGACACATCACACAT
Organism: Archivesica marissinica; assembly: GCA_014843695.1. NCBI lineage: Eukaryota > Metazoa > Mollusca > Bivalvia > Venerida > Vesicomyidae > Archivesica > Archivesica marissinica. Next base: position 8,977,459 of record CM026395.1, read on the forward strand.
TCAGCATCTCTCCCAACACATTCAGCATCTCTCCCATCATATTTAGCATCTCTCCCAACACATTCAGCATCTCTCCCTCCCCACCCACAAACATTCAGCATCTCTCCCCACACATTCAGCATCTCTCTCCACACATTCAGCATCTCTCCCCACAGATTCAGCATCTCTCCCCACACATTCAGCATCTCTCCCCACACATTCAGCATCTCTCCCAACACATTCAGCATCTCTCCCATCATATTTAGCATCTCTCCCAACACATTCAGCATCTCTCCCTCCCCACCCACAAACATTCAGCATCTCTCCCCACACATTCAGCATCTCTCTCCACACATTCAGCATCTCTCCCCACAGATTCAGCATCTCTCCCCACACATTCAGCATCTCTCCCCACACATTCAGCATCTCTCCCAACACATTCAGCATC
>CM026395.1:8978885-8998539 GCA_014843695.1 Archivesica marissinica
TGGTGGTGCTGATGTTGGTAGTGAGGGTGGTGGTGTGATGGTGGTAGTGGTGGTTTGTGGCGCAGTGTCGGTAGTGGTGGTGATGGTCGTAGTAATTTTTCTGATGTTGTTGGTGGTAGTAGTTGTGGTGCTGATGTTGGAGGTGAGGCTGGTGGTGGGTTGGTGGTGATGGTGGTGGTGCTGATGTTGGTAGTGAGGGTGGTGGTGTGATGGTGGTAGTGGTGGTTTGTGGCGCAGTGTCGGTAGTGGTGGTGATGGTCGTAGTAATTTTTCTGATGTTGTTGGTGGTAGTAGTAGTGGTGCTGATGTTGGAGGTGAGGCTGGTGGTGGGTTGGTGGTGGTGGTGGTGGTGGTGCTGATGTTGGAGGTGAGGCTGGTGGTGGCGGTGCTGCTGATACCAGGTGTATTCAGTTAGATTCAAGATGGTGCTTTGGAAAGCCATTGGACATCATAATTCCTATACCAGGAGTATTCCTCTAGATCCAAGATGGTGCTAGGGAAAGCTACACCACGAGTATTCAGTTAGGATTCAAAGAGCATTTATTTCTGTAAAACATTTTTTTATTTATCGATCATCATAATATATGCAACCTGAAATGAATGTATGGACACCTCAAGTGACCTCTATGAAGATCTATCGACACCCCCAAGTGACCTCTATGAAGATCTATCGACACCCCCAAGTGACCTCTATGAAGATCTATTGACACCCTCAAGTGACCTCTATGAAGATCTATTGACACCCCCAAGTGACCTCTATGAAGATCTATCGACACCCCCAAGTGACCTCTATGAAGATCTATCGACACCCTCAAGTGACCTCTATGAAGATCTATTGACACCCTCAAGTGACCTCTATGAAGATCTATTGACACCCCCAAGTGACCTCTATGAAGATCTATCGACACCCCCAAGTGACCTCTATGAAGATCTATCGACACCCCCAAGTGACCTCTATGAAGATCTATCGACACCCCCAAGTGACCTCTATGAAGATCTATCGACACCCCCCAAGTGACCTCTATGAAGATCTATCGACACCCCCAGTGACCTCTAGAAGATCTATCGACCCCAAGTGACCTCTATGAAGATCTATCGAACCCCCAAGTGACCTCTATGAAGATCTATCGACACCCCCAAGTGACCTCTATGAAGATCTATCGACACCCCCAAGTGACCTCTATGAAGATCTATTGACACCCCCAAGTGACCTCTATGAAGATCTATCGACACCCTCAAGTGACCTCTATGAAGATCTATCGACACCCCCAAGTGACCTCTATGAAGATCATCTATTTTCAAAACATGCAATATACATTTGAACTGTATTAAAATGACATTCTATGCAACATCTTACTGTTTACCTGTGGATACTTTATGTTAACAATTATATTGATCTTCCTAGTACAAATTTCTATTTATGCAACCACATCTCTCTACATTGAAGTTGCCAAAGATTCAAGTTGACAGGATTGATCAAACACAAAACAAAATAACTAAACTTAAGTTTTTTGTTAGTTTGTTTAATTGTTAACTGGTGTAGATAGATAATTACTTTATTTAGAGGGTGACAAAATTTGTTCTGAACTAATCTTCCTTAGCGTCCTCTGATAGTTGATTTATGAATTCCTTTAAAATCGCAGAAAACTGGTAATTAAATGGGACCAATTTCTGGATTTTTTGTGTATTACCGTGACCTATGCTCGGGGAGAACTGACGTCAGTTTTGTGTATTACCTTGAACTATGCTCGGGGCAGAACTGACGTCAGTTTTGTGTATTACCTTGAACTATGCTCGGGGAGAACTGACGTCAGTTTTGTGTATTACCGTGAACTATGCTCGGGCAGAACTGACGTCAGTTTTGTGTATTACCGTGAACTATTATGCTCGGGGCAGAACTGAGGTCAGTTTTGTGTATTACCGTGAACTATGCTCGGGCAGAACTGACGTCAGTTCAGTTTTGTGTACTACCTTGAACTATGCTCGGGGAGAACTGACGTCAGTTTTGTGTACTACCTTGAACTATGCTCGGGGAGAACTGAAGTTAGTTTTGTGTATTACCGTGAACTATGTTCGGGGAGAACTGACGTCAGTTTTGTGTATTACCGTGAACTATGCTCAGTCCAAAGTATATAGCTCATCTTCATTTGTTATTCTGCCGATATTTGATTGCAAATGTACTTTTAACACCCTCACTATCATCATCATCATTATTATCATCACAAACATCATCACAAACATCATCATCAACATTGTACAATCATCATCATCATCACAAACATCATCATCTCCAACTTCCATAATTTAAATCATTATCTTTACATTTTTATTTCTTTCTAAAACACAGTTCAGAACAATTCATGATACACATCCTTCAGAAACAAGAAATTTCAATACAATTAAAAATAATATACGGACACTCGATCATGCATGCTTAAATCAGGGATCTTGAGAATTTGAAGGTACAGCTTATGTTAGGAAGACAAGCTATGCAAACTTTAAATTTTAATGGATGTCTGATTGTAAAGTGTCGAGTGTGAATCGGCCCATTTGCCGAGTCATACATTTTACCAATATTTGTCTTCCACGAATGCTGTTTAAGATTGTGTACATAGGCTGATGGCCTCGATTCATGGAATAGAGATAAATTTGGCAACTGAGATCAGATGAATATCTCACAGCAATAAACGTATCAATAGGAAATAATGAGCTACAGTCCAACCTGTGTTAGTAGTCATCTCTATTAACCCATTTCATTCTGGATACCATTCAAACAGTATTGGCAAAGAACATAGAGCCAGATCAACAGCCACGGAACGTCCCGTCTGATCAGGCTCTATGCTGTTTGCTATTCAGATGATCTTGCTAAGACACTTGGCTATGTAGCAAACAACATAGATCCTGATCAGCATGCAGCGTCACGCTGCGGCTGATCTGGATCTATGTTGTTTGCAAAAGCCTTTAAATGTATCCAGAATGAAATGGGTTAAGCAGACAACTACATGTAAAAACAGCCAGCTTCCAGATTCCATAAGACGATAATGGACACTTTATCACATATTTCGTAATAACATCTACAACCAAACCTGTGTTAGTGGTCACCTCCATTAAGCAGCCAACCTGTATTAAGCAGCCAGTTTCCAGATTCCAATATTGCGGTTTTATTATACACTTGACCTCTACTAAGCAGCCACCTGTACTAATCAGCCACTTTCTGTGATTCCCTTGGCTGGCTGCTTAAGGCAGGTTTGACTGTATTCACCCTAAACTAAATTGTCACTCACCGTTCAAAAATCCCAAGACCTCTATTAAACAGCCACCTGTACTAATCAGCCACTTTCTGTGATTCCCTTGGCTGGCTGCCTAAGGCAGGTTTGACTATATTCACCCTTAACTAAATTGTCACTCACCGTTCAAAAATCCCAAAGACCCAAATAAATTAAACTGATGGTTTACGTTTATTTTGATCATATTGCTTTTGTTGCAATTTGCCTTTCCAACTCTCTCTTCTCGTTTCACTGATGATAATATTTAATAATTTATTAAATGCATCAAAAACAGATGATAATATTTAATATTTTATTAAATGCATCAAAAACAGATGATAATATTTAATATTTTATTAAATGCATCAAAAACAGATGATAATATTTAATATTTTATTAAATGCATCAAAAACAGATGATAATATTTAATATTTTATTAAATGCATCAAAAACAGATGATAATATTTAATATTTTATTAAATGCATCAAAAACAGATGATAATATTTAATATTTTATTAAATGCATCAAAAACAGATGATAATATTTAATAGTTTATTCATCAAAAACGGACTTGACCGCCGATTCGAGTACATACACACCTTTACTCGCCCGACAGTGAATTCAACTCGCAATGTGAATGGAATTTTACACCCATGGAGTATATAATATACTCAATACAATGCTATGAACTATTGATAATAGCAATGTATTTATTCACAACGCAATGCTATGAACTATTGATAATAGCAATGTATTCATAACGCGATGCTATGAACTATTGATAATAGCAATGTAATCACAACGCAATGGTATGAACTATTGATAATAGCAATGTAATCACAACGCAATGGTATGAACTATTGATAATAGCAATGTAATCACAATGCAATGGTATGAACTATTGATAATAGCAATGTAATCACAATGCAATGCTATGAACTATTGATAATAGCAATGTAATCACAACGCAATGCTATGAACTATTGATAATAGCAATGTAATCACAACGCAATGCTATGAACTATTGATAATAGCAATGTAATCACAATGCAATGCTATGAACTATTGATAATAGCAATGTAATCACAACGCAATGCTATGAACTATTGATAATACACATATTAGTATATATTTATGTAATATCTTCACCTGTTTCCATATTACAAGTTTGAAATTTACTGAATCATCTATTATTTTACCATTCGTTCACAATAGAACATGTCCTCATCTGTTCACAATAGAACATATCAATCACAATAGAACATGTCATTCACAATGGAACATGTCGTTCACAATAGAACTTGTCATTCACAATAGAACATGTTGGTCAAAATATTGCAGTAAACCATACAATATCTATACATGCATGAATGAAGGAAGTGGGAAGCCAGGAAGAGGGATCCCAGCTATCTATCTCTAACAAGATTTATTGGTGAAGGAAGTGGGAAGCCAGGAAGAGGGACCCCAGCTCTATCTCTAACAAGATTTATTGGTGAAGGAAGTGGGAAGCCAGGAAGAGGGAAGCCAGGAAGAGGGACCCCAGCTCTATCTGTAACAAGATTTATTGGTGAAGGAAGTGGGAAGCCAGGAAGAGGGACCCCAGCTCTATCTCTAACAAGATTTATTGGTGAAGGAAGTGGGAAGCCAGGAAGAGGGATCCCAGCTCTATCTGTAACAAGATTTATTGGTGAAGGAAGTGGGGAAGCCAGGAAGAGGGATCCCAGCTCTCTATCTGTAACAAGATTTATTGGTGAAGGAAGTGGGGAAGCCAGGAAGAGGGATCCCAGCTCTATCTGTAACAAGATTTATTGGTGAAGGAAGTGGGAAGCCAGGAAGAGGGATCCCAGCTCTATCTCTAACAAGATTTATTGGTGAAGGAAGTGGGGAAGCCAGGAAGAGGGATCCCAGCTCTATCTCTAACAAGATTTATTGGTGACAAGTTGCTTCCTCTTTCAATATTTGCGGTTACGGTTTATATCTCAAGAGCGATCAGTAAAATAGTAAGATTCAAAACAAGAATCGGGTCTAATAGAAATCAAATATATTAACTTGGCATCACAGTGATGTATCAATACGTCATTCCCTGACACTGCAATACTGTAGATAAATGATTGTCCACGAGGCCTTTAGGGCTCGACAAATCCACTCGTCCGCTCGTATTTACGAGTGACTTTTCGATCTGGACGAGTAGAAATTCCAAGTCGCTTGCCCAGTCGGACGAGTGAAAATTTCAGCTAAATATCCAATATAAATCGTAGGAACAAAATAAAATAATATCAGTTTTACTTTCTTCGGAATGTTTACCAGGCGTGATAATGGGAAATCACCGAGGATATTTTAATGTGTTTATGCTGCCACATAATTGCATTTATTAATAAATTAAAGTGCAATTCTGACGATTTTTAATTTTCCTAAAATACATGGGACGAGTGATAGTCCAATCTGGACGAGTGGGACAGTGGCATCACTCGCCCAATAGGATGAGTAAGAAATTAAAAATTTGTTGAGGCCTGGCCTTCACGCAGTGTGTGCACAGCTATTCAGATAATCGTGAAACGAGCTGCGTTTATATACGTTGGTGATTGAATACGGCAATTATGATGTCTTAGGATAACATTTTACATACTTTTTTTAAAATCCTCAAGGATACACCTCTTACCGATAATCACAAGTCATTTTTGCCCAATTTTCCACTTCAACAAAAGATGTTGAAATTAGTTTTATTTCAGGACAAAACGTGTTGACAGCGTTAAATAATCTGTGGTTGCTAGAAACACTTGTCCAAACACCTGGGTAATTGGCAACTGGGATAGGAATTATTGCTTTTACGCTTAAACAATGATGCGAAACCTAGTTCAAATCTTTAAATGTGTTCAATAGTGAATGAGGTAATATTTACCTCAACAGTAATACAATATCATTTTCTTTTTTCAAAATATTGCCAATTATTTTGGTTGTAGTGGCTAAAGTTTGGGGGAGAACGTCTTAGAAACGTTGTGTAAGTCTTAAACTATCAGGAACATATCCACACCACAACAACTTCAAATTTGTCAAATATTGAAAATTAACATATTTAACCCTTTCAACACCACATACCTCTAAATAGACTTACAAAAAAGTGTAGATCCGGTTGAGGTGAGTGGCTCATCACTCAGGATCTGCACTTTTTGCCAGTAATATTATAAATTTTAGACAAAATTAACCATTTTAATAAATGAATTGGTCAGAATGTAATTTTATTATTTATTTATTTGTATAAAAATATCATGGACCAGTCCATGTCAGCTACTTGGTGTTGAATGGGTTAAACAACTAGAAGCTCCCATTATTCTTCAGTAAATCTGTCTAGATATACATCAATGCAGTGCATGTATGTCTAGAATCAATGACACGGACAATGTAAACAAGAACTTGTTTTTTTAACTTTATTTAATCTATAACGATTGTATTAATCACTCTCGTTGGCGGGGATGAAAGCGTAAATGTGGTCATTCGTGTGGGAGGAAACTGGAGTACTGTCCGATCTGGCAACAACCGTACCTTCTCACATACTTCGATCTGGCAACAACCGTACCTTCTCACATACTTCCCGATCCGAGGATCGAACCTGGGTTGCATTGGTGAGAAGTAAGCTACTACGCTAATCGGTAGAACTTGACACACGCTAACATCAGTGGAGTAGAAGCTTCCATTTGTTGAGCTCATACCCTGTAGGACAAAAAGCTGTGTACTTGTGAGAGAAAGTGTCCCTTGGGGAAAATAGTCAGCATAGATCTCTTACTTCATAAACACACACATCACAAGCGACTTGTGAGAAAGAGTGACCATCCGCTCACAAATTTGTTTTCTATAAACTTTATTTATTTTACAACAATTGCGAAACAAACTTTAACAACTTATATTTATCATTCTCGTGTAAGTGTATATATGAACATTCGCGTGTGAGAAAATTATGAGTACCCAGAGAAAAAACCCACCTGTTTGATTTGGCGACCACTGTATCATCTCATATACTTCATATGCATAAAGCGACCACAAAAAACCATACTTTGTGGAGTTTTTTCACACATAATTTCATCAAACTTCTCAGGCTTGTCCAAACTATACCAGAATATCATTCCCATTCTGAACATTTACATTGTGCTGACTATACATTTACATTGTGCTGACTATACATTTACATTGTGCTGACTATACATTTACATTGTGCTGACTATACATTTACATTTACTATATGACCTAGATTTTGGGTAGTCCTGCATTAAGTAATTCCCAATTACTAATGTCCTAGATTATCATTCAATTTACAAAGTAGTTGAAGAGTGGGTGGGGAGGGAGACAGATTCTCATCGAAACGTAACCACCTTACGAAAATGAACTAACTCCAATGCAGGCCTACACAAAATTGTTGTTCATCTGTTACTAAAATACACTTTACATACAAGTGATGACACGACATGCTAAGTCATGGATCGTGAGAAATGGTTTGCGGTAAAAATGTCCACCACCTTCACATTCATTCATGAATGCATTCCGGGTAGTCACATACAAACGTGTCAGCATACCTGAGACTGCCAGAATGACTTGGAGCCGGATCCTGGTCCTGTTCATGGTTACTTTATGTACATGACCTATATTACTTATCTGTCTCTTATAGTTTCTCTTTATTCAGGAAGTTGTTAGTAAGCGAAGTTGTTGCATACAGTTTCCCGCCATGTATCAAGTACACTTATGGACGCTTGTTTCAATGATGTTATAAGCATCTTAGTAACACAGAGTGATGCTGAATTTTAAGTAACCGGTCTTTGTACAGACTGTACCCAAAAGAACGTGCAGCTTGTACACTTTCTAATGTATTGGTACATGTAGAGTCTTTGTAGACTAAGCCAGTCGAGATGTATTTATGATCGCAATTGGAATGTGCGCAAAGGGACTATTAGCGATCTAGGTATAGGTCTAATCAGTCTCTACATGACCATGAACTGGCCTGCTGAATATGATGGGAGATTCACGTTCTCCACAACAGTTATTAGCATTGTTAATGTATTGGCGTCATTTTGATCCGTCTTCATAATAAAAGCTGCATGTTTGACAACGACCAACACAAACTTTCAATTAAATACAGAGTCAAGCACCTCTCTAAATATACCAGTCAATTTATTTTACGAAATCGATGCAAGATAAAAGATGAAACGTGGTGAATTCTCCGATACGTTCTTGTCATCCTCTTCTCAGGGAGTCCATTTAGTAGCTCTTGAACTGTTTCACCGACATAACACATTGAGATATCGATAGTCTAATTCAAAGAATTCAATTATTCCATAATGTTGAATAATTTAGAAAAAAAACTAAACTTTTTCAGGAAATGAATGGGGCCTTCTATCGACTGTAATCCGCACATATGGGTATATGTACTTGTTTCCCATCATATGTGACACTCTGTCAACACTAGCATAGTAATGCTTTGATCCAGCCGACAGAGTGTAAACACTGTTCAATAAAGACCCACACTGGGGCTTACGTTTGTAAACATCACATCAGATATGGTTGTAACGTTCATATTCAAACTTTTCGCCAATAATCTATAGTTGCATTGCTAATAGATATCTGAAAAAAGTCGACCATTACTCTGAGGCTGGTCCCCAGCTGAGAAGAGGATGACGTTGTTTCAGATCCTGCTAACATGGGCCATTCTATGATAGGCGGTATGTCCACCATACAAAAGTAGACACCGTTGCATTAAATATTAGTTGAAACCATAGTTTTAAATAATGTGTTTGGGGAGACATTAATTTAATAAGCATTAGCTTGCGGATAAAAAGGATAATACGACAATGTTATAGACCACAGGGATTCGGCACGTTTGGGGGTACTAGTATATATATTTACTTAAATATATATACTAGTACCCCCAAACGTGCCGAATCCCTGTGTTATAGACAATGTTATAGAAATGCATACATTATTCTTGTTTCATTGTTTCCCCAGATCCGTCATTACGAGTAATCGAACGTTCATGTGTAATGTGACCTTCTGGTGGGCACCGTTTTCGATTGTTGGCATTACTTGTGAGTCCAGGCCCCTAGGTTATAAAACTTTCATCAGATCTCAAACTCGAACTCAACAAATATGATTGGTTAATTGTGAGCTTCACACTCAGCTGAACCAATCAGAAGCTTGAGACTGAGTTTGAGATTGGGGAACAGTTTTATAAAGCTGCTGCAGGCCAATTACAGTACAATGCTGTGTATTATAATAGTACTCCATTGTTTGAGTATGGGAATTACATATTGCTCAGTTTATAAGATATAACATAGTTACGTATCTCATCGAAAATTCAACAAATAATACAACATAACCACGTTTTCTTCTTTTAACCTTCAAAAATTTCGGTTATGTCTTAAAATGTTGCTTCAGATTTCATGTCAAATGACCTATAGTTACTGTCAACCCTGTTTTAATAAGTCTGTCAAGAGAAGTACATGATAATGTACATAACATGCGTGCTTAATACGGATTGATATGCAATACAATCTCAGTTATGGAATATGTAAAACTGGTTGCTTATAAACAGGTCGGCAAGGTAATAGAGGTGGCCGCTAATACATGATTCACTGTCTGCACCATGAACACTACCAAGGCAAATGCAGCAGTTCACATCTCTTTACAAAACATTATAACAATGTCAGACCAATGAATCTGACGACACTCCCCCCAATGTTATCGTCGCTGTAGCCACTTCATTATTGACGAGGCAATTCAGATGTTTGTAGTCTTCATACCAGGATAACATCACTAGGATTCATTGTTGACAGAGATCGTGAAATCTAGATTTATATAGGCAATATATCAACGTATCAGTACCAACATTTGGGGTGCTGTTTAATAAAACTAATAAAGGTTCGTGCTATATCTTTAGTCATATCCTGGACTCATACGTGGCTTTTCCTTATCTCTCACGGTGATGGTGATGACCGGATAAGATAGCTATAGGATTTCGAACATGTATCACAAGTTTCTGCAGAAAATATGAGTCTTTCAGCAAAGTATTTACATGTACAGGTAGCTATCGGTCCAAGAATGAAACTTTGTTTCTGCTGCAAAATCATAACGTTCAATTTTGGTACAATGACACCACAATATTAGGCATCTCTCAATTGGAACATTTCTCTCTCTCTCTTTATATACAGTCACACATGTGTTAGTGGTCACCTCCATTAAGCAGCCAACAAGTGACCAGTTTCAGATTCCCAATATGTTGTTTTTATTATACATTTAACCTCTATTAAGCAGCAACATGTGCCAACCAGCCAATTTCTGTGAGTCCCTTTGGCATGCTGATTTAGACAGGTTTGACTGTATATATGCTTTAACCGGTTTTCGTCACCACTCCGTCTAGTATCGAGTTGATACAGCGGAAGAGAAACCTTTATCAGTAAAAATCAATGCAGAACCGAAAGCCAGGGATTAAACGCAGCGAGGTATTTATTTTCAGTCTGGATTGAAATTCCAAGGCAGACGATAACTTCGAACATAACATTGATCTTAGGATGCATGGTAATGTTTGCATAGACCGGGGCGGTGACAATTGACGGGTTTCGATGTGATTTCGACCATTTAATCAACGTCTAATCTTGATATACACTCAGCATATTCCATGTCATAGTCCGGGGGCAGAACACCGGATGGAGGGTGGGGGCAGAACACCGGATGTATGGGGGGGGGGGCAGAACACCTAGCGCACGCATTCTGACACAGACTAGTTGTGCATGCGTGACACACACTCTACATAGAGACTAGACTGCCTACTGCTACTGGTCGGGAACTCAATCCATTTGCAAGAAGATCATTTTGTTGAACACGGGATTTATTGGAAATTGCAGGAATCGACACAATGCAATAGTGCGAGTTAAATAATAAGCACTTTCCCATTTTGCCGATACCACACGTACCGTTCATGAAATCAATGGACCATAATTGTTCAACAATAAGTAACTTAGAAGTTGATGCAAACATTTATAACACCACAACTAATAAAAGTTTCTGAAACATCAATATATTTAACGGTTTTCTAAACAGACCATCAGCCGATCAATGGAGGTGTTCAATTCTCAGCATGCAGTACCCGATCAGGTCCCTGCACACTCGCATCCATGCTATCATGTCCAATAAGAGTTGTATATTGTTCCCCTTTAGCACATATAAACATGTATTCAACATCACCCTTAAAGAGACAACGATTTCAAGAAAATTAGTTTACTTTGCTGGGTAAACACTTTGCATAGGATTTTTTGTGCGATAATTCAACATCAGCGAGGCTGTGCAAACAATGGAAACAAATTGTGTTTAATACTGTACTTAGTGTAAGTGATTGTTGCGTGAAAAAAGACGCTGATCTGCCTATAACGCTGCATTAGCCAGCGGGTGAAAATCGCGCCCGCTGCTGAGTTCAAAAGTATCCAATAGGCGAACGTGTTCCGTCTTGTTTGGCTTGTGGCTAGGGATCACCGGGATGTGTGGCGTATATGCTAGACGCTGTTACTATGTAATCGAGCGTATGCCCGCCATGCAGATACATAAGAACATTCTTTACCCCCCCCCCACACACTTCATTAATGCAATAGTGGTGCATCTGGCATGATCTATGGCTTGCACGACCTAAAGTAATTTTAATCTGACGTTTCATTTGTTTCTATAATATATTCACGCTGAATCTTATACCAGAATGAAGTACCCTGGTGAAAGTAAATGAAAGAGCAGGCTAGTTATGTTATGCTATATATGGACATATGCATCAAATCACTGGATCAAACGTTCATTCCACAAAATGTAGTTATCTGCATCGTTTTTCTGGACGAATGGGAATTTATGTGATAAGAATTACTGCTATGTATTCGTAATATAGGTATTAAAATTGTCCAATTGTTTTCAGGGACCTAGTTCCAAGCTTTCACTGGTGTGCGCATAGAAATACAGACTTCAGCTGGAATCCAGAAATGGTCCAGGTCAATATATTTACGTAGTTGAAATTCTGCAGCAATAATTGATTCCCATACGATTCGCGGATGTTCCAGCAGGGATGTGATATATACTATTATGTTGGACAGGGTTTCATGTTATTGTCAACATGTTTGCATTTAATTACTAAATTATTCACTTTATAATTTATTAACATTCACCCAATACACTGAAGGCGAAAACAATCACAAAGCAATTTTCAAAGAAAAACGACACCCCTTTACACAGAAAGTAAGATTTGGTATTAATATAGATATTTACGATTTCGTAAATCAGCTAAAACAGCTACCGAAATCATTTCAAGCGTTATTTCAAAGAATTTGCTAGTTGAGGTTCCATGACACTAAAATAACAATAACAATCTATGACAGCCCCTATACGCGCCGACCCATTTTCCTGTTCGTTATATGTTATGATTCGGGTTTTACGCCTGCATCAGCACCATTTTGGGCTATATCGCCGGCGGGCAGTTTACCTAACAACACCTTTCCTGGGCAGGCTCCAGCGGTTAACCAGTACGTGGGTGCACCAACCTCCATAAGAAACTGCCAACTTTTTCATATAAATGAGACACGGCCTGAGCGGGGCTCGAACCCGTGACCATCAGTGATGATAGATTACAGTGGTATACAAGTCAGCGACCTTAACCACTCGACCACGGAGGCGGACTTCCTGTTCGTTAAGATCCACACATGTCATGTTTTACGATCATGTGTGCCTACGCGTAAATCTTACCAAGAAATGAACATTGAAACGAAATCGAGACGAGTATACAGTTAAGATGCATTTTAGCCTAATTTGGGATGCAATGGTGGGAAGTACGCGCGTTCATCGCATTCAGCAAGGTCGTGCGCATGCATAATTTCAAGTAAGATGCAGAGTTACGATAGATTATCGATAGAATCCAGTCTCGCCACCTCTTGTCAATTAGCGAAGCTTGTTAGTCTACGTAGATTTAGACATCAGGTTCTATTTAATAGAGCTATTGAAAAACATAACATCATGCAAACATTTTCCTCTCCAACTACAGATCTGCCCAAAAGTATGAACTCATTGCCGATCAACTCTCGAACACAAGCACAAACTGTACTAACCCCGAGGCATAATACTATTTATACAGATTTTACCTCCCTAATAGCTAGTAATCTGCGACCCATTTGACATTTAGCGACATGTATATAAGAACCAAAAAAATAACCCAAAACAACAACAACAACAACAACAACAAAGACAGTTACAGTCTATTGTTTTAGATGCACTTTTGCTGTTACCCATGTTCATGTTTTTCGTTAAAAAATTGTATTGTCTGTTGTTACTCATGTAATCTGACGTAATAAAGGAATTGAATTGATAAACTATTAGTAACTTATCATAGAGCATGTAGTACACCACACATCCCCACTATTTATAATCCAGGTATAACGGCAATATGTGCCTTTGATGTACATGTATACATGTATTACTAACGTATGAATTTACTCCAGTACACAAACTATTCATAATATATAAAGATGTAAATATAACTCACCGAATATGGGTCTGGGCTTCGCTTGTTTTCTCCGCGACATGTTGCGGTTCCGAATGTCAACAAAACTCTAATGAACGATATCGGTATTTCTAACAGAGAACCAGGTAGAGTAAAACGGTCTGTATACCTGCATGATGATTTAAGAGGGACATAGAGGGGGTGTTAAAGATAAGTAGCAATTTGTTTTGTACAAATGTAAAATCCAATTATAGACGGTATTGAGCAAATCGGATAGGTTTAAATTTGGTGACAATGCCATCTTCAATAAATTAAAATGATACATTTAACCAATGGAATATAAAAATAAATGTTATATTACTTAGTCCCTTATTTATGTCGGGTTTAGAGTTAGAGATCTGTAAATGATAACCACATTATATTTCCCAATACATTAGCGTCAAAATTCTGCCATATACTGTTGTGGTCTTAAGACCATGACTATTTCGTTTACCTAAGCGGTTTTCGAGGTGAGATATGGACCTTGAAAATTACGACCCCTCTAACATGGAATAATGGATCTGCCCCTGCAATATATCCGTATATATACATATGCATGTATGTGACTTATCCAGACAATTATCAACGATATGTGTGCTGTAGACATAATTATTTTCAGAGGAAACTTGCTTTTATAACTTAATCTGAAGCCTACATATATATGTAAAACATAAGTATCGACAGAAGGGGCGTGACACAATAATTGTATGAACTCAGCATACATGACAGTGTCATTTAATTGTCTACGGTTTAAAGTTAATCCATATATCACTGCATACAGTCAACCATATGTTAGTGGTCACCTCTATTAAGCAACCAACCTGTATTAAGCAACCAACCCGAATTAAGCAGCCAGTCTCCAGATTCCCGATATTTTGTTTTATTATACATTTGACTTCTCTTAAGCAACCATATGTGATAAGCAGCCACATGCTGAGATTACATTGGTTGGCTGCTTAAGACAATGTTGACTGTAACTCTCACATCATTTGTCACATAATTTCGCATTTCCAGAATTCCTTGCTAAAGTGCTTTCCGGCCGAAGTCACTTGTAAAAATAGCTGCGTTTGTTTTAAGATGGGCGCGCGCCTGTTGTGAGATGGCTACCCAGGTTATTAGATGTAAGATGGCGGTGTCTGCTTTTGACAGAGACCCATGTGTCCGTTGCAAAACCCGTCAGTGAGATTAACGGAATGCTTTACTTCAAATGGATAATCCTGGATTTGTGACAAGCATTGCTACAAGTCATCACTGGCAGCTTACTAGTTTACAACATAGATCTCTGCGATACACAATTTGCAACGACTAAATGACAATAGTACTATTTTAGATTATCCTGTATTGACAGTTTGTCTCCTCAGTTGTTAATGTCATAAATCGGATTATATTTAATATAGAGGAATATATATACATGTATTTATATATTGCAGTTCAATTACAATATTGAAAATTACATATTACTTGATGAGAGACAAAGATTACAAATAGAGCTAGAAGTTGTGGTATAGTGCTAGAGAGTTCGCTTCAGATGCGAAAGGTCCGGAGTTCGAGCCCGCTGACCCGGGAGCCGTTACGATTGTACCCTTAGGCAATGCATTTAAATTACACATGCCTTCTCTCTCACCCTCTCTCTCTCCCTATCTCCCGCCTTCGTTCTCGCGCTCGCTCGCTCTCTCTCCCTCCCCTCCCCACCCCCTCTCTCTCTCTCTCTCTCTCTCTCTCGTGGCGATGTATTCCACCAGGAATGAGGTCTCGATAGTGATTAATATACGTTGTAAGAACTTGTTTTGCAATCGAGCTCAAATAGATTTGTATAAACTAAGTGCTACACTTGAATACAATTGTACAAAACACCTAACGTAAATACTACATGTAGTTCGTCTCGTGGTTCAAGCGACATGAGCATGACACTAAACTATGTCACAGATACATGTAGAATTTTTACAATGAATCCACTATTTGTGAATTAAGAAATTAAACTTTATTTATTTTACAATGATTGCGAAGCAAGTTCTAACAACTTATATTAAGCACTCTCGTTGGTGCGGAAAGCGTAAATGTGGTCATTCGTGTGGGAGGAAACCGGAGTACCCGGAGAAAATCAACCTGTCCGATCTGGCGATCACCGTACCATCTCACATACTTCCCGGTCCGAGGATCGATCCCGGGTTGCATTGGTGAGAAGCGAGCGCGCTAACCACTGCGCTAATCGCTAAATATTTGTGAATTATTTAGTGTGTACCTCTCTGCGCCCCATAGCCCCGTCTATTGAAAAGATTCTGAAGATAACTTATTAGATGTTGTGAGTAAAGACAAACTAACGGTACATTTATTGGGGTTGTAGTCACGGTTAACAAAAGTCACACGGCTCTCCTTTATTCGCCTCAATATGAATATTTAGGATTCTTATCGTAGAAGAAACAAAAGGATCGTATCTGGGCTACAGCGTGACAAAACCTTTCTTCACCTGTTCAATTCCTTCCATTATCAGTAAGGTTAGAGAAAGTCATTTTCCATTTCATTCTTCTTGTTTTTCAAAAATTTGGAACCGATTCAAACTCGCCCAACCAATCAAGTGCGCAGAGAGCTGGTTTAAGAGTCAGATAAGACGATATTTTCTTCGCCATCATGTATACCCAAACTTATCCTTTATTTGCACTTCGATTACGGGTTCTTTAGAAAATTGATGCATGCATACAATGATCATCATACGGGGAAGTTGCCTTATATATACAATACATATACATATCGATGAACTATCAATATCATACATCGGAACATGGCGCGCGCACACAGGTGCAATGTGATATGTCTACCTCATGATCAAACATGCGCCTTAGAACGGCGAGCTTTAAATCAAATAAGAATAGTTTTGGAATTTGTGTGTGGTTTTTGCTTTCAAGCGATTAATAATTTGGTGATGGTGGAAATTCAAACCCGCCTCAATGCGGACGTATTATACAAGGTGTTAACTTTCGAGTCAATCCAATTATTTGCATATGTTGATTTTTTTATTCACTTTACATGTATATGTTTATTTGAATTAAAACATTTTAATACTATACTGGTATTTTCGTCAATAAAGCGTCCGCTATATATATATATGTTTGAGAACTGGTCGTTTTAAAAAGCTCCGGACATTCAATAAATAGACATACACGTGCAACCTGCGATATAGGAGTTCTATGAAGCTCCGGCCATTGATTAAATAGACGTGCACGTGCATCCTGCTATATAGGAGTTCTTTGAAGCTCCGGCCATTGATTAAATAGACGTGCACGTGCAACCTGCTATATAGGAGTTCTTTGAAGCTCCGGACATTGATTAAATAGACGTGCACGTGCAACCTGCTATATAGCAGTTCTTTGAAGCTGCGGACATTGATTAAATAGACGTGCACGTGCAACCTGCTATAGGAGTTCTTTGAAGCTCCGGACATTGATTAAATAGACGTGCACGTGCAACCTGCTATAGGAGTTCTTTGAAGCTCCGGACATTGATTAAATAGACGTGCACGTGCAACCTGCTATATAGCAGTTCTATGAAGCTCCGGACATTGATTAAATAGACGTGTACGTGCAACCTGCTATATAGGAGTTCTTTGAAGCTCAGGATATCGATTAAATATACGTGCACGTGTATCACGGTTACATAGGACGATAAACAAGACCAACATCAACTAACATAAACGTAAGTACGTACAGTATTTGAAACCAGACATGTATAACAGACAGACAGACAGACAGACAGACAGACAGACAGACAGACAGACAGACAGACAGACAGACAGACAGACAGACAGACAGACAGACAGACAGACAGACAGACAGACAGACAGACAGACAGACAGACAGACAGACAGACAGACAGACAGACAGACAGACAGAGACAGACAGACAGACAGACAGACAGACAGACAGACAGACAGACAGACAGACAGACAGACAGACAGACAGACAGACAGACAGACAGACAGACAGACAGACAGACAGACAGACAGACAGACAGACAGACAGACAGACAGACAGACAGACAGACAGACAGACAGACAGACAGACAGACAGACAGACAGACAGACAGACAGACAGACAGACAGACAGACAGACAGACAGACAGACAGACAGACAGACAGACAGACAGACAGACAGACAGACAGACAGACAGACAGACAGACAGACAGACAGACAGACAGACAGACAGACAGACAGACAGACAGACAGACAGACAGACAGACAGACAGACAGACAGACAGACAGACAGACAGACAGACAGACAGACAGACAGACAGACAGACAGACAGACAGACAGACAGACAGACAGACAGACAGACAGACAGACAGACAGACAGACAGACAGACAGACAGACAGACAGACAGACAGACAGACAGACAGACAGACAGACAGACAGACAGACAGACAGACAGACAGACAGACAGACAGACAGACAGACAGACACAGTTTCTTGACACATATATACAGTATAACACATGATGTGATGATCAATCCACATAGCTTGATATTCAAAAACATTATACACATATACCATATAATAGGAAATTACATTCTGTATAAACTTGCCTTCTCACTACATTCATAATAGTCACAGATGAGCTGGCTCGTGACGAGCCGTCTCATCAGGATCTGCATTTTTTGCCAGTAATATTACTATTTTTAGACAAAATTAGCAATTTTGTTAAAGTGACATTACATCGCAAAAGACCAAAGCATGCATTTGTTCACGTATTAATACATTGCTGCTACAAATTCTTCCGAATACATTCGAACACTCACATTGATTCAATAAACAATGTGTTTGTGGTCTACACATTTTCAAAAGTGAAAGTAGCATTTCATATAACGGTCATCCACGTTCATGAATTGACGTTTGATTGTCATTGGAGTCAATACTAGACGCATGCTACTGTCGTTTAGAGATAGTTTAACTACATATAAATAATATGCATTTGCACACGCGTTGTATTATGCGTGGATGTCGACTCGAGTTACATTATTTTGTTATGTCAACAAACCGCGTATACGACGTTTATTTATTAGCAGAAATACTCAGTTTTTGAGGCAAATA
This sequence comes from Archivesica marissinica, assembly GCA_014843695.1. Classification (NCBI taxonomy): domain Eukaryota; kingdom Metazoa; phylum Mollusca; class Bivalvia; order Venerida; family Vesicomyidae; genus Archivesica; species Archivesica marissinica. The sequence continues at coordinate 8,997,779 of CM026395.1, forward strand.
TTTGGACAAAGATACCATATAATAGGAAATTACATTATGTAGAAATTTGCGTTTTCACAGATGTAGTGTCACTTTAAATGAACTGGTCCAAATGTAATTTTCTTATTAATTTATTGGTCTAAAAATATCATGCACTAGTCCATGTCAGTTACTTGGTGGTGAATGGGTTAAAGCAAAACTTACGTGAGAGAAAATACAGATAAGACGTTAGAAGCTGTAAGATAATATCCGTATTGGTTGCTGATACATGCTACAACAACGGAGAGCAGATATAGGAATGGTCATGATCTACCGTTTCACCTATGCTCACATTATATACTTTTCGTGCAAGGTTGTTTCCATACTACAAGAGGAGAAACCGTGTGGTACATGGACTAAGGTCATCTCTTCTTCCCAGCATATACGCGTGTGGAACCAGCTTTGCAATTATGTCGCAATCTCCCAAAACACGAGACATTCAAGGTATGCACCATAGAACTGTATGGTAGAGACATTCAATGCATGGACTCGAGGACAGTGCTGACAGCCTCTAGTAGGCCTATGTATAGACGACATAATACTACTACTACTAATAATAATAATAATAAATAATAATAATAATAATAATAATAACAGACAGACAGACAGACAGACAGACAGACAGACAGACAGACAGACAGACAGACAGACAGACAGACAGACAGACAGACAGACAGACAGACATATATAGAGACAGACAGATAGACAGACAGACAGATAGACAGACAGAAAGACAGACAGAC
>CM026395.1:8999539-9018393 GCA_014843695.1 Archivesica marissinica
CAGCATCTCTCCCCACACGTTCAGCACCTCTCGAACATTCAGCATCTCTCCCCACACGTTCAGCACCTCTCCCCCCTCCACCCACACATTCAGCATCTATCCCCACACGTTCAGCATCTCTCGAACATTCAGCATTTCTTGTCACACATTCAGCATCTCTCCCCACACGTTCAGCATCTCTCGAACATTCAGCATTTCTTGTCACATATTCAGCATCTCGCTGAACCAATCAACCATAAATAGGGCTATCTATTCAGCCATGACCAGCCAAAGTTGAAACACATTTACAATGAGATGATAGTCTCCCACACCTGTACCTACGAAAAGGTCAGGTGACATTCTAAGTTCTGCCTTAGCAACAGGAAGTAATTCAGAAGTGAATATAACAACCCATAAATAGAACAGGTGCTTTATAAATGACGACTTAAGTACCATGTACACAAACAACATTGAGCTATACAATATTGAGCAGACAATGCTGCAGCAGTCATAAACCAGAACGTTAACCCTTCAGAAGGACAACAGCTCAGTTGAACAACATATATTTGCCTTCATGATTCACTGAATTAACTATTACAATATGTCATTTATTTCGCAATAAAGTAAGAAAAATACTAAACACTAAACACACTCGTTCAATATTTGAATCATGAATATGAGATCGTACCTATGCCGAAACATTTAAGACAAATACATATAAATCATTATTACTCACACCAACATGCAATTTCTTCTATATTCATAATCCCAGAACTTTAATATAATGTCCTTGTAGTGTCAATGAATACAGGTCATTCCAAAATTTGTCCTACACATATTTTAACTACGATCACAAAACTTGCCAAATATGGCGGCCCACATCTGCATCCACAAGCGTGACGTTGATACATGCAGCAGCCCGCCAATACTTGTAACATCTTCATCTTAAACCTGGTTTACCTGGTCAGGTGTATACTGCTTTATCTCGCTCTAGCACACACCTGTATTTACCTGCGTGTTCGAGCGGGTGGTTGATGTATCACGCCTCACTGAACACTGTATCATGAGACTACCGGTGAACTGATTAGGAGGCTGAGATGTCAAGTATAAACTTAGTATTTATATCAGCGTTAAAGTATTTCCACGACATTTTAAACATTAGTGTTTTCTTTCCTAATCTCCGATCAAGTTTCAGGAAATGAATTTATTATGTCCAAATAATATACATAAATGCATTAACGAGTCATAATTATATACAGGTATTAATAAGTAATGATAATATACATAAATTATACATAAATCAATTATATACAATAAAAATACAGAAAAATAATTATATACAGGTATACATTAAGGAAGAATAATTATATTCATTTATGTATTAAATTAAAGAGTCATAATTATATAAATTTATTTATAAATATATATGTATTAATGAGCTATAATTAAATAAATTTATGTATTAAAGCCCCAATGCGTTTACCGGTACATACAACGTGCTGCAAACCGAGATATTGTAATGAACGGATGATTAGATACTGTGATTAGTGTGTTTTATTTGCATTTTTCAATAATAAATAATATTATTACGGTAAAGAACAAAATTTGGAAAATATGTCGACAAACATACCAGCTCTTGTGAAATTACCAGTTGTGAATTACCTCCCTTTATGTATATATTTTAACCAGATCATCAATAACTAATTAATTTATGGTGCTTTAATAAAGTTAACAATAGAATAGACCATGGAGGCAGTCAAGTGGTTATAGTCGCGGACCAATCATCACTGATGGTCATGGGTTCGAGCCTCGCTCAGGTCGTGTCTCATTTATATGAAAAAGTTGGCACCAAGGTTGATGCACCAAGTACTCTTAACCACTGGGGCCTGTCTAGGAAAGGTGTTTATTAAGTAAACGGCCCGCCGGTGAAATAGCCCAAAATGGAGCGTGTGTGTGTGTGTTTTACGTTTATTTATCGTCGCTACCGGTTGCCTATATGAGCGACGCCTCCTGAAGAGATTAGTCATTTTAGATTTTTGGAGGATAGTGCAATGATATATACAGACAGAGACCCATTCCAGAGTCTCCTCTGGTTCTTTTACGTGCATGGTGTAAAGCACCGACACGAGACCTCGGTTTAACGTCCCACCTGAAAGACTGTTAATTTGATTAGGGTCAGACGGGGGATCGAACCTGCGATCCCTGGATTACGAGTCCAGCGTGATACCACTAGACTACAGATCCGTCTGTTGCTGACCGGTCTCTCGGTCGCAGTGGTTTTATAGGGTAGGGTCTCGAACCAAACTTTATATTAGACCTTACCTATTCCAATTAATGTATCCTAGTAAATGATATTAATCACATCAGATTTTATTTGGCATGAAATCTTGAGAATGTAGAGAATAGAACAGTATCTAAGCAGCAGACACCTCATACCACAAACGTCCCACATGTACAATACCCCAAGTACTTTTCATATTGCAGGTTTGTTTGTTTGTTACATTGAATTTATCGCTTATCAGTGACAAATGCCTCGACATCCTGTCAACTCAAGCAGGGATGCTGGGCAATCAGAGATAGTTGCACAGGCACATGTGAGATATGTATATCTCCAGGTGTACTCCGCTGGATACGCTAGATTCATTCCGCGTCAACATCCATACAGTCCACACGAAGAATTAATAAGAACAAGTCGTAAACGTTTGAAAGAGACGCTCGAGATAATACATTCTTGCGGTCGCATAGCTTCACAGCATCTTACTGACAATAACAAACCAATTATGCTGCGGTCATAATACTGTCATAAATTGAAATCTTGACAAAGATGCTGCTGTTGCCAAGGTGAACCGGCCACTCGGCATTATTCACCGAGGAGACTATAAAATCTTTGATGAATCGACTCACTTGAAACGCTTTGTATGCATTGAATTTTGAGAACTATTCTCATAATTTTTATTGAAGAAACAAATCAAGCTAAATACCCTGCTCTTCAAAATAAAAACTATGTGCATCTATCAATTTACAACCCACACATAACAGATATAATTGATTTTGCTCAGAAGGGACTCTCAAAATGAAAGCCGACACTTTCCCAGCATCTAAAATATAGATGAAGTGTGGAGAATAGACCAGAAACACCACTTTGTTGAACAAACACATGTACATCAGAAGTTCTGGATGTCATTGCTGGGGGAATAATGGATGCATACAAGAAGCTATTTTAACCTCCTATAGCAGACATGGCATTAAACATCTACCTGCAGACAATGGTCCGGCAAGATTCCCGCGTCCGGGACGTCATATTAACCAATCAGGGATCAGCATGAGCACTTCCCAATTTAATTGTCCGCTACATTTATCGATGGCGAGATGACAGTCGGTAAACATGGAACAAAGGTGCATTGATGTTCAGCATCAATAAATGATGCTATAATTGCTGAGAATGCGACGTAACAAACATGAACTCGATGGAGCTTCTGTAAAACATATAATTGATCTTTTTAATGACTTCTAGTTCATTTAATTGCATTATTGTCAAAGCAATTGAAAGCATTCGAAAGCATATACCACTGAATAGAGACCACTTGTAGGCTTCACAATTAAACAATGATTAGGCTTCACAATTAAACAATGATTTAATAATCAGACCTGAAAACCAACACTGATTTATCCACCGTACATCATTCTGATTTATCCACCGTACACCAGTCTGATTTTTAGCCCCATGTAGCACTATTTAAACAACAGTACAAAGATGAAGCTTGTTCATCGTCACAACTAGTGATAAACCGTTTATCGCCGACAATCGTTCACCGGCGTGTACATCGCCGATAATCGATTGTGAAAAGTCAAATCGATTATAATCAATGGCTCTTTGTATTTTTTCTCTCTTTTTTTCTCTCTCATACTTTGATACATAAACATCTTTACTATTGGCTGTATTTTTATTAGCATTGCAAGTTTGCCACAAAAATTCTAATTACAATCTAGTACTATACTTTTCATTAGTATGTCACTAAGCGTTCTGTCCTCTATTAACTTAAAAACTAATTTATATTGGGTGGCAGTCTACTAACTTAAAGTCTTGTACTTAGATGTAATAACTTGTAAGTTATATGTAGTAATTTATTCGTACTAAATCAATTTTTATACTCACAAATTAGATAGATTGATTTTGATTTGTAAATATATTAATTGCCTGATTAATAATTGATTATCTAATCGGTTTACCCATCCGATTATTCCAATTAATCGATTATGGATTTTGAAACAGATGCACATCACTAATCACAATTAACTGAACATTAACGTGGCTCACAGTAACATTAACGTGGCTCACAGTAACATTAATGTGGCTCACAGTAACATTAACGTGGCTCACAGTAACGTGGCTCACAGTAACATGGCTCACAGTAACGTGGCTCACAGTAACGTGGCTCACAGTAACATGGCTCACAGTAACATGGCTCACAGTAACGTGGCTCACAGTAACGTGGCTCACAGTAACGTGGCTCACAGTAACATGGCTCACAGTAACGTGGCTCACCAGTAACATGGCTCACAGTAGTACGTGGCTCACAGTAACGTGGCTCACAGTAACGTGGCTCACAGTAACAGTAACGTGGCTCACAGTAACGTGGCTCACAGTAACGTGGCTCACAGTAACATGGCTCACAGTAACGTGGCTCACAGTAACAGTAACATGGCTCACAGTAACGTGGCTCACAGTAATGTGGCTCACAGTAACAGTAACGTGGCTCACAGTAACGTGGCTCACAGTAACAGTAACGTGGCTCACAGTAATATGGCTCACAGTAACGTGGCTCTGGCTGCTAATAACTTCTATGTAATAACTTAGTTTACGTGAACATTTGTTGTATACACAGTAACGTGGCTCTGGCTGCTAATAACTTCTATGTAATAACTTAGTCTACGTGAACATTTGTTGTATACACAGTAACGTGGCTCTGGCTGCTAATAACTTCTATGTAATAACTTAGTCTACGTGAACATTTGTTGTATACACAGTAACGTGGCTCTGGCTGCTAATAACTTCTATGTAATAACTTAGTTTACGTGAACATTTGTTGTATACACAGTAACGTGACTCACAGTAACGTGGCTCTGGCTGCTAATAACTTCTATATAATAACTTAGTTTACGTGAACATTTGTTGTATACACAGTAGATTGCCGACACGGCCAATGATCCTTGCATAGAAACGAACATGACATGAATAGAAGCAAGGAAGATTGTGTTGTTATAACGGAATGCCCAATCACAACAAATTATCAACAGCCAATGCTGCTTTATAGAACATCGGACAAATTATCACGCACGGCTTTTATTAAGCGGGCATTACCATCTTTGTATAAATAATTTTACCATCTCAAATATAAATAAAATACTTTGTGGAGAAATGTGACATTATAATACAACATTTAAGATGCAATAAAAACAGAGAGGCTAAGAGCCAAAGGGGAGTATTTTCATAGTCTTCGCTATAACTGTTTATTATTTACATTGTTCAAAACTGTTGGACCATTTTTGTACCGGATAATCAAATTTACCTTATTGGAGATGAACACTGAAACATTGGGAATCCCCAAACCTCAATAAGTAAGAGCCTACCTGTATGGTGGAGTTATCTGGCACACTGGTATTAACAGTCGCCTGTCACTGCCATCTTCACTGATCAGCTAGCTCAGTGAGGTCGCTCCCAATCAGTGATAAAGGATATGTGAGAAAGTTGGACTGATACGATTGAGGAGGTTGGAGAGTTGAATACTAGATCTTACAAGCAAAATGTTGGTGATATTTTCTCCACCATAACAGACCAACCTCCTAGTTATAATCAGAAAATGACCGTTGACTGTTGGGTAGTAATTAGGAAATATGAAAATGGAGCAACACATATATTACCAGTAGTAGCTGTTTATTTAATTGTTAACCCTTTCAACACTAAGTAACTCACATGGACTGGTCCATGATATTCATAAACCAATAAATGAATCAGAAAATCACATTTGGACAAGTTCATTTATCAAAATGGGTAATTATGTCTAAAAATAGTCATATCACTGGCAAAAAGTGCAGATCCTGATGAGACGGCTCGTCATGAGCCGGCTCATCTGGATCTACACTTTTTGTAAGCCTATTTAGAGGTCTGTGGTGTTGAAAGGGTTAAAGCTAAAACATTCTGATTACCCCTAAAACCCATACAGCACATACGGCAATATATCTTGAAATTCCACCAATATATATCTTGAAATTCCACCAATATATATCTTGAAATTCCACCAATCAGTTTGACTTCTAAAAGTTTACCTATCTAAAATTAATTTTAATTCAGTTTTCATTAATTAGAAAATTCTATTTATTTTTATTTACGTAAAAAAAATGGTCTCTTAGCAACAGGAGTAACGGATACCAAACTTGCTTTTGTCTTATTTCAAAGAACAGCAGCCGGCCTGTTATTGCTTTCACATATAACTAGACCAGTGTATTGAACGAAAACAAAAAGAACAAGTCACTTTACAGTACACTGATTGGTTGCTCGCCTAGTGGACAGTGACCCCATGTAACTGTCGGACAGATTTTACAATTACTGTAGTTAACATTAATAATCACTTGTCAAACCAACCTGTCAAATTGACAAATAATATCTCACAACAATACCACATTTCAACTAGACAATGCACTTAACTTTATATACACTCATATAGTTAGTGCTGATTAACCTGTCCTTTTTAGGGTCATGTGATTATTATGTGATTATTACATGATTATTCATAGGAAGTCAATTGCCGAAAATAAGTAACTGTTGAGTAACTGTAAATTTTAATTCCTCTCAGTTTCTGATATATAAAGAATTGTGTATTAGGCCAAAAAATAGTTTCATGCACACACAAAAATGGTCTGTCGGTAGGGATTGGGGGGGGGGGGCATACCCTTGGGCACAGAAAATGGACGAAAAAAAAGAAAATTTTACCCCCCACCCCCCAAATTCAGAATCGGGGCGTATGCAAATATATAGGTAATAGAAACAGTGGAAACTAATTTAATTTCTTTGAAATCTGTAAATCATCTCTAAATATGAATATGTAAAATAATACTTCAATACATATATGTATATACATACCAAATAACTGGCAATATGTAATATTAACTTATGTATATACTTTTAACTTGATGCGTGTATGATATGAATGTATAACTGTATGTATGAAAATACACCCCCCCCCCCCATCACCCAAATTTTATTTATTTTGTTGTCCAGTTTTTGGTAGGAGATTGGAGTATGGGGTTATGGGATATGGGGGATGAAGGAATGTGGGGGACGAAGGGATGTGGGGGAGGAGGGGATGTGGGGGAGGAGGGGATGTGGGGGAGGAGGAGATTGGGAGTGATTTGGCGAAAGGAGGGGACGAAGAGACGAGAGAGGACATCACAGATTCATTCAGCCAAAAGATGGAAAATGTGCAAAACTGAGTGAATCACAGATTTATGATAATGATGCTAAACTGATGGAAATTAACTCAAATAGGAATTTAAACGTAATCTATTATAATACTGACTTAATTATATACGAAGAGCAGATTAGTAAAATCTTTACGAGACAATGATCGCTGACTCCATTAGTTCTACCACAAATACATCAATATCATTTTTATCTGTATATTATCATTTTTGCATCAATTTCTCGTGACTCAACCCTAGATCATTATTGTACTCCCTGTCATCACGTAGATTCGTGCTCCGGCTTACAAAAGATTGATCTCCTTACCTGGTATCAGTCAAAATCTCCATTATTAGAGAGCATCATTACCGAAATTCTTTAAATGACCAAATACATCGTTAGTCTGGTATGCTTTATTCAATAAAAAAATACAGAAGCGAAATGGTTTTGTATATTGACAGTGATACAGAGAAATTACGTTTATCTCGATAGCTATTATTATTACCACCTATACAATTCCCGCTAATACCCGTGTAATTATAATAATAATTATCAGCAATTTCGGCTTGCCCGATATATTCTTCATAACCTTGAGGGGAAATCATTTTAAAGATGGACCAGTTTTACATTTTTTACCTAATACTCATAAAGTGTTACAAATCACCAATTACTAGCAGAAACAGAAAAAGGTATTTGAAAACATTTTGTACTAAAGTATAATAAATTATATGTTGATTGGTTCCTAACAGGGAACTAGTAATATATATATATATATGTGTGGTCCTCTCTACATCCGTATTTTCGGCCAAGGAAAACAAAAATCATCCACATAATTAATTTTCTTTAAGATTGTTATCTTTATATTAAATGAATTAGCCAGATGATTTTTGATTTCCGAGAAAAAGGTTTTATAAGCTGTCCGATTAGCGTAGTGGTTAGCGCGCTCGTTTCTCACCAGTGCAACCCGGGTTCGATCCTCACACTGGGAAGTATGTGAGATGGTACGTTGGTTGCCAGATCGGACAGGTGGGTTTTCCTCCCACATGAATGACCACATTTACGCTTTCATCTGCCGCGTCAACGAGTGATTAATATAAGTTGTTAGAACTTGCTTCGCAATCGTTGTAAAATAAATAAAGTTTAAACTTTAAGCCGAAAATTCAGATGTAGAGGACCACATATACATCGACTATAATGGAAATATATTTAACGTCATCCAATCATTCAAAAGTAATGGCAGTAATAAATATAGATTTGAAGCCATTAACCGAGTAAATAAAATCACATTTGCAAACAACATAGATCCAGATCAGCCGCGGCGTAACGCCGCATCTGATCAGGATCCATGTTGTTTGCTATTCAGCCAAGTGTTTTAGCTCCACTATCCGAATAGCAAACAGCATAGAGCCTGATCAGACGGCACGTTCTGTGCCGTCTGATCTGGCTCTATGCTGTTTGCAAAGGTGATTTTATCTGCCGCTAGCGTGCAAAGAGTTAATATTACGACATGTAGACAGCCTGTGCAGTGTTTTACGATTGTTTAAACTTGTATTTCGTAAATGCAATGTGCACTTGCATTACAATATGAATTACCATAGACAAGAGGCGCACAGGTACTTTACGAGTACAACAACATAAAAATATATGGAATTACTCTGTACATACATGTATCTTTTATTGTTAATGAAACTATTGACCTGCCCGTCAATTGCTTTTACTCTAGTTTGCTGGTACATATGACAAGTGCAACCATTATGCATCCATCACATACGACAAATTGACAATTAAGATTCCTACTTAAGTACATTCTCACTTTATATAATGATTGTATTAATTGGCAATTAAGCATCATAATTACATGATGTAAGATATGCTGTCAGAGACAAAAAGCTGGACATTACATGGGTGCTGTAGACACATGCATCATTTCTAATAAAGATGATGATGTAATACAAGGGGGTTAATGAGGTCACAGACTCCTCGAACGTCCTTATATGGAATAAAACATGCATTGCATGTGTGCAACACTCCATCATAACGGTACTGTCAAATAAAACTAGGACTCCCAAACTTGTTCAGAGCCAAGAAACCTGTCCCGTTAATTTACCGATTTTCTTACATGTATAACAGTCATATATCGCTGTGTAATGACCCTGTGTTCTGACCCGCTCTCATCTCCTTGAGTTTCATCAACACACAAAGAGATAAATTTATAACAATGTAAATGACAAAACAATTACATTCCAAACTATTGTTTTCACCATTTACAGCTTAATCACCGGATAATTTCGCCCGTTTGATTTATCTACTGATCTTGTATTGACAACCAGAAGTGTGCATTACCACTCGCTTAATACCGATAAACAATAGAAACGAAAACCCACGGCAACCAGCTCGGCTCTAGGTGAGAAAGTGCTGATGTCAATCTACTGTTCAATGGTCCGTACATTAGACAATACCAATTTTTAGATTGGCTCACCATCTTATCTCAGTTACTTTTGTGCCCAGCAGACATGAGGCTGCAACCAGTCCACTGATAAAAATCTGGGAACAAGTTCTATCCATTGTTTTATCAATAATATTTTAATTGTTACGAAAAGAAATTCTTGTTTCCCTTTCGTACAAAAGTCCACTTTCTGTTATCTAATACCATCTCATTTGCCATCCTGCCAAGGAACTGAGAGAATGTACAATAATGGCTCTGCTGAGGCGAAGAGAAGACAATATGGCAGGGATACCAAAATGCTTCAACAATACATTAATATAAGAATCAAGTTGTACTAGGTTAAGCATTAACAAAGGACTGGTATTCTGCATTGTTTTCCTCAATACCTACATTCATGTTCAATCTACCTACGACCTTCTTTTATTTATCTCCAAATGCTTTTAAAGAAGAGGGGGAAAGTGAAGGATCACTTGAACAACTCTATACAGATTCACTGAAGCTCCCCGCCACAGGAACAATGGTACTAACATGTGATAAACTGTATCTAGTTACCACGCTTTCTCCAATTCACTTGCTGTATTAACCACCGCGCATGAGCTTGCAAACATATCTTGAAATGTCATTATGATCTACCATTTGTAATCCCAATAACAAACACGGCATACCGGTACCGCGCAACACCTCTAAGACTATTGCTACCATTTAATTACTTTCAGCAATATTGATGTGCCTGAATGACCTACGATGATTCAGGCCACTGTTCATCACATAACTTTAGAAACAATAAATCATTATACCCCAACATCACACCCACCACCATCACACCCAAAATCATCATCCACATCATCGTCATCTATGTTTATATCACCTTTGAATCGAAATCAACAACATGGACCAGCTAAGACTGGACATAACAAGTTCTGAAGTATTGACCAAACATTTTCTCTGCATGATTTGACCGACGAAAAGATGTGGATTAAGCCGCTGATGTATAATACATATTCCATAAATCTTAATCCTACCCAGTTTTAATCTTTAATAATAATACACGGGATGGATTGTTTTCCCTCTCAAGCGAACAATGGTAGCATTAGCTTGCATATTTTGGCAACCAAAACAAGATGCCAGTGGGGATAATAGGATCAATGTTTAACATCAGCCTGAATGGGAAGTACAATGAAGTGGTAAATACTGATCAACATGTCGAAGCAGGTCCAAATGTCCAGATGAAGAACTTACATGTATCGACAGACATACAGATACAGTTTTACATGTCGCCTCAGTCGGTAACCAGGGTATTCATCTCACATACCCACGGTTCACTGTGTCTGAATGTTTGTCTGCGCCACTTCTGTCGCCAATTGAAAAACACTGGAGCCAATTTAGTAAACTTGGAGCCAACTAAGAGCCATATAGTTCACAAATAAATATTTGAAGATGTATTTGACAAAACATGTGCCAAAAAATTAAAAAAACTATAATTTAAAAATAAAATAAAACGCTGCGCCAAATATTTTCGCCAATTCACATAATTTAGTGCCAATATTTGTTTTTTGTCACAATTGGCACCATTGGTGACCGACAGTGGGAACCCTGCATACCAGATCAGCATTTCTAATACATCCCCTACAGGGCCATATGTGCAGCGATAATTAAGACTCCATAGGTTAATAATTTCAGAGCTCAGAACGGCAAATTAGACTATAGTACTTTCTGTGATTCCCTTGGCGGGCAACTAAAGACCAGTTTGACTGTACAGACAAAAGGCCAAGTCATGTTAGAATCGTTACTATAGTATTCCTTAGGACAGGTACATGTATAATTCAGTATTTCTAGAGGGTTAAATCATGTACAGTGTGTTACCGGAAATCACATGAAAGACATTTCATTCCATGAAGCTACAGAAATCGATACGGTCATCCCCATAGTTTATTAAAATTTAATTTAGCTTGATTGCGAAACAAGTTCTTGCAGTTTATATTAATCACTGACGAGACTACATTCCTGATGGATGGATGAATCCATCGTCACGATGGAGGGAGAAGAGGCAACGTGGAATTTAAATGCTTGCCTTAAGGCACAATCGTAATGGCTCCAGAGGGGAGCAAACTCCGGGCCTTTCGCACCTGAAGCGAACGCGCTACAACTGCGCTATCACGACTTCCACTTCATCCCCATATAATGTGTGAGAACAGCACAGAATGTTCCGCCTATGTAAAAGTAAACATCTTTCATTTTTAATTTAAAATACCACTGGAGGCTAACAGATAAACATAAACTATTAAAATGAAAAGATTTTTTTATTAAATATTTTCTTACAGTCTGGCAGTAACACGTTTCATTTTACAGCATAATTGGCCAGTATCTCCAATTTGCCGTTATTGTCAATTGGATAACAGGTAGCCATATTAATTGAAAGGACGGATATTTTAATTGCCATACTAACATCTCATCTTCCACGGGGGGACCTTACTCAAGTGATAAAATAACAAGAAATTAAATAGCTCCGATAAGATATACAAATAAACATAGTAAAACGTGATGTGTCGATAATTTGTAACCCTGGGGCTGTGAAAATTGATGATCGAAGTTGAGATGGCATAAAGCAATCGGTGCATGCATTGTAGAAATATTTGATCAAAACATGAACTATCAAATGCTGTCTTGTTTACGACAATATTACATCAGTAATTGGTCAATGTTGTATTTTTATTATCTTTCTGGATTTTGCAACAATTTGATCAATTTTGAGGAGTTAAAAATGCAGCAGATTAAAATCTCCATTAGAAACGTAGCAGAATAGCCTCGATTGAAATTAATCTCTGTAACGGTACATACACGCCTATAACACAAGATTTTTACAACCAGATTTTGAAAAAAAGTTATAAATGGTATCCATAGTTACCTTTCGTGGAAGTCGTGATAGCGCTGTGGTAGCGCGTTCGCTTCATGTGCGCTAAGGTCCGGAGTTCGAGCCCCACTGGAGCCGTTACGATTGTGCCCTTAGGCAAGGCATTTAAATTCCATGTTGCCTCTTATCTCTCCCTCGTGGCGATGGATTACATCAAGACTGAGATCTCGAAAGTGATTAATAGCAATAGAGCTAAAATAAATTTGTATAAACTATAGTTACCGTATTTAGCTATGTATAGTGCGCTATCGTGTATAATGCGCACCCACGATTTGGCACAAAAATCGGGGAAAAAACTGAGTTCCGATGTAAGCACGTGAAAAACGCAATTTTCCAAGTCAAAATTTAACATTTCTCAAGAATCGCTAAAAATTGTGCTCCGTGATTTTTACAACTTATATTAATCACTCGAGATACCTGCTCAAATTTCTCAACACGTTCTCAAACATGTCAGCAGATGCTCAAACTTCTCAACACGTGTAGCCTACCTAATTAACTGGGACCCATTGTGAAAGTTTTTTATTATTTATGCAATGCATTCATTGTACATAGTAAATATTTCCAGTAAAAATAACCAACACATCGTGTCTTTAATCATGTCGTATTTAAAAACATACGGTATATTAAATCAAATAAACTATTATTACAAAGTTTCTTTATCTCTATGATATTGTACGATTGCAGCGTCGCTTTATGCGGCGAAGTACGCGAAAAGTACGGGAAATATTACATACGATAAAACCACGTGATGTTATCAAATCGCCATTTTTTATGCATTTACTAATTTCAATTAAATTCTTCAAAGTTTGCCAAAATAAACGCAATATATGCTAATTTTGTGGTCTTATTCATTTCATTTATTTATATAGACTATCGGCAACTGGTTTTAATAGCTAGTTTATAACGTTTGTCGAATGTAACAAATTATAGAATGACTGTGGGGCCCGTTCGGGTCAAATTTCACGAAATATTGGTCAATTTTGGTCCGAAATTTTTTTTCCTGATGTCTGTACTGGTGTATAATACACAGTAGATAAAATGGATGAGGATTTCAGTAAGAAATGTGCGCACTATACATAGCTAAATACGGTACGTTTTAAAAAAGGAAGTACTCGGAAAATTTCTTCAACATGCGCTGGCTAAACTTGTAATTTATACTTGCGCTGGCTAGCTAAACTTGCAATTTATACTTGCGCTGGCTAACTAACCTTGCAATTTAAACTTGTGCTGGCTAGCTAAACTTGCAATTTATACTTGCGCTGGCTAGCTAACCTTGCAATTTATACTTGCGCTAGCTAGCTAACCTTGCAATTTATACTTGTCTGTCTGGTCTGGTTTCCATTTTATCAACCTGTCTTATAATTATGCGAGTGCATTCCAAAACCCCACAGATTTCAGGTCCAACGTAGGCGGGAGTCGTCTGATAGGTGAGATCGTGTATGGACGGTAGATAGACTAGATAAGATACTTTCTTTCTGCCATTTTCTTAGAGTATCAAAAAATATCATCTCAACAGATTGAAAATTCCAATATCATTCTGGGATTCCGATTCCGATCAAATTAATTACACGTAAATTATATATCAACAAATTAAAAAAAAAGTTTGACCAAGAAATTTATACACAAATTGAATCCCACCCGCAACATAGCCAATTTCAAATTTTTAGCTTTAAAAGAAACTGATATAAATTGATGACGTGTTAAATTTACTTGAATAGAGCCTTGTGATAAGTATTACGATAACTTGTCCGCATGCGTACTTGCTGTCGAGAAGAAATTTTGCCTTGTACTTTGTACAACAATGGGCGAGCGACTTAAGAGATGGATAAGATTTGTTATTATTACATCTTTATAAATCTGGGTCTGAGTCACAACACTCGGAGAAATAAATCAAAACCATTAAAATTGGGACTGAAATTAATTTCAGAAAACTTTTGACACTGAAAAATAATTGGTCATTTTTAAGTAAATTTACGAGCATTTCGAAACACAGTACATGTATATTAATATTTGATTGTATAAAGCAGACCCAATGGAAACCTCCATTGTCTTCATTCTACACATGTTGCAACAACCCAATTTCACAATTTAGTTTACACACATTTATTTTAGCTCGATTGAGAAACAAGTGAGACCTCATTCCTGATGGAATTCACCGCCACGAGGGAGAGAGAAGAGGCAATGTGGAATTTAAATGGATTGCCTAAGGGCATAATTGGGAATAGCTACATGTACAGCGTACAGCTGGGCTCAAACTCTTTTTCCATATTGCACCTGAAACGAATGCGCCACAACTTCCATTTCACAATTTCATCAACTGCTAATTATTCAAGTCAGTTTATGTCTTGTTTAAAATCAAGAAAAATAATAATTTAAAGATGTAAGTGATTATGTAAATGTACCGTAAACTTACACCTTTTATCTGCTGGGGAAAAAACATTTCATCAATTGAATATTAACATAATGTAAAATAAAGAATATTTGTGGCGCATACATTTACAATATCTATTTCTTGCCATGTTTTAACTCTTTCAACACCAAGTAACTGACATGGACTGGTCCATGATATTCTTAGACCAATAAATGAATAAGAAAATTACATTCGGACCAGTTCATTTATCAAGATCAATTTTGTCTAAAATTAGTAATACTACTTGCAAAAAGTTCAGATCCTGATGAGACGGCTCATCACGAGCCGGCTCATCTGGATCTACACTTTTTGTAAGCCTATATAGTGGTATGTGGTGTTGAAAGGGTTAAAGGTTATCTGTTAGTAACTTTTCTACTGAAATAAAAAGATTCCCATGCATACAGTCATGGTGGTTAAAAACCAGCACAATGTGCAGTCCGCTCGAGGCTGAACACGGCACCTACTTACTTACCAGCATACATGGTGGTTAAACTAGCACCCTAGGCTGTCCGATTAGCGCAGTGTCACCAATGCAACCCGGGTTCGATCCTCAGACTGCGAAGTATGCTAGATGGTACGGTGGTCGCCAGATCGGACAGGTGGGTTTTCTCCGGGCACACCGGTTTCCTCCCACATATACGCTTTCATCCGCGCCAACGAGTTGTTAAAACTTGCTTCACAATCGTTGTGAAATAAATAGTTTTTAAAAAACAGGCCACTAAATAGACTTACAAAATGTGTAGATCCAGATGACCTGGCTCATGACAAGCCGTCTCATCAGGATCTGCACTTTTTGCCAGTAATAATTATTATATTTTTAGATAAAATTACCCATTTTGATAAATGAACTGGTTCAAAGATAATTTTCTGATTAATTTATTGGTCTAAAAATATCATGCACCAGTCCATGTTAGTTACTTGATGAATGGGTTAAACATCCAACACTAAATCAAAGTTGGAACAGGGAGAGAGAGAGACCTTCACACACAAAATGACACGACGTGAAAATCTCCGACTTTACAACACATAGTCGGGAAATGTGTGGGAATTATGTATACCACAGCATCTGAATCACATCCTTGCACCAAAGGATGCAGCTTTATAAAGTATATTCAAATCAAGTGGATTTCAACATCTCATTTCAGAGACTTAATTCATTTTTATGACAGCGTAACCAAAATATCCCCCATCAATCTATCAGAAATATTTCAAGCGAAGCATTTTTATTAAGGATTACATACAAAGGTTTATAACGGTTTATAACGTGGATATTTCTGCATCATCAATCTATTCATCTCCTACATTCACAATCGAATGAAACTCAACACAGCTCTGTAACCAATCTGAGTGTGTACGTATTACACACACATGGAGTGGGTAGCACAGCCAGATACTGCAAACATTGATCAATTTATCCTCATTTCATTGAAATATGGTAAAACATCTTCAGCTGTAACCCATTCAACACCAAGTAACTGACATGGACTGGTCGTTACGGACTGGTCGTTACCGGTTGCCCATATGAGCGACACCTCCTGAAGGACACCTCCTGAAGAGATTAGTCATTTTAGATTTTTGGAGGAGATGTGCAATGATACAGACAGAGACCCATTCCAGAGTCTCCTCTCGTTCTTTTATGTGCACGTTGTAAAGCACCAACACGAGACCTTGGTTTAAAGTCCCATCTGAAAGACTGTTAATTTTATTATGGTCAGACGGGGGATCGAACCTGCAATCCCTGGATTACCAGTTCAGCGTGGTAACTACTGGTCTACACATCCGTCGGATGTGGTGCACGATATTTTTAGACCAATAAATTAATAAGAAAATTACATTTGGACCAGTTCATTTATCAAAATGGGTAATTTTGTTTAAAAATAGTAATATTACTGGCAAAAAGTGTAGATCCTGATCAAATGGCTCGTAGCGAGCCGGCTCATCTGGATCTACACTTTCTGTAGGCCTATTTAGAGGTCTGTGGTGTTGAAAGGGTTAATTAACCTGCCAATCACAACTAAAGTCGCTTTTGCAAACAGCATAGAGCCAGATCAGATGGCACAGAACATGCCGTCTGATCAGGCTCTATGCTGTTTGCTATTCATATTGTGGAGCTAAACCACGTGTCTGAATAGCAAACAACAACACCCCTGCAGAACTACTCTTCAAACAAAACTAAATATGCAAGTTTGAAATTACTGATAGACCCTATTGTTTTAAAAACATCTTTCTCTAGAACACTGTGGTATTAACTCTTTCAACACCAAGTAACTGACATGGACTGGTCCATGATATTCTTAGACCAATAAATGAATAAGAAAATTACATTCGGACCAGTTCATTTATCAAGATGGGTAATTTTGTCTAAAATTAGTAATACTACTTGCAAAAAGTGCAGATCCTGATGAGACGGCTCGTCACGAGCCGGCTCATCTGGATCTACACTTTTTGTAAGCCTATAAATAGAGGTCTGTGGTGTTGAAAGGGTTAATGGCGTACATTTTGGAAAAAACCGCTATTATTTTGTACATGGAAGATTGTAACCATTACTTCATAGAAGATGTATGTTGAACAAGCATGCCAAACAATGAACCGTCAACCTCTCAACCACGATCAGGTATTTTATTAAAAGATGTATGAATACGACCAGAGATCTGCTTGATTACGATGTACCGCAGTATCGACTTCCAGCCATCAAAATCTACCGCATAACAAAACACTGCAATGCAATTTTTTTTCCAAAGTTATTGTTTCAAAGTATGAGCTTGATCCATATGGGATGTAGTGTTTTTGGGGTATCAGACAATACCGCTATCATGCGAACCGTTCAATGTATCAAAATATCTATCAGATTGAATACAGAAGGTTATTGTGTGCGCGCAATAAGCCGCAATTACATCCCTTTAATAATAATCTGATTTTGGCAACTGATGAACAATTTGCTGTGTGAGAATTGAAGCCAGGTTATTCAATGCTCGCAAGGGATGAGGCGTGTCTATATAAATATCTTGTCTGGATAACTAATTGACAATTGGAACAGAAACCCAAGCCAACGTGATTGAGAATAAAAGAGGCTTTATCAGGTGATGTTCTGTAAAGATAACTTAGATTCTGTTCTAATTTGATCACTTCATAAAATGTTCAAAACAGTCTTCAACCAGACAATAAATTAAAATCAATAATGCGTTTTATCATGTTCTAGCGCATTATGGACATGAAAAGTATATTCTTTATTATATTTCTTGCTTAGACTGAAAAATAGTAAAGCGAAAAATCAATTAAAACATAAAAGCATCTCCTATAAATAAATTAATGTTTCCCCCCCCTCATCTTTGTGAAGTAACCGACATCTACATTGTGCACGATAATGTAACATCCGCTTATATTTATTGCAATCATCATCTTTGTCAGACGAAATATGGTTTATTTATGGTGGTGGTGGTAGTGGTGGTGGTGCTGATGTTGGTAGTGAGGGTGGTGGTGATGGTGGTAGTGGTGCTGATGTTGGTAGTGAGGGTGGTAGTGAGGGTGGTGGTAGTGGTGGTTGTGGTGGTGGGTTGGAGGTGATGCTGGTGGTGGGTTGGTGGTGATGGTGGTGGTGCTGATGTTGGTAGTGAGGGTGGTGGTGTGATGGTGGTAGTGGTGGTTTGTG